>UESW01003947.1:0-259509 GCA_900491605.1 Calamus simplicifolius | reverse complement strand
TTTCCCCCTCTCTCTTTCACCCTCCTTTCAAATAAGATAATTTATGATCTTTCTTCTTCTTTTTCTTTCCCTTCCCTCCATTCCCTCCCATCCAAAAAGACCTGAGCAACCCTTATGTAAAATATTTATACGTGATGGAAGTTATCCATCTAAATGACAATTGATAATCTGAATTATTTCATAAAAAAATAATTATTTATATTACCAGAAATGTAATAATTTAATATTTTTTTTATAAAATTACCTCCGCTTTTTTGTTATCATTCTCTACTCATCTTCTTTGCTTTCTTTGATCATTCTCTACTCATCTTCTCTTTTATCGCGTCCTTGGAACCCTCTTCCATCGAGTAGGATTGTAAATCTTCGATGTCCAAAGCCCTATGGCTGTCTCCAGATGTCACAGAATTTCTTCCAATCGATAGTCTCTGGCATCCTCAGCTGCTTTTTGGAATACTATTTATAAATATAATTTTTTTAACATTATCATTTATAAATATAATTTTTTAAATCAAATATAAAATGATATATAATTTTTAATAAATTTAATTTAAAAATATTTTAAAAATTTGATGTTATATGACTAATAATCTGTTTGTCATATCAAACACAATAATCAATATTATTATAGCATTATTTGTGTGTACCAAACACAGTAATAATATTACTAATAATCTATCAAATGATAATTTATGTTGTAGATAATACCATTCAGGATTGTTGGCGATATACCAAACACAACCTAATATACAAAGATTAAAAGTTGCTATTTTTTTCTTAAAAAATCATTATTCATCCCAGTAAAATAATATTATTTTCTAATAAAAATATTTAAGCCTATTCAAATAATAAGATCTAATATATATACATACATACATATGTATGTATATATATATACATATATATATATATATACATATATATACATATATATACATACATATACATACATACATACACACATACAAACACACACACACCGAGATGACGAGGCTACAACCTGCTTCTACCCGATAATCTCAAACAAAATTGAGCTATTGCTTGTTAGAGCAGAGCTTGTATAATTGAGATTGGGTGGATAATTCACCGCTTGAATGATTGGGATTTAGTATAATTGAGATTGGGCGGATAATTTATCGCTTGAATGATTGGGATTTAGTATGATAAAAAATAGAAGATCCGATGCCTTATAGAGTTAAGTCCTAATGAGGGGTCATAATATTTGATGACGCTTGATCACTGGTAACAAACATCAGAGGGCTCTGTAAAGTTGCTGATGAAGCTATCTCTTGAAGAGAGACCTGCAAAAAAGTCCTGAGACTGGAGGTTGCTCCAGTGGGGACCCTTCGACGGGCAAGTCAGCGACGGAGTCACATCCATAAGCTTGAGAAAGCTTGTAAGGAAAAAGCTCAGAGATTGGGGTGTTCTCCAAGTGTTTTGAGTGTGCTAAGTGTGTCTTACCTTGCTTGGGATATCTCTT
Source organism: Calamus simplicifolius (assembly GCA_900491605.1). Taxonomy (NCBI): domain Eukaryota; kingdom Viridiplantae; phylum Streptophyta; class Magnoliopsida; order Arecales; family Arecaceae; genus Calamus; species Calamus simplicifolius. Next base: position 258,032 of record UESW01003947.1, on the reverse strand, counting down.
ACCCTTTTAAGGACCCTTAGTTTCCGTCAGGGAATCAGCCACGTGGGATTTCGTGGAGAAGAATATCTGCTAAACTTATGGTGATTACGTGAGTTCGGAGATGATTAGTGGGTCTGATCCCATGGGTGAGTGGGTCAGATGGTTGGTGGGCCTGATCCCATTGGGCCGTGGGTCAGGTGGTTGGTGGGCCTGGTCCCATCGGGGTGTGGGTCAAGTGGTTGGTGGGCTCGGCTCACTTAGGGGACAACGTGGGCATCGTGGCTTGCTCGAGAGTCAATGCGGGGGCTAGTGCCGTAGTCAGCATTGAGGTCGACTTCGGAGAGGGCGGGCTGCCGAGGGCCGCTTAGGGAAGCGGGGGCCGCTGAAGAGCGGGGCTACTTCAGAGAGGAGGGGCCGCCGAGGCAGCCTTGGAGAAGTGGGGGCCGCTGAAGAGCGGAGCCGCTTTAGAGAAGCGGGGGCCGCTTCAGAGAGGAGGGGCCACCGAGGGCCACCTTGGAGAAGCGGGGGCCGCTGAAGAGTAGGGCCGCTTTGAAGAAGTGGGGGATGCTAAAGAGCGGGGCCGCTTTAGAGAAGAAGGGCCACCGAGGGCCGCCTTAGAGAAGCGGGGCCGCTGAAGAGTGGGGCTGCTTTGGAGAGGAGGGGCCGCCGAGGAAAGACGGGGCCGTTTTGATTTCTATCATCAGTTTGCCCTGCCTAAGCGCCACTGGCCACATCAGATTGCCCCCCCCCCCCCCCCCCCCCCGCTCCTGAGCTTAAATGGCCACATGCCCGTTGATCCTTGAGCGAAAGGAGTACAAAAATTTATCATAATTGCTGGTTTCATGTGCCATTAACCGTTGGAGGCAGGGGCGTGTTTCTCCGAGATGATGTTGCCTCAAAGTCCTTCCATATTTAAGGAGAAGCACGGAAGTGAAGTCGATTTTGGGCACGTCGAGGGAATATCTCTTGAGGGATGGAAAAGTCGGAAGCCATCATTAAACCACCACTCTCCACATCCTATCATTGGCTACGGATCCCGCTCCTTGCGTAGAACCGAGGCGCCATATCTTGAGTGAAGGAGGAGTTATTGATAGTTGGATGTTGCCTTCAACCGCGGACAGCCTCTTGGCAATGCCTCGGACGGGACGATTCAAAAATTCTATATAAAATCGCCTTACTCGTCGGAGCGCGCCCTTTATGCTTTCATCACCTTCTTTGTTGTCTTCTCCCCAGAGTCCTGAGCTTTAGAGTCTGAAACTTTCATTCTTCCTTTGCGACACCAAGTCAATCTCCTTTTGTTATCTTCCCCCTTTGTTTTCTCCTTAGTCCATGGACCATCGTACCCTTAGGGAGGGCAAGAGGCCCATTGTAAATCCCCCTCCATCCTCGGAAGAGAAGGATGAGGTCCCCCTGGTCCACCATTGTCGTCGGCTGATTGGCAGTGTCACCATATCCATGATCGTTCGACGGTGGCTGTACAGCCCCCTCTCGAGTGCCTCCACCTAGGGCACCTCCACCTAGGGTGGCTTCATCTAGGGTAGCTCCATCGCCCCCGGTCCGCCCGACCCCCCCTCCAGCTACTATTTTGATTCGGTAGGGCCGGAGGGGATGGTCTTCACCATGATCCCTGAGGAGATAGAAGACCTCAGAGTTAGGGTTCCTAGTTTCATCCGTCTATCCGCTCCTGGACTGAGGATAGGGTGACCTTGGACCAGCCCGGTCGGGTAGCCCTGTACGAGGAGTTCTTTAAGAGTGGACTCCACCTTCCCTTTAATCCATTCATCCTTAACCTGCTGGATAGGTATGGGCTCGTTCTAGCACAGTTGACTCTGAACTCAGTTCGGATCATCTGTGCCTTTGTCGTTCTTTATTTCTTCCATGGCTCAGAAGCTAGAATTTCCTTGTTCCGAGCCTTTTACAAACTCTACCATCATAGTGAAGATGAGTGGTGGATCTTTACGTCTAGGTCTGGTTGGACCCTATCGCTAAACCTTCCCTCCAAGGCCAAGGGATAGAAATCCCGTTTCCTATTTGCCCACGTAGAGGGGTGAGGATGAGTTGGGGGAGTCCCGACGTTGGCCCCAACAAAAACTCCGCTGTGGACGAGAGGGATCAGGAGCTCTTTGATCACTTGACGTCCTTTGAGACTCCACCCTGCAAGGAGTTATTGATCGAGGCCAACCTTATGAGGCCGGTTTGGCCCCAGCAATTGGTGAGCGCGAGATCTTGCCTTCTCATCTTTTCTGTTTGGTTTTCTCTTATTTGACTGTCGGTTTTTGTGCAGCAATGAATTGCCTGCCGAGCGACTGAAGGTGGCAGTGTGGAAGAGGAGAGAGGAGGTTGGCGAGGTAGTGAGGCCGGCCAAGAAGGTTCGGCGAAAGGCCCAGGGTGAGCCAGCCCAGGTCTTCGCAGCTCTTGTGGAGGCAGCTCCCGCGGAGGAGCCGGTAGAGAGCATCCCGGCCAAGGCGCCAATGGAGGGAGATGTCCCCGTCGTGGCCAAGGCAGGATCGGAGAGGAGGGGCCAATCGGCCCAGGTGGAAGAGGATACGGATGGGCCTCCGGCCTTTACCGAGCTGGTGTAGGTTGTTAACTTGGAGGCTGAGGATGAGCCTATGGTCCCAACCGAGCCGACGGGGGTGGTTGACTCGGGGGTCGAGGGTGGACACTTGGCCATCCCCATGCCGGAGGCAGAGGCAGCAGACGGAGAGGGTTGGCTGGCAACGGTGAGGCTGAGTCGACAACCCCGCGCTCGCCACCCAGTCGAGATCCCTGGCAGGAGTCATGGTAGCCATTGAGGTTCTCAATGATGGACAGTGGGCATCTGGTGAAGCGCCTACTGGAGAGGATCCATCTTCCATGCTTTCGTGAACAGCTTGACCACGAGCCCATCATCAAGATCCTCGACACGACATACGTATCGGTAGGTAGCTTCCTCTCGCTTCATTCTTCTTTTGTCAGTTTAATCCGAACCTTGATTAACTCCCTAGTTTTAGCAGATGACCAACGAAGTTCTTACCCTCTGGAATGCCTTGGTTTAGACCGGTGATGCCATTGAGCGGTCCCAGACACGGTTGGCCAAGTATCGGGGTTGGTGCAATGAGTTGGCCGGGACTGGTCGAAGCCCAAGCCTGGGAAACTGAGGTGGCCGGCAAGTTGCTCGCGGCCGAGGCTGACTGCAACAAGTGAAAGGCCCGATTCAGAGAGGCCAAGGGGAAGGCGGCAGCCGAGCTTAACCACACCTTGGCAGTTGAGGCCAAGCTAGCGGTATACATGGCGAGGCTAGAGTCAGTCGAAGGCAAGGTCGATGAGCTGACCCGAAGGCTCGAGGATGCCGAGGACCGGGCCGAGACGGTAGAGGCCAATGCCCATGCCATCGAGGAGAGGGCCGCCATGGTAGAGTTGGATGCTCGGGAGGCCGAAGGAAGGAAGGCCGATGCCGAGGCTTGAGCCCAGAGCGCCAAGGCCCGAGTCGAGGATGCCGAGAACTGGGCCCAAGAAGCAGAGACCCAGGCTTAGAACGTCGTCGAGCAGTTCAAAAGCTCCTCGGCGTTCGAGCGAGAGGTGACGGAAGCCAGTCTCGATGCCTACATCCAAGGCTTCGAGCACTGCAAGGAAAAGGTTGCCCAGGTCTTCGGGATCGATGACCTCAGTGCCATCTGGCCCAGAGATCTGGATGACGAGGAGTCGGACGGGGACAACACCGGCAGCAAGTCAGGGCCTGCCGAGCCATAGATCTCTTAGGCCCTCCTTGTATTTTTCTTGTTCTTTCTTTCTTTTTGCTTGTAACCGACCTCGGGTCAGTCTTTTGTAATCCCTTTGAACATTAATGAAAAAGGAGAATTTTGCCCAAGTGTTTTACTATTACTTAGCTTTTTTTAGTAACCTGGTTTCCTTGTAATGGTGTACCATCCTCGGCCTTAAGGCTTGGCAGCCAGTGGTCACAGCCTCCCGATGACCCAACTGAGGCTTGTACGAACTCGTTGCTCTGATCGAGTCCTTAGTCCCTTAGGCACTTGTCGGGTGCCAGTGTCGGCCAAGGAACACCTAGTCAGGCATGAGAGTCCTTAGGAACCACCTCGGGGTTTTTGTATGCCGGCCCAAGGGGCGACTCGAACGGAAATGGAGCTATCAGGGTCTTGAACCGCCTCAGGGGCATTTTCATGCCGGACCGAGTGGTATCCTATTAGCCGCGTATCTGTCGAGCTCCTTTAGAACTGCCTTGGAGGTTTCGTGTGCCGGCCCAAAGGGCAACTCGAATGGGAACGGAGCTATCAAGGTCTTGAACCGCCTCGGGAGCATCTTCATGCTAGACTGAGTGGTGTCCCATTAGCCGCATATTCACGGAGCTCCTTTAGAACCGCCTTGGGGGTTTCGTGTGCCGACCTAAGGGGCGGCTCAAACGAAAATGGAGCTGTCAGGGTCTTGAACCGCCTCGGGGGCATCTACATGCCGGACCAAGTGGTATCCCATTAGCCGTTGTATCCACCGAGCTCCTTTAGAATTGCCTTGGGGGTTTCGTGTGCCAACCCAAGAGGCAACTCGAATGGGAATGGAGCTGTCAGGGTCTTGAACCGCCTTGGGGGCATCTCCATGCTGGATCGAATGGCGTTCCATTAGTCGCGTATTCGCCAAGCTCCTTTAGAATTGCCTTAGGAGTTTCGTGTGCCGGCCCAAGGGGCAACTCGAACGGGAATGGAGCTGTCAGAGTCAGGAACTGCCTTAGGAGCGTCTCCATGCCGGACCGAGTGGTGTCCCATTAGCCATGTATCCACCGAGCTTCTTTAGAACTGCCTTGGGGGTTTTGTCTGCCAGTCCAAGGGGTGACTCGAATGGGAATGGAGCTATCAGAGTCTTGAACCACCTTGGGGGCATCTCCATGCTGAACCTAGTGGTGTCCCATTAGCCGCGTATCAACCGAGCTCCTTTAGAACCGCCTTAGGGGTTTCGTGTGCCGGCTCAAGGAGTGACTCGAACGGGAACGGAGCTGTCAGGGTCTTGAACCATCTCGGAGGCATCTCCACATCAGACCGAGTGGTGTTCCATTAGCAGCATATCCGCTGAGCTCCTTTAGAACCACCTTGGGGGTTTCGTGTGTCGGCCTAAGGGGCAACTCGAACGAGAACAGAGCTGTCAGGGTTTTGAACCGCCTTGGAGGTGTCTCCATGCTGGACCAAGTGGTATCCCATTAGCTGCGTATCCGCCGAGCACCTTTAGAACTGCCTTGGGGGGTTTTATGTGCCGGCCCAAGGGGCGACTCGAATGGGAACGAAGCTGTCAAGATCTTGAACCGCCTCGAGGGCGTCTCCACACTGGACCGAGTGGTGTTCCATTAGCCGTGTATCCGCCGAGCTCTTTTAGACATTAGGTCCTCAGCTTTGGAGGTGAATCAAATATGATATTTGGGAATTTCTTTTATTATTATCAGCCGAAGGGGTACATCATTGGTAATATTGGTAGAGATTATCCTTGTTCCGACCGTCGAGTTCTTTGATCCGATACGCTCCTCGGTGAAGTACCTCGGTGACATGATAAGGTCCCTCCCAGTTTGGAGACAGTTTGCGCTCCTCCATTGGCTTGGACACCTCGGCCTTTATGAGGACCAGATCTCCAGGGCAAAATATCTTGGGACAGACTCAGGCATTGTAATACTTGGTCTTTGTTGGCGGAATGTGGCCATTCTGAGCCACACCCGATCGTGCACCTCATCAATGAAGTCAAGGTTAACTCTCAGCTGCATAGAGTTATCCTTCTCATTGTATGACTCCACTCAGAGGCTTGGGAGGCTGATCTCGATAGGGAGGACCACCTTGGATCTGAAGATGAGGCTAAAGGGGGTCTCTCCCGTAGGGGCCCTTGAAGTCGTGTGGTATGCCCACAGCACACTTGGAAGCTCCTCCACCCATCTGCCCTTAGTCCGATTCATGACCTTGGCCTCTCCATTGGTCTATGGATGGCCGACAGAGGTGAACCGATGGCAGATGTAAAGTTCGGCACAAAATGTCTTGAATACGGCGTTGTCGAACTATCGGTCGTTATCGGTGATGATGGTATGGGGCAGCCCGAAACGACATATGATGGACATTCAAAAGAAAGACTTGACTTTGTTCTCGGTGATTTTAGCTAGTGCCTCAACTTCAACCCACTTGGTGAAGAAGTCGATGTCGACAAGTAAGAATTTATGCTGACCCGAAGCCGGAGGGAACGGACTAAGGATGCCCATTTCCCACTAGGCAAAGGGCCATGGGGCCAAGAGCGGACCCAGCGTGGCAGCCGTCTATCATTGGATGTGAGCGTGCCATTGGCAGCCATCGCACTTATGAACTAACTCAGCGGCATTCTCGCTCATGGTGAGCCAATAATATCCTGGTGAAGAGCCTTCTGTGCCAACGATCTACCCCCCAGGTGGTCCCTGCATATGCCTCCATGTATCTCTTTGAGGTTGTAGTCGGCGTCTGCAGGACCAATGCACTTAAGGACGTGGTAGGAGAATGACCTTTTATACAACCATCCACCAGCAAAATGATTTGGAGGCTCTCCATTTGAGCAGTTGGACCTCCTCGCGGTTAATGGAAAGGGTGCCATCGGTGAGGTAGCGGATGTAGGCATCCATCCATGTCGGCTCTTATGCAACCGGAAGGACTTCTTCTTTGTCTTCAATAATGGGCCTTTCCAAGTGCTCGATGTAGGTGCTCCCCAGGACGTTGTTCGCCGAGGTGGCCAAATGAAAAAGGGCATCGACCTTGGCATTCTCACTCCAGGGGATGTAACTGATGTTGAAGTATGTCAGTGAGGAGGTCAGGAGTCAAACCTTCTCTAAGTATCGTGTCATGATGGGATCCCGCGCCTCATACTCTCTATTGATTTGTCTAGAGACAAGCTGGGAGTCGGTGAAGGTCCTGAGATGCTTCACCCTGAGCTCCTGGGTGAGTCTCACCCCAGCCAGTACGGCTTCATACTTGGCCTGATTGTTGCTAGCTTTGAAGAGGAATCGGAGGGCGTATTCCACCTTCTCGTCCTCTGGACCCACAAGGATGAGATCAGCTTCACTCCCTTGAGAGTTTGAGGTGCCATTCATGTGGAAGATCCAGACTTTCCCTATGTCCTTGAGCTCAGCATCTGGTTGCATCAGTGGAGGTTCTTTCACCTACTCCTCGGTCCAAGTGCACTCGACTAAGAAGTCGGCTAAGACTTGGGACTTCAGAGCCAGCCTTGGTTGGAAAGAGAGGTCAAACTCTTCCAACTTGATCGCCCATTTGGCCAGCCGGCCTGAGGTGTCAGGACAAGCTAGAATAGCCTTGAGAGGTTGTTCCGTAAGCACCACTATGGGGTGAGCTTGGAAATAGGGTCTGAGGCGTTGAGCATAGATGATCAGAGCAAAAATAATTTTCTCGATTTTGGAGTACCTGACCTTGGCGTCATGGAGTACTTTGCTCACATAGTAGACATGCTTCTGTGTTCTGTCAGCGTCGAGGCATACTGGAATGAAACTACACTTCTGAGGAGGTGGCGAGGTAGAGGAAGAGGCTTTCCCCATCCCTCGGCTTTGACAACAGCGGCAGGGTAGATAGGAACACCTTCAGCTCTTCAAAGGCTCTTTGGCAATCTTCCATCCACTTGAATCCGTTCACCTTGTGCAGGGACTTGAAGAAAGGCAAACATCTCTCGATCAACTTGAAGAGAAAATGGCTCAGGGCTACCACCCTCCCAGTGAGCCACTGCACTTCTTTCTTGTTAGCCAGCGGCCTCATGTCAAGGATAGTATTGATCTTCTCCAGGTTTGCCTCAATCCCACGCTGCGTCACCATAAAGCCAGGAACTTTCCTGCTGTGACCCCGAAAGCACACTTTCGTGAGTTCAGCTTCACTTGGTAACGATGAAGATTATTGAAGGTCTTCTCAAGGTCAGAGACGTGGTCGGAGGCATGGACGCTCTTTATCAGCATGTCATCAATGTATACTTCTATATTCCGTCTGAGTTGGTTTTTGAAGACCTTATTCATCAGTCTTTGGTAAGTTGCTCCTGCATTTTTAAGGCCAAAAGGAATTATCTTGTAGTAGTAGATGCCCTTCTCGATCATGAAAGAGGTATGCTCTTCATCTTCTATGTCTATCTTTATTTGGTTGTACCCGGAGAAAAGCATCCATAAAGCTGAGGAGCTCGTGACCGAATGTGGAATCTACCATTTGATCAATCCAAGGCAGTGGAAAACTATCCTTTGGGCATGCCTTTTAAGGTCGGTGAAGTCGATGTAGATCCTCCAGCTCTCATTGGCCTTGCAGACCATCACCACATTGGCTAACTAATCAGAGTAGTATGGTTTCCAGATGTGGCCGGTAGCGAGCAGCTTGTTGACTTCCTTGTTGATGGCTTTTTGTCGCTCAGGGGAAAAGCTCCTATTTCTTTAGCTGATCGGGTAATACTTTGGGTCGATGTTGAGCTTGTGGGCGATTACCTCCGATGATATGCTGGGCATGTCTGAGGCCAACCAGGCGAAAATATCCAAATTGGTCTGCAGGAAGGCCAAGAGGCGATCCCTGTCCTCCGCAGGAAGAAGTTCACCAACCTGCACCATCCTTGCCGGGCCATCTCCTAGTGAAAAAGTCAGTAGTCGCTCAACTGGCTCTCCCCCTTTGCTGGGTTCCCTAGGATCGGGTGCCTCTGGGGCCGGTGTGACCGCCGCCTCCTAAGGACTTGAAGCCACATGATAGCATGGCAGGATCGGGTTGATCTCCCCTCACATCTCACCGATCATGCTACTGGTTGGGAATCTAATGAGCAGCTGCTTGGTGAAGATGACCGCGTCAAGAAGGTTTATACCGGGTCAGCCGAGGATGACGTTGTATGCCAAGGGCACTCAGACGACCAGGAACTTCATCAAAACCATGCTTTGACATGGTGGCATTCCGATCGTGACTTGGAGGGTAATCTCACCTTCTACCCTTACTGAGTCGCCTATGGAACTGACCAAAGGTGTTGCCACTGGTCAGAGGGAGCTAGGAGACAAATTCATGCAAACAAATGCATCGTAGGTAATGATGTCAGCCGAGCTTCCACTGTCATCTATGATTCGTTTTACAGGGTGCTTGGCAATCGTCATCGAAACGACGATGCCATCATTATTTACATTGTCAATCCCAGCTAACTCCCTTTTAGGAAAAGGGATTACATCATCTAACTCCTCGTCCCCTCTCGGCCTTTTGGACGTAGAGCCTACTCCCCAAGAAACCATTCCCACCATCTTCTCCGTTGGAGCGTTGTCGATGTTGGCCTAAGCAGGCGAAGGTCCTATCAATGCCGGAATAGCCGGGGGTCCCTTCTAGATATATTTTCTAAGATAGCCCCTCTGGATGAGTTCTTAGATGGCACGCTTCAAGCTGTAGCAGTTCTCGGTGTCGTGGCCATAGTCTCGATAGAAATGGCAGTAATGACTCTTATCGTGGGGAGCTCCTTTCTTCATTGGAGGAGGGCGCTGAAGGTATGGATCGCCCTCGATCTCCATGAGAATGTAAGACTGAGGGGCAAGGAGTGGGGTGAGTTCATCTTCTCTGGGGGCAAGGCTCCAGCGCCTGTCATTTGGGCGGTGCGGTGGCTCAGGCTTTTTGGAGTGAAAGAGCTGCTTGGCTCCTAACGAGCAGACCTCTTGCTGAATCCCCATCAGACTTCCTGCGGGTAGACTTAACTTCATCAGTGCGAATGTACTTCTAGGCATGAAGCAGGAGTTCGGAGTAGGAGCTGGGTGGCTTCTTGTCAAGAGAGAAAGTGAAATGGAAAGGATAGAGTCCCCGTTTCAGCGCCAGGGTTGCCACCGCATCATCCAAGTGATAGACCTCAAGGGCAGCCATTTTGAAATAGGCCACAAAATCTCTAAGAGACTCTCCTTCCTTCTTCCAAACGGAGAAGAGACTGTATGCCACCTGAAGGATCCTCCGATAGGCATCGAAGTGTGCCAAAAAGGCCCTCTCCAACTGTCAAAAGGAGTCTATGCTGTGTGGGGTCAGGTGGGAGTGCCAGGCGCAGGCATCCTTCCGCAGGGTGGTAGGAAAGGCCTTGCAAAGGAGGGCATCGGTAGCCCCTTGGACTTGCATGAGAGCCTTGTAGCTCTCGAGGTGATCGAATAGATCCATTGTACCATCATACGGATTCAGTTGAGGAAGACAAAATTTGGAGGGGATGGGCTCCTTCAAGACACGACGAGTGAAGGGAGGACGAGTGTCGTAGTCCACCTCCGGCTGATTGTTGATTTTTCTACTGAGCTCCTCAGCCGCCGGTGGTACTTATCCTAGCGCTTCTCCACCTGGTGATTGATGGTCAAAATCTTCCTTGAGGATTCAAAAATGAAGGAGGGGAAGAGCGCGGGCGGTGATTTCTCTGCTTGGGCTCTTTTTGACGTCGTCGCTCGGGAGAGGAGTCGCTCGAGCTATGGATGGGGAAGTGTGACCTCTTGAGGGTCTCCTGTTGGTGCTCTCTGGGCGAAGCACGGCGGTGGTGAGCCTCTCGCTGAGGAGGTCTCCCCCAAGAGGATTACTGGCTAGCTGGTGCATCTGTCACAAGCGATGTAGGAGGCCTAGGCTGGTGTTGGATGGCCATAAACTGCTGCTCCTATAGTCCGTGAACCATTGCAGTAAAAGTTTGAATTGTCGAGTGAGTGTGGCCAGTTGATTAGCCTGAGTGTCCGCAGCTGGTGGCACGGGAGTGGCCGGAGGATTAGCAGTGGAAGGGTTAATCTCTTGCCGCTCCACCGACTAGAGGTGCCCCCCAGCGTGGCTGATAGAGGCCTCCCGAGCACACGTCACCACCATCGTCGATGTAGAGGAAAAGAAAGCTTGTAGTTGGGTGTTACAGAGCTATGCTCTTTCTCCCCCTAAATGGTGTACCATCCTCGGCCTTTAGGCTCGGCAGCCAGTGGTCGCAGCCTCCCGATGGCCCAACTGATGCTTGTACGAACTCGTTGCTTTGATCGAGTCCTTAGTCCCTTAGGCGCTTGTCGGGGTGACTGTAGGGTGCCGGTGTCGGCCAAGGAACACCTAGGCAGGCATAAGAGTCCTTCAGAACCACCTCAGGGTTTTTGTATGCCGGCCCAAGGGGCGACTCGAACGGAAACGGAGCTGTTAGGGTCTTGAACCACCTCAGGGGCATTTCCATGCCGGACCGAGTGGTATCCTATTAGCCGCATATCTGTCGAGCTCCTTTAGAACTGCCTTGGGGGTTTCGTGTGCCGGCCCAAAGGGCAACTTGAATGGGAATGGGCTATCAGGGTCTTGAACCGCCTCGGGGGCATCTTCATGCCGAACTGAGTGGTGTCCCATTAGCCGTATATTCGCGGAGCTCCTTCAGAACCGCCTTGGGGGTTTCGTGTGCCGGCCTAAGGGGGACTCAAATGAAAATGGAGCTGTCAGGGTCTTGAACCGCCTCGGGGGCATCTCCATGCCGGACCGAGTGGTATCCCATTAGCCGTGTATCCACCAAGCTCCTTTAGAATTGCCTTGGGGGTTTCGTGTGCCGACCCAAAGGCAACTCGAATGGGAACGGAGCTGTCAGGGTCTTGAACCGCCTTGGGGGCATCTCCATACTGGACCGAATGGCGTTCCTGTAGGAAGAAATAAACTCCAAGGTATGCATATTTTTAAAATTTGATAACTATTATCAATGCAGAAGCTAAAAGATTACATATTAATCTATCTAATATGTATCAAGATCATATCTTTGCCTTATATATAGGATCACTTGATCTAAAATATGCATATAAATAATCATCAAGATCATATTTTGATCCTCAACGTAAGAAGTCGTACTTCTTGCCTTGAATCATGCCTTAAGGTTTAGGGATCATATCACTTACCTTAAGGGTAGTTGGTAAATCCTTTTGTGCTCTGCAACTGTTCAATCGTCCGGCCTCTAGTATCGTCCATGCAAAGCCCCGAATGATCGGATTTTTGAGAGTGCTAGCTCACGGAAAAATAACTTTGCTGATCTTGAATCCTCAAACTTGAATCTTCCTCCAAGATCCACCAAGCTTTTGCTAACACCAGAATCATCAGGATTTTCTATTCTAACCTTTTTAGAATTACAATCCACGACATGTTGTGTGTTGTTGTTCTATGTAATCTGGTGAGGGATGTGCTCTATTTATAGTCTCATTTCAGCCTGCCCATTGAATTTTGACATTAAGAATTCCGTCGTTTGGCAAAAAGCAAAGAGACGCCGAACCAAAGAGCCGCGACGCTTGGTTAATTCCGACGTTCGGTGAAAACCAAGGAGACGTGGCATTTTATTAATTTCAACGTCGGTGAGAACTAAAGATATGTGAATTTTAACACTTAGAATTCCATCTCCTGGTTGATTCAAAGAGGCACATTAATTCCACTTTATTTCTAACATTTAGAATTCTAATGGAAATGGTTTGGAGAGGATTAAATTAATACATTAAATTCTAAATGAGAATTTAATCTCTCAGACATTAGTTATCTCATCATGTGAGATACTTATGCAAGAGGTTTGGGTTCAGATGATGGTTTAATCTGATCTGAATTTATTGGACTGAACCCACATAAATCATGGTCCTAGCCCAAATCAAATTTGGCTAGTCCTGAATCTATTTAAATCCAAATCAAGTCTAATTTCAAATCAATATTTGAAATTGATTAGTCCTTCTAATAGACTTAAACCAAATTGAATCTTATTCACTTGTACTTAACCCAATTGAGATAATTCAATCAATCAAATTGATTAATTAAATCATATATGATTCTCAATCGTTGATCAGCAAATAGATCATCCTAGGAAACTTCTATGCGTGTGACTCTCTAGGTTCGAACCTAAGCCGGTAGCATAGAAATAACTTTCTATACTAATCGATGTGCCCATCTAGCAATGGAACCCGACGTCCGAATAGGTCAAAGAATTGCCGAGCAAACTCCAAGAACCCTAAGAAACAGTTACCGTATAATTCATCCTCTTGACCATAAATGCTAAGGATGGCTTAAGAGCCTGTCAACTCTAAACAGCGAATCCATAAAGTGATTTCAATTTTAGTGATCATGTGACTTTCACATGAAGTTACTTGGCCAAGGTCTTGCTAAATTGAAACACAAGCATTTCTCTTTTTAACGGGATAGGTCAAATTCCATCTCGACCCACAACTGACTACCACAAGTACTTGACTGCACCCAGTAACCTTTCGTAGCTAGATTAGAAATCCAGGTGGTCCGACACCTAAATACAATGAGTTGCTTGCAAGTCACCGGTTGTGATCTTCAGGTCTAAAGGATACTTATACCCATATCTTCTCGGATTAACTCTTGACAACAGAGTATCCGGAACTGAGTCACGTTCGGTGAAATGTACTCCTACACTTTCACCTATATGTCATACTGGTGTCTCTACACTCCTTGGTTAAGAGGACAACCAACAAATATGATATACAACATCCTATAATTGATAGTACTATGGCCCTGTCATAGTATATCATTTGGTCGCGAACTCTTTTAAGGACCTTCAAAGATAAATCCTCCTTTATCGTGAAGGAAGATCCTGAGGGCTTCATTACTATTAGGAGTTTTAAGAAGATATTCTTGTAATGAATAAACTGCCAAATAACTTTTATTAATATATCAATTTATATACAATTTACATTAGCACAATCATCAAATGATTGGCTTTAGGATACAATTCCCAACAAACATCCACTTAGCCTAAAGCCACTCATTATAGTATCTAATACCCATCTTCAATTTATAGTCATCAAACTCCTTGATGCTGAGTGTTTTAGTAAATGGGTCATCTAGGTTTTTCTTTCCATCAATCTTCTGAAGATTTATGTCACCTCGGTCTACAATTTCTTGTATAAGATGAAACCGGCGCAGTATGTGCTTGGTGCGCTGATGTGCTCGTGATTCCTTTGCTTGAGCTATGGCACCAGTGCTATCACTGTACAATAGGACTGGTCCATCTATGGAAGGTGCCACTCCAAGCTCGGAGATAAACTTTCACAGCCACACAGCTTCTTTCGCAGCATCTGATATAGCGATGTACTTTGCCTTGTACACCGAATCTACCACTGTATGTTGCTTGGAACTTTTCTAGTAAACAGCTCCACCATTTAGGATAAATATGAAATCCGATACACTTTTGCTATCATCATGATCTGATTGGAAACTGGAATTAGTATATCCAATAAGTTTTAAATCAGACTCTCCATAGACTAACCACTGGTCCTTAGTATTTCTCAAATACTTAAGGACCGTCTTAACAACTTGCCAGTGTTTTTTTCCTGGATCAGATTGGTATCTACTTATTACTCCTAGTGAGTATGCCACATCTGGTCTTGTATATGTCATGGTGTACATAATCGATCCCACTGCCAAAGCATATAGAATTCGACTCATACGTTCTCTTTCATTAGGAGTTGTCGGACAATCCTTCTTAGAAAGATGAACTCCATAGCCTATCGGAAGATAGCCTTTCTTGGAATTCTCCATGCTAAACCTCTTTAGAACGGTGTCAATGTACGTAGATTGGGATAAACCAAGCATCCTTTTAGATCTATCTCTATAGATCTTCATCCCTAGGATGTATGATGCTTCTCCCAGATCTTTCATGGAGAATTGTGATGATAACCATGTCTTTATTCCTTGTAATGCAGGGATATCATTCCCGATTAAGAGAATATTATCCACATATAATACAAGAAATACAATAATGGAATCGTTAGCCTATTTATAAATGCAAGGTTCTTCTTTATTCTTAATAAAGCTATAAGATTTGATCACTTTATCAAATCATATGTTCCAACTCCTAGATGCTTGCTTAAGTCCATAAATAGACTTCTGTAGCCTTCACACTTTAGACTCATCTTCAGATATAAAACCTTCAGGCTGTATCATATACACCTGTTCTTCTAAATCACCATTTAGAAAAGCGGTTTTAACATCCATCTGCCAAATCTCATAATCGAAGTGTGCTGCTATAGCTAGCATAATCCGAATGGATTTCAGCATTGCCACAGGAGAAAACGTTTCGTCATAGTCAATACCATAATGTTGACGATACCCCTTAGCAACCAGACGTGCTTTATAGGTCTCAACCTTTCCGTCTGCACCTCTTTTCCTCTTGAAAACCCACTTACACCCTATGGGTTTTATCCCTTCGGGTGGATCAACTAATGTCCATACATTATTATCCTTCATGGAATCAAGTTCAGATTTCATGGCCTAAAGCCATTTATTAGAGTCAGTCATTTGCATAGCATCCATATAGGTGATCGGATCCTCGTTGTTCTCATCGAGTTCAACAGGATCTTCATTCTGGACTAAGAAATCTAAGTATCTGTCCGGTTGATGTGGTACTCTACCAGATCGCCTTAATGGTGCATCTAAAATGAGTTTTGAGTTTGTTGGTCCAGATGGCAACCCAAGAGGGGGGATGAATTGGGTTTTTCAAAAATTTAAACTCTTTTGAAAATAACCCCCAGCGGAAATAAAAACTTAGATTCACACAAATTAAAATAGAATATGCACAAATAGAGAGTTAAAGATAAAGAGACAATCATGGCAAACACAGAGATTTTATAGTGATTCGGTGTACCTACACCTATGTCCACTCCCAAGTATCTCTTGGGTCCACACTATAATCAATCTGATTACAGTAGAGTTGTTTTGCAAGCTCACAACTCGAACTTGTTGTTTTCCCGGATGCACAACGAACCCAGCTGATTTTCAAGGCTCACCAGCACAAAACCTAACACCACAAGCTAATGCTTGCACAAGGCTAACAGCCTCAACTGAATCAATCACCAGATTGACCCAGCAAACAATATTTGTTTTACAAGATAAACAGCTCCTCCTATTAGCAAATATACAATAATGAAATAAGAATAAAAGGATAGGAATCAAAGCCTGATTCGCAGATCTTAGTGGCTTCTTCCTTCTCTTCCTTTGAGTGGATCTTCCTTCAAGATGCTCTTGAGACTCAGAAGATCAGAAAACTAGGGCTTCCTTCTTTCCTTGAGATTTCTTCGAAATAGAACAACAAAAGCTTGAAATCTCTCTCTTTTCTTTTGGGGAATCAGTATGATCTTTCCTTTCGAGTTTTCCTCTTTTCTCTTTTGATTTTCTGATGGATTTCACAGATTTCTCTCTATTCTTTTCTTTTTGTCTCTCTCTTTTCGGATGCAGCAAACCCTCTTCTTATAGATCTCGATTAATCCATAAATAGTTTAAAACTATCCGTTAGAAACAAGTGTAAGAAGGATTAGAACCAAAAATAGCAATAGCCGTTGGGATTAAAAAAAAGATAAAGATAAAGTTTAGAGTCATTCTGACAGTTCTGGAGTCACGTCTAACATTCTGGAGTCGGCTCTAACTTTTTTGGAGTCAGCTCTAACTCAAAAATCTTTAACCCGCTTGAACTGGAGTCGTCTCTGACTTTTCTGGGGTCGACACAAAAATCTTATGGAGTCGACTCTAACAGTCCAGCAGTCGACTCTAAGTCGTGGCCTGAAAAATCATCGTTCTATCTTTTCTGTTGGAGTCGGCTCTAACAGTCCTAGAGTCGACTCTAAGTCCGTACCGATTTTCAGAGTCGACTCTACAATTCCATGTGTCGACTCTAATGTTTGCAATCTTACCTTGACATTAGATTCGAACTAGAACTTAATTTATCTTATGATTTTGATTAATAGAACATATCATAAACTGAAAAATTAAACCAAAATCATTAGTAACTTCAAATGTTATACTCAAATAGTTTTGTTAATCATCAAAATCCTCAATTGGGTCAACAATCTCCCCCTTTTTGATGATGACAAAAACTTTGAGTATATGCATCAAAAATTCATTTGAATTAAGAGTTATAGACACTGTTAAAGCTTTGAAACTTCCTAACATAAATTTGATGCCAATTTTAAAATGAACTTTTAATAAATATGCTTGAGTTCTATAATAAACATCAATCAAGATGATTTAACTTTTATATAGAAAAATTATTAAGCTCCCCCTGCATTGAATAACTCCCCCTATGTAGATAAACTGAATTCAATTGAACATTTTTTGATTAGAATCTCAAATTTTTTTTTCTCCCCCTTTGTAGATATGCAAAAAAAATCTTATATTCTTTCATTCTCTTTCTCTTTCTCTTATATGCATATACAATTATCTCTCCCCCTTTTTTGTTATCAGCAATAAGATGAATTTTAAATACAATAAAAAAGGTTATCAAAGCGGGGTCGTTGGTTCAATTAATCATAGAGATAGTAAACTCATTCATTAAAATTCAATCAATCAATCATAGACAAATTTGCAATAAAAGTGTAATTGTATTCCAATGCAAGATTCATTACATGTGTCAATTCAAGTAGTAAAGTGACATATTCAAGTATGTTAAAGAAAACTCAGAAATCCTAAGATACAAAATAGGATAAGACAGGATATCAAAATCAAACATGCTTATACACAATTTTTTCAAATGTCCAATCATTTCCGTAATATCATCTTTTTGAGTCTTCTTAAAACTTTCAAGACAAGCTTCAATTTGAGAAACGGCGAGGTCGATATCTTTCTTTAGTTGACTGGTAGCATGAAGATAAGTTCCAGAACCGTCTGCAATGCCTTCCATCCTTTCAAAAATCTTATGAAGATCAGCGCTAAAGGATTCTATCGAGTTGCCAATGGAAAAAGAAATTACGTCAAGCCTTGAATTGATCTCTTCCTTCAACTGATTGAACTTATCTCTCAACTGACACATCTCATTTGTCCTTTGACTATCATACTCAGCTAGTAAAGCTCTGAGCTGACCTATTTGCTCCTCAGAAAATCTTTCAGATGCCAAAGCTGACTGATGTGGAGGGTGAGTGCTTGGTCCAGCCACTGAGGGTCCAGCAGTAGATGGTCCAGCAGTAGATGGTCCAGGAATATCCTCTCCTCTGACCTCCTCAACTCTAACTTCTTCTGCTCTGGTCTCTTGTCCTCTTTTTATCCAATTTTCATTCTCTTTTCTGAAGCCCATGCGGTGAATTGTAGAGACACTATAGTAATCAGTATGCCTTAATTTTCTTAGTGGCTCATTATCCATTATTAGCATACCTTGGCTTCTAAAGACTAAGGTTAGTATCATACCATACGGCAGTGTTGATCTCTTCTTAGTTGCTGCTTCTGCCATATAACCAATCATCATACCGGCAAGATTAACAGGTCTTCCAGTGAGAATACAGTCCATCAACAAGATGTCTCGCTCCGAGACATACTCAAACCTTTCAATTTTAGAAAATAAAATTCTTCCACAAATATTGTGAAGTAACCTGAGTTCCAAATTAAGTTGATTAGCCATGATTTCTTCAAACTCAGAAACTTCTCTCCCTAATATCCTAGATAGGGCACCTCCTCTGTCATCATGTTGATATTCAACTAGACCAATAGTAGGCATCTCCAATAGATTTCCAAGAGTCTCGACCGTGATAATCACTTTAGTTCCTCTTACAAAACTCACTAAGCCTCCCTCTCCTCTACATAAATTATAAAATTCTCTCACAAAGGCAGGGTATGTAGGGACATCCAAAGAACAGACTTTCTCCCATCCCATTTCTTCAACAAACGTCCAATAGCGAAGCCCTCCGAAGCAAAAAAGTTAAAATCTACTTTTCTTCCGGTAGTAATGGCCTTACCCGCTAATTGGTCTACCCGTGGAGAAGATGGTGAGGGTGGAGAGTCATCTTGAGTGGCAGATGAAGAAGAGGACGTCGCTTGCCTTCGAATCGTCCTTTTTCTTGTGGGAACGGCCGAACCTCCAACAATCGCATGCCTTTTAGGAGCCATGGGATTCGATTGGAATGAGTTATTGAGAGATTTGAGGTATTTGGAGGGATTGAAATTGGTTTGGAACAGTTTTGGAAGGTTTAGGAGACGATAGGTTTTGTTTGGGGTCGACTCGTCTTTTTTATTTTGACCTAGTTTCACTTAGAGTCGACTCCCGAAAACGAGGTGTCGGCTCTGAACCAAAAAATCTATCAGCGCTCGAATTAGAGTCGGCTCTACAGAAGCCAGAGTCAGCTCTAATTGCCCAGACAAAACATCAAAATATGAAGGTGTCGACTCCACAAACTGCAGGTGTCGACTCCACAACAGTTTCAGTGAAAATTCGAATTTCAAGGATCTGAAACTAATCAAATTAATCATCAAACTCTAGATAAGTGTTCCTTAACAATTGGGGAAACAATAAATCAAATTTCTAGATAAATTTCCTTATTGGACATAGAGATTTTCAAGAAATTAATGAAGTCTAGATAGTTGTTGTCCTTAAGAGTTTCAGAAAATCATTCTAAAGGATCACAAACTCCTAATTCTCCTCTAAGATAACAAAATCTTTCCTCACTCAAAGGTTTGGTAAAAATATCAGCTAATTAATCATTAGTATTAACATATTCAAGACAAACATCTTTGTTAGTTACATGTTCTCTAATAAAGTGTTTAGTTCTTGAATGTTGAATTGGATTCTTAGTTAGATTAATGGCACTAGTATTATCACATTTAATAGGAATTTTATCAAGTGTGATACCATAATCTTCAAGTTGTTGCTTAATCCAAAGGATTTGAGCACAGCAACTTCCAGCTGCAACATACTCTGCCTCAGCAGTGGATAATGCAACCGAATTTTGCTTCTTGCTAAACCATGAGATTAAGTTACTTCCTAAAAGTTGGCATGCCCACTTGTACTCTTTCTATCTAATTTACAACCAGCATAGTCAGAATCAGAATAAGCAATCAATTTTAAGGTTGAGTCTCTAGAATACCATAATCCTATATTTTTAGTTCCATTTAAGTATCTAAAGATTCTTTTAACAGCAAATAAATGTGATTCTTAGGATTAGATTGATATCTTGCACATAAGCAAACAAAAATGATATCTGGCCTACTTGCCGTTAGGTAAAGAAGTGATCCGATCATACCTCGGTAATGCTTTTGATCTACATTTTTACCTTCTTCATCCTTGTCCAGCTTGCATAAGGGACTCATTGGCGTACCAAGAGGTTTAGCAGATTCCATACCAAACTTCTTGAGTATTTCCTTTGTGTACTTTGTTTGGTTAATGAAAATCTCCGCTTTCTCTTATTTGATTTGAAGTCCAAGGAAGAAGTTTAGTTCTCCCATCATGCTCATCTCGAATTCTCCCTGCATTAACTTAGCAAATTCTTGACAAAGGAGATTGTTAGTAGCACCAAATATAATGTCATCAACGTAAATTTGAACAATTAATAAATCTTTTCTTTTCTTTTTAAAAACAAGGTTTTATCAACATTTCCTCTAGAAAAATTATTTTAATTAAAAATTTACTTAATCTATCATACCAAGCTCTAGGTGCTTGCTTTAAACCATAAAGTGCTTTGTGTAGTTTGAAGACATGGTTTAGAAATTCATGATCTTCAAAACCAGGAGGTTGTTCAACATAAACTTCCTCATTTATAAAATCATTTAGAAATGCACTTTTAACATCCATTTGAAATAAGTTGAAATTCATATGACATGCAAATGCAAGTAGTAGCCTAATGGCTTCTAATCTAGCAACAGGTGCAAAAGTTTCATCAAAATCTATACATTCTTCTTGATTATATCCTTTGCAACTAATCTAGCCTTATTTCTAATTACCAATCCATTTTCATCCAATTTATTTCTAAAAACCCATTTAGATCCTATTATAGGGTGGTTTTTAGGTCTATCTACTAGGGTCCAAACTTGGTTCCTAGTGAATTGGTTTAACTCTTTCTGCATTGCTAACATCCAATAACTATCTTTCTCAGCTTCCTCTATAGTTTTAGGTTCTATATGAGATACAAATGCAAGATGATTATTGATATTTCTCATTGATGATCTAGTCCTTACACCTTGAGATGGATCACCTATGATTAGGTCCTTAGGATGACCATAAGCATATCTCCAATCTCTAGGTAGATCTTTATCATTATGAGCAGTATCAATACCATCATCCTTAGGTGAGTCATCATCCTTAACTTCAGGTTCTTGATCTGAAGATACATTTAATTTTTCAATATCTCTTTCAATCAAAGATGTATCTTCCTCATCATCAATTTTATCTGAACTTGATGCTAAAGACTCATCAAACACTATATGAATGGATTCTTCTACAACTAAGCTTCTCTTATTAAATACTCTATATGCCTTGCTAGATGTAGAATATCCTAGGAAATACCTTCATCAGACTTTGCATCAAACTTCCCAAATTATCCTTACCATTGTTATGAATAAAACATTTACAACCAAATGCATGAAAATAACCTAAATTTGGTTTCCTATTATGCCATAGTTCATAGGGAGTCTTCTTAAGGATAGGTCTAATCAGGGCTCTATTAAGATGTAACATGCTGTGTTTATAGCTTCCGCCCAAAAATATTTTGGAAGTTGGCTTTCACATAGCATGGTACGGGCATGTCTTCTAAAGTCCTATTCTTTCTTTCTACAACTCCATTTTGTTGAGGTGTCCTAGGTGCTGAAAAGTTATGATGTATGCCTTTTTCAAAACAGAATTTTTCAAATAAGTGATTTTCAAATTCAGTTCCATGATCACTTCTAATAGACACTATGGTAGTGTTTTTCTCATTAGTGACTTTCTTAACGAATTTCAGGAATATTGAGAAAGTCTCATCTTTGTGAGCCAAAAACATTACCCAAGTGAATCTAGAGTAATCATCTACTATCACCAGACCATATTTCTTTCCTCCTAGACTTGTGGTTCTAGTAGGTCCAAAAAGGTCCATGTGTAGTAGCTCTAGTGGCCTAGTAGTTGAAACAACATTCTTAGATTTGAAAGAAGTTCTTGTTTGTTTTCCAAATTGACATGCATCACATATTTGATTATTTTCAAAATTTAAGCTAGGAATACCTTTAACTAGATCCATTTTCAATAGTTTAGAAATTAGGTGTGTGCTTGCATGACCTAATCTATGGTGCCATAGCCAACCAATCTCATTCATCTTAGCATTATTAGCAACTAAGCAATGATTACTTGGAGATAAATTACTCAAATCAATTAAGTACACATTGCCATAACGTTTACCAACAAGAATAATGCTGTTATCAATGGGATTAGTAATAGTGCAAACAGAAGCTTCAAAGGAAACTTTGAAACCTTTGTCACACAGTTGGCTAATACTTATCAAATTATGTTTAAGTCCATCGACATATAAAACATTATCAATATAGTAGTGGAGTAATTTGAATCTTACCAATACCCATGATATGGCCTTGACCATTATCACCAAAAGTAACTACTCCACCTCTTTTTGATTCAAGGGTGATGAATTGATCTTTGTCATCCGTCATGTGTCTTGAGCAACCACTATCCAGGTACTATTTTCTTTTCAGTCTGATGGCTGCAAGACACTCCTGCAAAATATTCATGTCTTAATTTTAGGTACCCAAGTCTTCTTGGGTCCTTCATGGTTAGATGCATTAAATATTGTTCCTTTGGGAACCCAAATTATCTTTCTCTTATTATGTGGAGATTTATACATATAAGATTTATGTCCTTTATTTCCACATTTAAAACAAGTGATATTTGATGATTTTTCAGCATGTATAAAAATATTCTTCAAAGATTTTTACTTTTTAAGTGGATTATATCCTAATCCAGCTTTATCAAAAACAGCTTTTTGATTATCCAAAATCATATTAAGTTTGATAGAGCTTAGAGTGAATTTATCAACTATAGGTTTAAGTCTATCAACTTCATTTTTCAAGCTTTCATTTTCTTTTATCAAAGTTCTTTATCTACAACATGCTTTTCATTTTCTAAGGATAGTTTTTGCATTTGATTTTTCAAATCTTTGTTCTTTGAACTTAAGTTCGCAAAATCATCCATTAATTTATAAAAAGCACTATGCAATTCATCAAAAGTAAAATCATCAAGAAAACTCGGACTTACCTCATCATTGTCCACCATGAAGCATAGATTGGCCATTTCACTCTTTTCTTCCTCTTTGGAACTTGAGCTTTCCAAATCACTCCATGTGGCCATCATTGCCTTCTTTTTGAATTTTTGGATGCCTTTCTTTAGTTGAGGGCATTCAGATTTAAAATGACCCGGCTTTTTACATTCAAAACAAATAACTTCTTTTTCTTTGCCCTTGTCCTCATCTTTTCTTGCAAAGGGCCTTTTCTTTTCAAACTTCTTTTCATGAATCTTTTAAATTTCCTTGTGATGAGTGCCATGTCCTCATCATCACTTTCATCTTCAGATTCATGAGGCTCTTCCATATATTCAGAAATCTTAAGAGCCATAGTCCTCTTCTTCTTTGACTCATCATCATCAACATGTTGCTTAATTTGAAGCTCATGAGTCATCAAGGATCCCAATAATTCTTCTAGGGGTAGGGTACTTAGATCCTTTGCCTCTTGTATTGCAGTCACTTTAGCTTCCCAAGTCCTAGGCAAGGAACGCAAAACCTTTCTCACAAGATCAGAATTATCATAAGATTTACCAAGACTTTTTAAACCATTAACTATATCAGTAAATCTTGTAAACATATCAGCAATAGATTCACATGTATCCATTTTAAACAATTCATACTTATGAACTAGCATGTTAATCTTGGATTCCTTGACTTGATTTGTTCCCTCATGGGTAACCTCAAGTCTATCCCAGATTTCCTTAGCAGAAATGCAAATAGATATACGATTGAATTCATTGGCATCTAATGAGCAGTATAAAATATTCATTGCTTTGGCATTAAGTTGTGCCAATTTTTTATCATGTTCATCCCATTCCATTTCCGGTTTAGGAATCTCCATGCCATTAACTCTAGCAGTGGGTGTGTGTGGTCCATTGATTATAATGCTCCATAGATCATAGTCAAGTGCTTGAATGAAAATTTTCATTCTAGCCTTCCAATAACCATAGTTTGAACCATTAAACAAGGGTGGTCTATTAGTAGATTGGCCTTCGGAAAAAGATGAATCAGCTTAAGTTGCCATGTGGATCTTTGACTCTTGATCGTTAGATCAAATCAAATGAGCACTAGCTCTGATACTAATTGTTGGTCCAGATAGCAACCCAAGAGGGGGGGTGAATTGGGTTTTTCAAAAATTTAAACTCTTTTGAAAATAACCCCCAGCGGAAATAAAAACTTAGATTCACACAAATTAAAACAGAATATGCACAAATAGAGAGTTAAAGATAAAGAGACAATCATGGCAAACACAGGAGATTTTATAGTGATTCGGTGTACCTACACCTATGTCCACTCCCAAGTATCTCTTGGTTCCACACTATAATCAATCTGATTACAGCAGAGTTGTTTTGCAAGCTCACAACTCGAACTTGTTGTTTTCCCGGATGCACAACGAACCCAGCTGATTTTCAAGGTTCACCAGCACAAAACCTAACACCACAAGCTAATGCTTGCACAAGGCTAACATCCTCAACTGAATCAATCACCAGATTGACCCAGCAAACAATATTTGTTTTACAAGATAAACAACTCCTCCTATTAGCAAATATACAATAATGAAATAAGAATAAAAGGATAGGAATCAAAGCCTGATTCGCAGATCTTAGTGGCTTCTTCCTTCTCTTCCTTTGAGTGGATCTTCCTTCAAGATGCTCTTGAGACTCAGAAGATCAGAAAACTAGGGCTTCCTTCTTTCCTTGAGATTTCTTCGAAATAGAACAACAAAAGCTTGAAATCTCTCTCTTTTCTTTTGGGGAATCAGTATGATCTTTCCTTTCGAGTTTTCCCTCTTTTCTCTTTTGATTTTCTGATGGATTTCACAGATTTCTCTCTATTCTTTTCTTTTTGTCTCTCTCTTTTCGGATGCAGCAAACCCTCTTCTTATAGATCCTGATTAATCCATAAATAGTTTAAAACTATCCGTTAGAAACAAGTGTAAGAAGGATTAGAACCAAAAATAGCAATAGCCGTTAGGATTAAAAAAAGATAAAGATAAAGTTTAGAGTCGTTCTCATAGTTCTGGAGTCGCGTCTGACATTCTGGAGTCAGCTCTAACTTTTCTGGAGTCGGCTCTAACTCAAAAATCTTTAACCTGCTTGAACTCGAGTCGTCTCTGACTTTTCTGGGGTCGACACAAAAATCTTATGGAGTCGACTCTAACAGTCCGGGAGTCGACTCTAAGTCATGGCCTGAAAAACCATCGTTCTATCTTTTCTGTTGGAGTCAGCTTTAACAGTCCTGGAGTCGACTCTAAGTCCGTGCCGATTTCTGGAGTCGACTCTGCGATTCCATGTGTCGACTCTAATGTCTGCAATCTTACCTTGACATTAGATTCGAACTAGAACTTAATTTATCTTATGATTTTGATTAATAGAACATATCATAAACTGAAAAATTAAACCAAAATCGTTAGTAACTTCAAATGTTATACTCAAATAGTTTTGTTAATCATCAAAATCCTCAATTGGGTCAACAGAGTTTGATCTAATCAACTCAGATTCTAAGGGTTCACTGGTTTATGTTGTTCCTTCTACTTGATGAACTTCCTCAAGTTCAATATTAGAGCTATTTGTTTCTTCACTAAGGAACTCCTTTTCAAAAAAAATTGCTCTATTACTAATGAACAACTTTTGTTCTTTAGTATTGTAGAAGTAATATCCTTTGGTTTCTTTCGGATAGCCGATAAAAAACATATCAGATTTGGGTTCAAGTTTATCTGATTTTGCACGTTTCACATAAGCCGGACAATCCCAGACTCTCAGATAGATGATAACCGGTTTATGTCCATACCACATCTCATGTGGAGTTTTAGAAACAGACTTACTTGGAACCTTATTAAGAATATGATAAGCTGATTCAAATGCGTATCCCCAAAATGATATTGGCAAGCTTGCAAAACCCATCATGGACCGAACCATATCTAACAGAGTTCGATTCCTTCTTTCCGACACACCGTTATGCTGTGGTGTTCCAGGAGGAGTCCATTGGGAGAGAATCCCATTCTCTCTTAAATATGTCACAAAGTCATTGGAAAGGTATTCGCCTCCTCGATCTGATCGAAGGGTCTTAATACATTTTCCTGTTTGTTTTTCTACTTCTTTATGATATAGTTTGAACATTTCAAACGACTCAGATTTATGTCTCATAAGATAAACATAACTGAACCTAGAAAGATCGTCTGTAAAAGTAATGAAGTAGTAATATCCACCTTTGGCACAAGTGCTCATTGGTCCACATACATCAGTATGTACTAGACTCAATAGCTCTTTGGCTCTTTCACATTTTTTAGTAAAAGATGACTTGGTCATTTTACCAAGAAGACAGGATTTACAGGTAGTTAATGATTCACAATCATCAATTCGAAGGATGCCCTCCTGAGTTAACCTGTTTAATCTGTTCTTATTGATATGACCCAGCCGATGGTGCCAAAGATAAATGTCTGTGACATCAGTTGTTCTAGGGCACTTACTTGAGTTGTACACTACATTCACAGGCTGTGATAATATATAAATGCCATTAAATAAATGTCCAGTCATTACAGTGACTCCATTCATAATGATATTCAAAGTAACATCCTTTATTGAAATTTCATAATTACTTTTGGCCAGAAGGCCTACAAAAATTACGTTCAACAAGAACGTTGGGCAAAAATGACAATCATTTAGTATAATGACATTTCTATTGAAAACTATTTCAAGAACTCCTAATGCCAGTACTGGAACTAATCTTCCATCGCCGACATTAAGGAATCTTTCATTGTCCTCAAATCTTCTAGTGACCTGTAGTCCCTGCAATGAATTGCAAATGTTAAAAGGAATCCCGGTATCCAATACCCAGGTCCGATTATCATATACAAAAAAATTACAAGGTGTTATCATATAAATACCTTGTTGAGCAACATCTTGCCCCTTTTTCTTCTTTGTCCTGTTTGGATCAAGTGTGGCAATGTAAAGAGGACAGTTCCTCTTCTAGTGCCCTTGCATCTTGCAATGAAAGCATTCAACTTGACTTTTATCAACTTTCTTCTTCTGCATCTGACCACTTATAGATGTCCTAGCATGTTGCACCTTTTTCTTATTCTTTTTCTTCTTCCCTTTCCCAAAGGGTTGACGCCCTACCTTAAATCCTTCAACCACATTAACCAAACCCTTAATGAGCTGGTTATCCTTCTCAAAGTTTTGTAACAACCCCAACAAACCATGGTAGTTGACTGTAGGCTTTGTCATTCGAAAATGAGTAAGGAAAGGTCGAAAGGATGGAGGCAAGGAATTCAGGATCGCATCTTTTCCCAACTGCTCATGTAGGAGAAAGCCGAGCTTGCTGAGGAGTTCTATCTTCTCAATCATATACAATACATGATCAGTGACAAGAGATCCATCCCTCATTCGAGCATTAAAAATAGCACAACTAGTCTTGTGCCTTTCAACGTCGTCAGGTGTGCCGAAAGATTTATTCAACGCTTGAATAATTTCTTCCGGTTGAGCATTCTCGAATCGGCGACCGAATTCATCGTTCATTGCTGCTAGCATGATGCAACGTATGCTAGTTCTATCATTGAGCCACTTCTGATAAGTGTCTTTGTCAGAACTTTGGATGTTTGCATCAGGTATCTTTGGTGCAGGATTATTAAAAATATATAGAATCCTCTCATGCTCAAGGATGATCTTAAGTTTTCTAAACCAGCTATTAAAATTTGAACCATTCAACTTGTCACTATCCAATAGGGACCTTAATGATAAATTAGTGGCCATTTTCTGCATAAGAAAAAACTAAAGTTTATTAGTATATAAATTGATTCAGTCTAAAGACTTGGACTTTAGTCTAAAGATTCTTCCACTATTTTGTTCAAATTGGCAGCCTCTATACCCCAATTCGAAGAATTATTCTTAATTCTTTAGTGGGCACTAAGATCTACATAGACTACATACAGGCCCAAGTGAAGCTTGGCCAACCCATATGCATCTAAGAGTAGGTTCAAAACTAATTATTTTCCAAAATAATTCTTAGTGTTCAGTTTTGCCCCATGTTCCTCTTCAGCAGGCATGGAGTGCCTCCACTGAAAGTTCTGATTAGGTCCAACCATTAAATGATATAATCAGTGTAACCTATCAATAGACAACCAAGCCCGAGTGAAGCTCGGCCCACCTGACTGTCTATTTAATAGTTACGCTGACTTATCATATAATGAATGATAATTCCGATGGTTGACAAGCACCAGGCATGGAGTGCCTCCAATGATTATCAAGACATCAGACTCATTATCACCCACCTTAATGGGAGGCTATGATCTACTTATCATATAACTATTTCATTTTAAGGACCTAATAATTTTAGAGGATTTAATAATCTGAAGATAAATTGACTAATCAAGTTCTCCCACTGAATCTATGAAATCGGTAGAATGAAACAAGATTAAGTCAGGTTAAGTGGCACCTAAATCAGTTAGACTGATTTCCTTATAGGCATGGGTCAACCAGAATCAGGTAAATGATCTGAATCATAAATGGTTCACCATATTGGCCAGGTGAGTGAGATCGATGGGAGGGATATGCCATTAACTCGTTAAAGACGCATCAATACGAGTAGCCCCCAATTAAAACCATTCGATCGTTGATCCTAGAGCAACTTGCCAACTTACCTTGACATCATATGGTTAACCAATTTTGATTTGACCATCTAAGAGATTCATGCTCAACCACGGACCCTAATCTACTTCCATTTGGTTTAATCAAAGAGAAGGACATGATCACTACAACTATTGTTTGATTTAGAGCATTCTTAACCTAATCTAATTAATTTAAATTTGATCAAATACTCTTTTAGTCCAGTTAATTTAAACCTTAGGGTCTAACCCTTTATGGACTCGATTTAGCTAACCCAAAAGATTAAATATATTTCATGTTTACATGTCATATATTTCAATCAAGCATCACTTGCATTATGTTACTACTCATAATTCCTATATTTAGATCATATCTAAAAATATTATGAATTAATATTTGACATTCAAATAAAACTCTCATAAATATTTGTATGTTGCATAACATAGACTACAAGCCATCATATCTCATATCTATATTTTTATACTAAACATGCAAATATCATGCTTTTATACAACATCAATATAAAACATTTTTGAGAGTGAGTGTAATCTATGTTTTAATGCCAAAGCTTAATTTAAATTTTCTTTAGACTAAGCATTGATGATAAAACAATCGCACAGCAATATGTCACAGAATACCTCATTGAATGGGTAATTTGGATTTTTAATCCATCTGTGACCATATGGCCTTGTGATCAGTTTTAGCCATAACTACACAATTAATAAGAACATTAATTTACATGCAATAAATTAGATCAATATCAAAACCATGGCTCTGATACCATTTGTAGGGAGAAATAAACTCCGAGGCATGCATATTTTTAAAATTTGATAACTATTATCAATGCGGAAGCTAAAAGATTACATATTAATCTATCTAATATGCATCAAGATCATATATATCTTTGCCTTATATATAGGATCACTTGATCTAAAATATGCATATAAATAATCATCAAGATCATATCTTGATCCTCAATGTAAGAAGTCGTACTTATTGCCTTGAATCATGCCTTAAGGTTTAGGATCATATCACTTACCTTAAGGGTAGTTGGTAAATCCTTTTGTGCTCTACAGCCGTTCAATCGTCCGGCCTCTAGTATCGTCTACGCGAAGCCCCGAATGATCGGATTTTCGAGAGTGCTAGCTTGCGAAAAAATAACTTTGCTGATCTTGAATCCTTCCACTTGAATCTTCCTCCAAGATCCACCAAGCTTTTGCTAACACCAGAATCACCAGGATTTTCTATTCTAACCTTTTTAGAATTACAATCCACTACATGTGTTGTTGTTCTATGTAATCTGGTGAGGGATGTACTCTATTTATAGTCTTATTTCAGCCTGCCCATTGAATTCTGACATTAAGAATTCCGTCGTTGGCAAAAAGCAAAGAGACGCCCAACCAAAGAGCCGTGACGCTTGTTAATTCGGACGTTCTGGCGTTTTGTTAATTCCAATGTCGGTGAGAACTAAAGAGATATGAATTCTAACACTTAGAATTTTAGGTTGATTCAAAGAGGCACATTAATTCCACTTTAATTCTAACATTTAGAATTCCGATGGAAATGGTTTGGAGAGGATTAAATTAATACATTAAATTCTAAATGAGAATTTAATCTCTCAGACATTAGTTATCTCATCATATGAGATACTTATGCGAGAGGTTTGGGTTCAGGTGATGGTTTAATCTGATCTGAATTTATTGGACTGAACCCACATAGATCATGGTCCTAGCCCAAATCAAATTTGGCTAGTCCTTAATCTATTTAAATCCAAATCAAGTCTAATTTCAAATTAATATTTGAAATTGATTAGTCCTTCTAATAGACTTAAACCAAATTGAATCTTATTCACTTGTACTTAACCCAATTAAGATAATTCAATCAATCAAATTGATTAATTAAATCATATACGATTCTCAATCGTTGATCAGCAAATAGATCATCCTAGGAAACTTCTATGTGTGTGACTCTCTAAGTTCGAACCTAAGCTGGTAGCATAGAAACAACTTTCTATACTAATCGATGTGCCCATCTAGCAATGGAACCCGACGTCCGGATTGGTCAAAGAGTTGTCGAGCAAACTCCAAGAACCCTAAGAAACAGTTACCGTATAATTCATTCTCTTGACCACAAATACTAAGGATGGCTTAAGAGCCTGTGAACTCTAAATAGTGAATCCATAAAGTGATTTTAATTTTAGTGATCATGTGACTTTCACATGAAGTGCCTTGGCCAAGGTCTTGCTAAATTGAAACACAAGCATTTCTCCTTTTAATGGGATAGGTCAAATTCCATCTCGACCCACAACTGACTACCACAAGTACTTGACTGCACCCAGTAACCTTTCGTAGCTGGATTAGAAATCCAAGTGGTCCGGCACCTAAGTACAATGAGTTGCTTGCAAGTCACCGGTTTTGATCTTCAGGTCTAAAGGATACTTATACCCATATCTTCTCGGATTAACTCTTGACAGTAGAGTATCCGAAAATGAGTCACGTTCGATGAAATATACTCCTACACTTTCACCTATATGTCATACTAGTGTCTTTACACTCCTTGGTTAAGAGGACAACCAACAAATATGATATACAACATCCTATAATTGATAGTACTATGGCCCTGTCATAGTATATCATTTGGTCGCGAACTCTTTTAAAGACTTTTAAAGATAAATCCTCCTTTATCGTGAAGGAAAATTCTCAGGGCTTCATTACTATTAGGAGTTTTAAGAAGATATTATTGTAATGAATAAACTGTCAAATAACTTTTATTAATATATCAATTTATATACAATTTATATTAGCACAATCATCAAATGATTGGCTTTAGGATACAATTCCCAATAGTTCCATTCGTCGCATATCCGCCAAGCTTCTTTAGAACTGCCTTGGGAGTTTCATGTGCCAGCCCAAGGGGCAACTCGAACGGGAATGGAGCTGTCAAAGTCTTGAACCGCCTTAGGAGCATCTCCATGCCGGACCGAGTGGTGTCCCATTAGCCACATATCCGCCAAGCTCCTTTAGAACCGCCTTGGGGTTTTGTCTGCCAGTTCAAGGGGTGACTCGAATGGGAATGGAGCTGTCAGAGTCTTGAACCACCTTGGGGGCATCTCCACGCTGAACCTAGTGGTGTCCCATTAGCCGCGTATCCACCGAGCTCCTTTAGAACCACCTTAGGGGTTTCGTGTGCCGGCTCAAGGAGTGACTCGAACGGGAACAGAGCTATCAGGGTCTTGAACCATCTTGGGGGCATCTCCACGTCGGACCGAGTGATGTTCCATTAGCCGCATATCCACTGAGCTCCTTTAGAACCACCTTGGGGGTTTCGTGTGCCGGCCTAAGGGGCAACTCGAACGGGAACGGAGCTGTTAGGGTTTTGAACCGCCTCGAAGGTGTCTCCATGCTGGACCAAGTGGTATCCCATTAGCTGCGTATCCACCGAGCTCCTTTAGAACTGCCTTGGGGGGTTTTATGTGCTGGCCCAAGGGGCGACTCGAATGGGAATGAAGCTGTCAAGATCTTGAACCACCTCGAGGGCGTCTCCACACTGGACCGAGTGGTGTTCCATTAGCCGTGTATCCGCCGAGCTCTTTTAGACATTAGGTCCTCAACTTTGGAGGTGAATCAGACATGATATTTGGGAATTTCTTTTATTATTATCAGTCGAAGGGGTACATCATTGGTAATATCGGTAGAAATTATTCATGTTTCGACAGTCGAGTTCTTTGATCCGGTACGCTTCTCGGTGAAGTACCTTAGTGACATGATAAGGTCCCTCCCAGTTTGGATACAGTTTGCCCTCCTTCGTTGGCTTGGACACCTCGGCCTTTCTAAGGACCAGATCTCCAGGGCAAAATATCTTGGGACAGACTCGGGCGTTGTAATACTTGGTCTTTCGTTGGCAGAATGTGGCCATTCTGAGCCACACCCGATCATGCACCTCGTCAATGAAATCAAGGTTGACTCTCAGCAGCGTAAAGTTATCCTTCTCATTGTATGACTCCACTCAGAGGCTTGGGAGGCCGATCTCGACAGGTAGGACCACCTTGGATCCGAAGACGAGGATAAAGGGGGTCTCTCCCGTCGGGGCGCTTGGAGTCGTGTGGTATGCCCACAGCACACTTGGAAGCTCCTCCAGTTCATGACCTTGGCCTCTTCATTGGTCTATGGATGGCCGACAGAGGTGAACCGGTGGTAGATGTTTAGTTTGGCACAGAATGTCTTGAATGCGGCATTGTCGAACTGTCGGTCGTTATCGGTGATGATGATGTGGGGCAGCCCGAAACGACATATGATGGACTTTCAAAAGAAAGACTTGACTTTGTTCTCAGTGATCTTAGCCAGTGCCTCGACTTCAACCCACTTGTTGAAGAAGTCGATGGCGACAAGTAAGAATTTATGTTGACCCGAAGCCGGAGGGAACGGACCAAGGATGCTCATTTCCCACTAGGCAAAGGGCCATGGGGCCAAGAGCGGACTCAGCGTGGCGGCCAGCTGTCATTGGATGTGAGCATGCCATTGGCAGCCATCGCACTTACGAACTACTCAGTGGCATTCTCCCTCATGGTGAGCCAATAATATCCTTGGCAAAAAGCCTTCTGTGCCAACGATCTGCCTCTCAGGTGGTCCCTGCATATGCCTTCATGTATCTCTTTGAGGATGTAGTCGGCGTCTGCAGGACCAATGCACTTAAGGAGGGGGTAGGAGAATGACCTTTTATACAACCATCCACCAGCAAAGTGAATTTGGAGGCTCTCCATTTGAGCAGTCGGACCTCCTCGCGGTTAATGGAAAGGGTGTCGTCGGTGAGGTAGCGGATGTAGGCATCCATCCATGTCGGCTTCTATGCAACCGGAAGGACTTCTTCTTTGTCTTCAATAGTGGGCCTTTCCAAGTGCTCGATGTAGGTGCTCCCCAGGACGTTGTTCGCCGAGGTGGCCAAATGAAAAAGGGCATCAGCCTTGGCATTCTCACTCCGAGGGATGTAACTGATGCTGAAGTATGTCAGTGAGGAGGTCAGGAGTCGAACCTTCTCTATGTATCGTGTCATGATGGGATCCTGCGCCTCATACTCTCCATTGATTTGTCTAGAGACGAGCTGGGAGTCGGTGAAGGTCCTAAGATGCTTCACCTTGAGCTCCTGGGCGAGTCTCACCCCAACCAGCATAGCTTCGTACTTGGCCTGATTGTTGCTAGCTTTGAAGAGGAACCGGAGGGCGTATTCCACCTTCTCGCCCTCTGGACCGACAAGGATGAGATTGGCTCCACTCCCTTGAGAGTTTGAGGTGCTGTTCACGTGGAAGATCCAGACTTCCCCTATGTCCTCGAGCTCAGCATCTGGTTGCATCAGTGGAGGTTCTTCCACCTACTCCTCGGTCCAAGTGCACTCGACTAAGAAGTCGGCTAATACTTGCGACTTCAGAGCCAGTCTTGGTTGGAAAGAGAGGTCAAACTCTTCCAACTTGATCTCCCATTTGGCCAGCCGGCCCGAGGTGTCAGGACGAGCTAGAATAGCCTTAAGAGGTTGTTTCGTAAGCACCACTATGGGGTGAGCTTGGAAATAGGGTCTGAGGCGTTGAGCAGAGATGACCAGAGCAAAAATAATTTTCTCGATTTTGGAGTACCTGACCTCAGCGTCTTGGAGTACTTTGCTCACATAGTAGATGTTGGCCCAGATGGCAACCCAAGAGGGGGGGGGGGAGGGGGGGTGAATTGGGTTCTTTAAAAAATTTAAACCTTTTGAAAACTTATCTGCTTTAAGTTGAACGAATTTAATAGCAATGCAAATATAAAGCACAAACAAGTAGATAAAGATAGAGATAATGAATTAACGACAAACACAAGGATTTTATAGTGGTTCGGTGTATCCAACACCTACGTCCACTCCCAAGATTTACTTGGGTCCACACTATAATCGACTAGATTACAGCCGAGTTGTTTTACAAGAATACAACTCACAACTTATTGTTTTTCCCCGGGATCACAACGAACCTAGCCGGTTTTCTGGGCTCACCAGCACAAAACCCTAAACTCAAGCTATTCTAGCTTGACCCGAGGTTAACAACCTCCACTAGTTCAATCCTCTTGATAGAACTAGCACAAACAAATATAAGAATGTTTTACAATGATTCACAGCTCCTTAGTTGAGCAAATATTCAAAATAAAGTAAATAAGTTTAGAAAAGCCTGTTTGGAGATGATTGAATTTGAGCTTTTCTTCTTTTCTTCTTTTCCTCTTCTTCCTTTGGAATGATGAATAAAGCCTCAGCTTTGATTCCTCATAGTCATTGCAGTTGAGAAGATTGGAAATGGAAGAAACAAAGCTTTTTCTTCAATTTGGGAAATCCACCAATTTTGATTTGAATGCCTTGGATTCCTCTTTGAGCTTTTTGGAGTGGAAGGATTTGAGTTTGAAGGCTTTTCTCTTGAGATTCAGGCTCAGGCTTTCTCGGATTCTTGATTTGAAATTTTTTCTATCTTTTCGTCTCTTTTCCCCTTCTTTTTTTTAAACGGGTGTTTTCCCTTTTTATAGATTTTCTTCAATCCGTTTTTGGGATGAAACTAGCCGTTGGAGTGTACCTGGAAACAAAATATATCCGTTAGAAATTAGGTAAAAAAGAAATATTACCGTTAGAGCTGATCTGGCAATTTAAATTTTTGTTCCAGTCAGGTTGGAGTCGGCTCCAACTTTTCAGGTGTCGGCTCCAGGTCGTTTTTCTAAAAAATAGAAATTTTTGAGTTCGTTGAGGAGTCGGCTCCGAAAAAGTAAGTGTCGGCTCACCATCGCCAGGTGTCGGCTCCCGAATACTGTAGGTGTTGGCTCCAGGATGCTCAAAAAATCAACGTTCTGTTCCCGCATCGGAGTCGGCTCCAGACATTGTAAGTGTCGACTTCGAAACTCTGGGTGTTGGCTCCGAAACTCTGGGTGTCGGCTCGAGACCGTATCAAAAATCAGAATAAAATTTGAATGGCCATGGGGTCGGCTCCAGGAATTCTAAGTGTCGACTCTAGGTTCTGAAACTTTGAAATTGAAGTTTTGCAATGGATTCAAAACACGTTTCTTAATTTATTTAAATTAATCAAATAATTTTAACTCCTGAAACACTTCTCAAATCCATTAGTAATCAAATAAATATACTCAATTCCTTTATTAATCATCAAAATCAATAATTGGGTCAACAATCTCCTCCTTTTTGATGATTATAAAAACATTGAGTATATGCATAGTATTCTTAAATTTAAATTTTTAAGGAAATGTCCTTTACAAGTGGGCTCCCCCTGAATGAGGTAACTCCCTCTATGAAGTTCAGATTATCAATTGTTCTTCCTTTGATATTTAAGATTTATGCAATTTCAGACAAACTTTATACTTATCAAATAAGCTTTAAACAAGTTATTCTTATTCTTACTATTTCAATCACATATTAACCAATGCATATACGACATAACTTTCTCCCCCTTTTTTGTAATCAACAAAAAGAAAAAAGTTAAGTCATAAGATAAAATTGATAGATCAAAAAGTAATTTCATTGCATCAAAGTATTACAAAATGGAACCGAACTTTGTCATTACATTAAACTGCACATCATTATATCAAAAACTTTCATTACATCAAGATTGTATTTTATTATATCAGAATTCATTACATGAAGATCAAAAATTAGTTCTAATAATCCTGGTTAAATGATCTACAATCTTATGCATTCCTTCAGACTGAATCTTGACGTAGTTTTTTAGTCTTTCATCAACAAAAGTACAAGCAGTGATAATTTTATCTTGTAACTCAGCATTGCACTTTGAATAAGTTTCAGAATCTCCACAAATGTCTTTGAGTTCTTCAAAAATGTTCTTCAAGTCACTACTCAAAGATTCAGTGGAAGAGCTAAGTGTTGATTCAATTTTGGCAATCCGATCATCTAATGAATAGAGAGTTTCTTTAAGATTCATAAATTTGATGTCAAACTCAGTCTTTAATTCTTCCTTCTAAGCAGCAAGAAGATTTCTAAGTTGCTCTAACTGAAGGTCTGAAAATCCGACTGAAGAAGTAGATAAAGTAGATGGAATCACTGGTACTGGGACAGGAGCAGGATCAGGACTACTAGGATGTGGAGATGGAATCCTCATGGACGGACCAGCCTCACAAGATACAGAATGTCTAGGCTCGGGGACTCTCTCATCCAAGTTTCCTTTCCTTTCCCACTGACCATTAACTTTAACAAATCCCATCGGTGTAAAGTGGTCAAGCTATAATAATCATTGTGTCTCAGGCTCTTGGAGGGTTCATTATCCAAAATTAACCCCTTGGCTTCTGAATACCATCGTTAAGATCATGCCATAGGGTAGTGACGATCTTCTCCTTCCTTCAGCCTCGGCCATGTAAAATACCATCATAGCAGCAAGATTAATGGGCTGACCGGTCAATACACTATCCATTACAACAATGTCCCGCTCGGAGACATACTCAAAGCGCCCAGTCTTCGGAAACAGAATTCTGCTGCATATGTTGTGTAACAGCCTTAATTCCAAGGGCAACTGATTAGCCCTAATTTCCTCAAACTCAGTGACCTCTCTCCCTAACATCCTTGATAGGGCAGCTGATCTCTCATTGTGCACATCAGCAGCCAATCCAGTAATTGGGATGCTCAAGAGATTTCCTAATTTGTGAAATGTAAGGTGAATCCTTTTTCCTCTAACAGTGCTTACTAAACTACCATCTCCTCTTGCTAAATTAAAGTAAAATTCCTTCACTAAAGCTGGGTATGTAGGTACATCAAGCGAGCATACTTTATCCCATCCAAGCTCCTTAATTTGCCTACCAATCGAAAAACCCTCGGATTCAAAAAGTTCAAAATCAACTTTTCTTCCCATTGTGATTACCCTCCCGGCTAGGGTATCTACCTGTGGTGAAGTGGCGTTAGGATTGTCTGAATCGGTGGAGGAGTCTTCACTTGGAGACGGCTCGCGGACGGGTCCTTGCGGAACGCTTTCCGGTTACCACGGTCGCTCCAATCACCGAACCTTTCCTCTTAGGCGCCATTGAATCCGTAGGAAGGCTTGAGAGAAGTGGAATTAGTGATGGGGAGGTTTTGGAAGAGTTTTGGAGGGATTTGGTTGAGGAATCGAAGAGCAATGAAATGACGAGGTGTCGACTCTGCCCTAATAAATTGATTTTGGAATCCCAGGTGTCGACTCCCGCAAAGTCGGGTATCGACTCCAAATCGCTAACACAGTCAGCACTCGAACTGGAGTCGGCTCCACTTATATGGGTGTCGGCTCCAAGGTCAGGGACCGAGAGCGACACAGTCAGAGGTGTCAACTCCTCATTCTGAGGTGTCGACTCCAATGACAGTTTCAGAGAAAAATAATTGAAATTCAACATCTGAAACTCATCAAAATATATTTTATAAAATCTTGATAAAATTTTGGAGAATTAAGAATCAAATACCTCAGATGACTAGATAATTTGTCCTTAAATTATGAAAGGAATATCAAGAAATTAATATAGATCTAGAAAGTCATTCCTTATAGCTTCAAAATCAATCCAAAGGGTCACATATCCCTAATTCACCTCTAAGATAACAAAATCTCTCTTCACTCAAAGGTTTTGTAAATATATCAGCTAATTGTTCTTCAGTATTAACATATTCAAGACAAATTTCATTATTAGCAACATGTTCTCTTATAAAATGATATCTAATTTCAATGTGTTTTGTTCTTGAATGTTGAATTGGATTTTTAGTTAGATTTATTGCACTTGTGTTATCACACTAATTGGAGTTTTATCAAGTGTTATGCCATAATCTTCGAGTTGTCTCTTAATCCAAAGGATTTGAGCACACAACTTCCAGCTGCAACATATTCTGCTTCAGCAGTAGATAATGCAACCGAATTTTGCTTTTTGCTAAACCAAGAGATTAAGTTACTACCTAAGAATTGACATGCTCCACTTGTGCTTTTTCTATCTAATTTACATCCAGCATAATCAGAGTCAGAATAAGCAATCAAGTTTAATGTTGAGTCTCTAGAATACCATAAGCCTACATTTTTAGTTCCGCTTAAGTATCTTAAGATTCTTTTTACAGCAATTAAATGTGATTCTTTAGGTTCAGATTGAAATCTAGCGCACAAACATACAACAAACATTATATCTGGTCTACTAGCTATTAAGTAAAGAAGAGATCCGATCATACCTCTATAATATTTCTGATCTACTTCTTACCATCATCATCTTTATCCAATTTGCATGAAGGACTCATAGGAGTTCCAAGTGGCTTGATTGACTCCATTCCAAACTTCTTGAGCAGTTCTTTTGTGTATTTGGCTTGATTGATGAAAATTTCTTCTTTGCTTTGTTTGATTTGAAGTCCTAGGAAGAAGTTGAGTTCTCCATCATACTCATTTCAAACTCACCCTGCATCAACTTAGCAAATT
The DNA here is from genome assembly GCA_900491605.1 of Calamus simplicifolius. Lineage (NCBI taxonomy): Eukaryota > Viridiplantae > Streptophyta > Magnoliopsida > Arecales > Arecaceae > Calamus > Calamus simplicifolius. The sequence continues at coordinate 219,070 of UESW01003947.1, read as the reverse complement.
CTTGACATAACAAATTGTTAGTAGCACCGAATACAATATCATCAACATATATTTGTACTACTAATAAATCTTGTCTTTTCTTTTCAAAAATAAGTTTTATCAACATTTCCTCTTATGAAATCATTTTCAATTAGAAATTTACTTAATCTTTCATACCAAGCTCTAGGTGCTTGTTTTAAACCATATAGTGCTTTGTGTAATTTAAAAACATGATTTGGAAATTCATGATCTTCAAAACCAGGTGGTTGTTCAACAAAAACTTCCTCATTTATAAATCCATTTAAAAATGCACTTTTAACATCCATTTGAAATAAATTGATATGCATATGACATGCAAATGCAAGTAATAATCTAATTGCTTCAAGTCTAGCTACAGGTGCAAAAGTTTCATCAAAATCAATTCCTTCTTCTTGATTAACCTTTTGCAACTAATCTAGCTTTGTTTCTAATTACTATGCCATTTTCATCTAATTTATTTCTAAATACCCATTTTGATCCTATAACAGAATGATCTTTAGGTCTATCTACAAGAGTCCAAACATTATTCCTAGTAAATTGATTTAATTCTTCTTGCATAGCTAACATCCAATTATTATCTTTTTTGCTTCTTCAATAGTTTTAGGTTCAATTTGAGATACAAATGCAAGATGATTATTGATGTTTCTCATTGATGATCTAGTTCTTACTCCTTGAGATGGATCACCTATAATTAATTCTCTTGGATGACCATAGGCATATCTCCAATCTCTAGGAAGATCTACATCATTGTGATTTGCATCAACAACATCAACACTAGGAGATCATTATCTTTAGCTTCTTGTTCATGATCCGAAGATACATCTATGTTCAGTTTTTCAATATCTCTTTCTAGAATGTTTGTATCTTCTCATCATCAATCTTTTCAGAACTTGATGCTAAAGATTCATCAAAGATTACATGAATAGATTCTTCTACAATTAAATTTCTCTTGTTAAACACTCTATAGGCTTTACTAGATGTTGAATACCCTAAGAAAATGCCTTCATCAGATTTTGCATCAAATTTTCCTAGATTATCTTTACCATTGTTATGAATGAAACATTTACAACCAAATGCATGAAAGTAACTTATGTTTGGTTTTCTATTATTCCATAGTTCATAAGGAGTTTTCTTAATGATTGGCCTAATTAGAGCTCTATTAAGAATGTAGCACGCCGTGTTTATAGCTTCCGCCCAAAAGTATTTTGGTAGGTTGCTTTCACATAGCATGGTACGGGCCATGTCTTCTAAGGTTCTATTTTTCCTTTCAACTACTCCATTTTGTTGCGGTGTTCTAGGTGCTGAAAAATTATGATGAATGCCATTTTCTATGCAAAAGTTTTTAAATAAATTTTCAAATTCAGTGCCATGATCACTTCTTAGAGACACTATGGTGTTATTTTTCTCATTTGTGACCTTCTTGAAGAATTTTAAAAATAATGGAAAGGTCTCATCCTTATGAGCTAAAAATAATACCCAAGTGTATCTAGAATAATCATCTACAATCACAAGACCATATTTCTTTCCTCCTAGACTTGTGGTTCTAGTAGGTCCAAAAAGATCCATGTGAAGTAGTTCAAGTGGCCTAGAAGTGGAAACAATATTTTTAGTTTTGAAAGAATTTCTAGTTTGTTTTCCAAATTGACATGCATCGCAAATTTGTTATTTTCAAAATCTAGTTGTGGAAGTCCTTTTACTAAATCCATTCTAATTAATTTTGAAATAAGGTGTGTGCTGCATGACCTAATCTATGATGCCATAACCAACCAATCATTCATATTAGCATTATTAGCAACTAAGCAATGATTACTAGTAGACAAATTATCTAAATCAATCAAGTATATATTGCCATTTCTATTTCCAATAAAAATAATGCTATTATCAATGGGATTAGAAACAGTGCAGATTGATGCTTCAAATGATACTTTAAAACCTTTATCACATAATTGACTAATACTTATTAGATTATGTTTTAAACCATTAACATATAAGACATTTTAATATATGTGGAGGGAGTTATTTAAATTTTACCAAACCCCATGATCTGGCCTTTTCCATTGTCACCAAATGTAACAACTCCTCCTCTTTTGCTCTCAGGGTGATGAATTGATCCTTGTCACTTGTCATGTGTCTTGAGCAGCCACTATCGAGATACACTTTTGCTTTAATCTTTTGGCCGCAAGACACTCCTGCAAAAATAATCAAGTCTTATATTTAGTACCCAAGCCTTCTTGGGTCCTTCATGGTTAGTAGCATAAAAAATTATTCCTTTGGGAACCCAAATTTTCTTGCCTTTACTACTTAAATTTTTGTTACTATTTCTCATATTACATTCATAGGTTTTATGACCTTTCTTATTACAATAATGACATGTAACATTATCTCTATTTTGTTCTTTTCTAAAAAGTTTTTGACAAATTTTTATTTTAAGTTAGGTCTATATCCTAAACCAGCTTTATCATATATGGCTCTTTGATTACTTAACAATAAATTAAGTTTTTCAGAACTATAAGTAAAATTATCAACAACACTTTTATATTTATCAACTTCCTTCTTTAATTATATTTTTATTAGAAATTGATTTCTTTTCTTTTGTCAAATTTCATTTTTAGATTTTAGTATTTTAATCTCATTAGTAAGATTATCTTTTTCTTTGATAAAAATTGAGCTATCATTTTTCAAAGACTTGTATTTCTTTTTCAAAATTTTAAAGTCATCTACTAGTTCATTGAAAGCTTCAAATAATTCATCGAAAGTAAAATCATCACAGGGGTTTTCAGAACTTACCTCATCATCCTCGTTTGCCATGAAGCAAATGTTGGCAACCTCTTTTTATTCTTCCTCCGAAGAGGATTCATCGCTGTCGCTCCAAGTTGCAACATAGGCTTTCTTCTTCTTCTTGAAAGTCTTCTTCAGTTGAGGACAATCGTATCTAAAGTGCTCCGGTTTCTTACACTCATAGCAAATCAAGGGGTCTTTCTCTTTGTCCTTGTCCTTGTCCTTTTCTTTTTCTCCTTCCATCTTAAATCCATATTTCTTCTTTTGGAAGGGTCTCTTTCTTCTCATGAATTTTTTAAATTTTCTTGCTAGAAGAGCTGTCTCATCATCATCATCATCATCACTGCAGCTTTCCTCACTTTCTGCAGCCTTAAGAGCTATGGTCTTCTTTTTCTTGACTTCCTCCTCTTGATGTTGTTTCATGGTTAGCTCATGAGTCATCAAGGATCCAAGTAGCTCCTCCAGGGGTAATGTGTTGAGGTCCTTGGCTTCTTGGATTGCTGTCACCTTTGCTTCCCAAGTCCTTGAAAGTGACCTAAGAATTTTACGAACAAGTTCAGAATTAGTATAGGTTTTTCCAAGACTTTTTAATCCATTTACAATATCGGTAAATCTAGTGTACATGCAAGCTATAGTTTCAGTTTGCTCCATACTAAATAGTTCATATTTATGAACAAGAATGTTTATTTTAGATTCTTTTACTTGGTTTGTACCCTCATGGGTAACCTCTAATCTATCCCAAATCTCTTTTGCGGAATTACATATAGAAATGCGATTAAATTCATTAGCATCTAATGAACAATATAAGACATTCATGGCCTTAGCATTGAGCTGTGCCATTTTTCTATCATTATCATTCCAATCCCTTTCGGACTTCGGAACAATAGTGCCATCAACAATGTGTGTGGGTGTACTAGGTCCATTAGTTATAACACCCCACAATTCATAATCAGAAGCTTGAATGAATATCCTCATTCTTGCTTTCCAATATGAATAGTTGGAACCATTAAATAAGGGAGGTCTATTCGTAGAATGACCTTCGGCAAATGATCCAACATGAGCTGCCATTTGGATCTTTAGCTCTTGATCGTGTGATCAAATTCTAATGAGCACTTGCTCTGATACCAATTGTTGGCCCAGATGGCAACCCAAGAGGGGGGGGGGGGGGTGAATTGGGTTCTTTAAAAAATTTAAACCTTTTGAAAACTTATTTGCTTTAAGTTGAACGAATTTAATAGCAATGCAAATATAAAGCACAAACAAGTAGATAAAGATAGAGATAATGAATGCACGACAAACACAAGGATTTTATAGTGGTTCGGTGTATCCAACACCTACGTCCACTCCCAAGATTTACTTGGGTCCACACTATAATCGATTAGATTACAGCCGAGTTGTTTTACAAGAGCACAACTCACAACTTGTTATTTTTTTCCCGGGATCACAACGAACCCAGCCGATTTTCCGGACTCACCAGCACAAAACCCTAAACTCAAGCTATTCTAGCTTGACCCGAGGTTAACAACCTCCACTAGTTCAATCCTCTTGATAGAACTAGCACAAACAAATATAAGAATGTTTTACAATGATTCACAGCTCCTTAGTTGAGAAAATATTCAAAATAAAGTAAACAAGTTTAGAAAAGCATGTTTGGAGATGATTGAATTTGAGCTTTTCTTCTTTTCTTCTTTTCCTTTTCTTCCTTTGGAATGATGAATAAAGCCTCAGCTTTGATTCCTCACAGTCGTTGCAGTTGAGAAGATTGAAAATGGAAGAAACGGAGCTTTTTCTTCAATTTGGGAAATCCACCAATTTTGATTTGAATGCCTTAGATTCCTCTTTGAGCTTTTTGGAGTGGAAGGATTTGAGTTTGAAGGCTTTTCTCTTGAGATTCAGGCTCAGGCTTTCTTGGATTCTTGATTTAAAATTTTTTCTATCTTTTCGTCTCTTTTTCCCTTCTTTTTTTTTAAACGGGTGTTTTTTCCTTTTTATAGATTTTCTTCAATCCATTTTTGGGATGAAACTAGCCGTTGGAGTGTACCTAAAAACAAAATATATCCGTTAGAAATTAGGTAAAAAAAAAAATTACCGTTAGAGCTGATTTGGCAATTTAAATTTTCGTTCCAGTCAGGTTGAAGTCGGCTCCTACTTTTCAGGTGTCGGCTCTAGGTCGTTTTTCTAAAAATAAAAATTTTTGAGTTCATTGAGGAGTCGGCTCCGAAAAAGTAAGTGTCGGCTCGCCATTGCCAGGTGTCGGCTCCCGAATACTGTAGGTGTCGGCTCCAGAATGCTCAAAAAATTAACGTTCTGTTCCCGCATCGGAGTCGGCTCCAGACACTGTAAGTGTCGACTCCGAAACTCTGGGTGTCGGCTTCAAAACTCTGGGTGTCGGCTCCAGACCGTATCAAAAATCAGAATAAAATTTGAATGGCCATGGGGTCGGCTCCAGGAATTCTAAGTGTCGACTCCAGGTTCTAAAACTTTGAAATTGAAGTTTTGCAATGGATTCAAAACACGTTTCTTAATTTATTTAAATTAATCAAATAATTTTAACTCCTGAAACACTTCTCAAATCCATTAGTAATTAAATAAATATACTCAATTCCTTTATTAATCATCAAAATAAATAATTGGGTCAACAGTAGACATGCTTCTGTGTTCTATCAGCGTCGAAGCATACTGGAATGGAACTGACAGTCTCTGAGGAGGCGCAAGGTAGAGGAAGAGGCTTTCCCCATCCCTCGGCTTTGACAACAGCGGCAGGGTAGATAGGAACGCCTTCAGCTCTTCAAAGGCTCTTTGGCAATCTTTCATCCACTTGAATCCGTTCACCTTGTGCAGGGACTTGAAGAAAGGCAAACATCTCTCGATCGACTTGAAGAAAAAATGGCTCAAGGTTACCACCCTCCCAGTGAGCCGCTGCACTTCTTTCTTGTTAGCCAGCGGCCTCATGTCAAGGATAGTATTGATCTTCTCCAGGTTTGCCGCAATCCCACGCTGCGTCATCATAAAGCCTAGGAACTTTCCTGCTGTGACCCTGAAAGCATACTTTCGGAGTTCAGCTTCACTTGGTAACGACAAAGATTATTGAAGGTCTTCTCAAGGTCAGAGACGTGGTCGGAGGCATGGACGCTCTTTATCAGCATGTCATCCACGTATACTTCCATATTCCGTCTGAATTGGTCTTTGAAGACCTTATTCATCAGTCTTTGGTAAGTTGCTCCTGCATTTTTAAGGCCAAAAGGCATTATCTTGTAGTAGTAGATGCCCTTCTCGATCATTAAAAAGGTATACTCTTCATCCTCTAGGTCTATCTTTATTGGTTGTACCCGAAGAAAGCATCCATAAAGCTGAGGAGCTCATGACCGGATGTGGAATCTACCATCTGATCAATCCAAGGTAGTGAAAAACTATCCTTTGGGCATGCCTTGTTAAGGTCGGTGAAGTCAATGCAGATCCTTCAGCTCTCATTGCCTTGCGGACCATCACCACATTGGCTAACCAATCAGAGTAGTGTGCTTTCCAGATGTGGCCGACAGCGAGCAGCTTGTTGACTTCCTCGTCAATGGCTTTTTGTCGCTCAGGGGCAAAACTCCTCTTTCTTTAGTTGATCGGGTAATACTTTGGGTCGATGTTGAGCTTGTGGATGATTACCTCTGATGATATGCTGGGCATGTCTGAGGCCAACCAGGCGAAAATATCCAAATTGGTCTGCAGGAAGGCCAAGAGGCAATCCCTGTCCTCCGCAGGAAGAAGTTCATCAACCTGCACCATCCTTGTCGGGCCATCTCCTAGTGAAAAAGTCAGTAGTCGCTCGGTCAGCTCTCCCCCTTTGCTGGGTTCCCTAGGATCGGGTGCCCCTGGGGCCGGTGCGACCGCCGCCTCCTAAGGACTTGAAGCCACATGATAGCATGGCAGGATCGGGTTGATCTCCCCTCACATCTCACCGATCCTGCTACTGGCTGGAAATATGATGAGCAGCTACTTAGTGAAGATGACCGCATTAAGAAGGTTTATGCCGGGTCGGCCAAGGATGACGTTGTATGCCAAGGGCACTCGGACGACCAGAAACATCATCAAAACCATTCTTTGACATGGTGGCATTCCGATCATGACTGGAAGGTAATCTCACCTTCTACCCTTACTGAGTCGCCTGTGGAACTGACCAAAGGTGTTGCCGTTGGTCGAAGGGAGCTGGGAGACAAATTCATGCAAACAAATGCATCGTAGGTAATGATGTCAGCCGAGCTTCCACTATCATCTAGGATTCGTTTTACAGGGTGCTTGGCAATCGTCATCGAAACGACGACGCCATCATTGTTTACATTGTCAATTCGAGCTAACTCCCTTTTAGGAAAAGGGATTACATCATCTAACTCCTCGTTCTCTCTCGGCCTTTTGGACGTAGAGCCTACTCCCCAAGAAACCATTCCCACCATCTTCTCCGTTGGAGTGTTGTCGATGTTGGCCTGAGCAGGCGAAGGTCCTATCAACGCCGGAATAGCCGGGGTCCCTTCTAGATATATTTTCTAAGATAGCCCCTCTGGATGAGTTCTTCGATGGCACGCTTCAAGCTGTAGTAGTTCTCGGTGTCGTGGCCATAGTCTCGATGGAAATGGCAGTAATGACTCTTATCGCTGGGAGCTCCTTTCTTCATTATAGGAGGGCACTGAAGGTATGGCTCGCCCTCGATCTCCATGAGAATGTGAGACTGAGGGGCAAGGAGTGGGGTGAGTTCATCATCTCTGGGGGAAAGGCTCCAGCACCTGTCATTTGGGCAGTGCGGTGGCTCAGGATTTTTGGAGCGAGAGGGCTGCTTGGCTCCTAGCGAGCAGACCTCTTGCTAAATCCCCCATCGAACTCCCTGCGGGTAAACTCAACTTCGTCAGTGCGAATGTACTTCTACGCATGAAGAAGGAGTTCGGAGTAGGAGCTGGGTGGCTTCTTATCAAGAGAGAAAGTGAAATGGAAAGGACAGAGTCCCCGTTTCAGCGCTAGGGTTGCCACCGCATCATCCAAGTGATATACCTCGAGGGCAGCCATTTTGAAATAGGCCAAGAAATCTCTAAGAGACTCTCCTTCCTTCTGCCGGATGGAAAGAGACTATCTGCCACCTGAAGGATCCTCCGATAGGCATCGAAGTGCGCCAGAAAGGCCCTCTCCAACTATCGGAAGGAGTCTATGCTGTATGGGGTCAGGTGGGAGTGCCAGGCGCAGGCAGCCTTCCGTAGGGTGGTAGGAAAGGCCTTGCAAAGGAGGGCATCGGTAGCCCCTTGGACTTGCATGAGAGCCTTGTAGCTCTCGAGGTGATCGAGTAGATCCATTGTACCATCATACGGATTCAGTTGAGGAAGACAAAATCTGGAGGGGATGGGCTCCTCCAAGACATGGCAAGTGAAGGGAGGACGAGTATCGTAGTCCACCTGGTTGGTTGTTGATTTTTCTACTGAGCTCCTCTAGCCGCCGGTGGTACTCATCCCAGCGCTTCTCCACCTGGTGATTGATGGTCAAAATCTTCCTTGAGGATTCGAAAGATGAAGGAGGGGAAGAGCACGGGCGGTGATTTCTCTGCTTGGGCTCTTTTTGACGTTGTCGCTCAGGGGAGGAGTCGCTCGAGCTACGGACGGGGAAGTGTGACCTATTGAGGGTCTCCTAACGGTGCTCTCTGGGCGAAGCACGACGGTGGCGATTCTCTCGCTGAGGAGGTCTTTCCCAAGAGGATTGCTGGCTAGCTGGTGCATCTGTCGTAGGCGATGTAGGAGGCCTGGGCTGGTGTTGGATGGCCATAGACTACTGCTCCTACAGTTCGTGAACCATGCAGTAAAAGTTTGAATTGTCGAGTGAGTGCGGCCAGTTGATTAGCCTGAGTGGCCACAGCTGGTGGCACGGGAGTGGCCGAGGATTAGTAGTGGAAGGGTTAATCTCCTGCCGCTCCGCCGACTAGAGGTGCCCCCCAGCGTGGCTGATAGAGGCCTCCCGAGCACACGTCACCACCATCGTCGATGTAGAGGAAAAGAAAGCTTGTAGCTGGGTGTTACAGAGCTCTGCTCTTTCTCCCCCTAAATGGTGTACCATCCTCGACCTTTAGGCTTGGCAGCCAGTGGTCGCAGCCTCCCGATGGCACAACTGAGGCTTGTATGAACTCGTTGATCGAGTCCTTAGTCCCATAGGCGCTTGTCGGGGTGACTGTAGGGTGCCGGTGTTGGCCAAGGAACGCCTAGGCAGGCATGAGAGTCCTTCAGAACCACCTCGGGGTTTTTGTATGCCGGCCCAAGGGGCGACTCGAACGGAAATGGAGCTGTTAGGGTCTTGAACCGCCCCAGGGGCATTTCCATGCCAGACCGAGTGGTATCCTATTAGCCGCATATCTATCGAGCTCCTTTAGAACTGCCTTGGGGGTTTCGTGTGCCGGCCCAAAGGGTAACTCGAATGGGAACGAAGTTATCAGGGTCTTGAACCGCCTCGGGGGCATCTTCATGCCGGACTGAGTGGTGTCACATTAGCCGCATATTCGCGGAGCTCCTTTAGAACCGCCTTGGGGGTTTCGTGTGCCGGCCTAAGGGGGACTCAAACGAAAATAGAGCTGTCAGGGTCTTGAACCACCTCGGGGGCATTTCCATGCCGGACCGAGTGGTATCCCATTAGCCGTGTATCCACCAAGCTCCTTTAGAATTGCCTTGGGGGTTTCGTGTGCCGACCCAAGAGGCAACTCGAATGGGAATAGAGCTGTCAGGGTCTTGAACCGCCTTGGGGGCATCTCCATGCTGGACCGAATGGCGTTCCATTAGTCGTGTATCTGCCAAGCTCCTTTAGAACTGCCTTAGGAGTTTTATGTGCCGGCCCAAGGGGCAACTCGAATGGGAATGGAGCTGTCAAAGTCTTGAACCGCCTTAGGAGCGTCTCCATGCCGGACCAAGTGGTGTCCCATTAGCCACATATTTGCCGAGCTCCTTTAGAACCGCCTTGGGGGTTTTATCTGCCAGTCCAAGGGGTGACTCGAATGGGAATGGAGCTGTCAGAGTCTTGAACCACCTTGGGGGCATCTCCACGCTGAACCAAGTGGTGTCCCATTAGCCGCGTATCCACCGAGCTCCTTTAGAACGCCTTAGGGGTTTCGTGTGCCGGCTCAAGGAGCGACTCGAATAGGAAAGGAGCGACTCAAATTGGAACGGAGCTGTCAGGGTCTTGAACCGTCTCGGGGGCATCTCCACATCGGACCGAGTGGTGTTCCATTAGCCGCATATCCGCTGAGCTCCTTTAGAACCACCTTGGGGGTTTCGTGTGCCGGCCTAAGGGGCAACTCGAACGGGAACGGAGCTATCAGGGTTTTGAACTGCCTCGGAGGTGTCTCAATGCTCGACCAAGTGGTATCCCATTAGCTGCGTATCCGTCGAGCTCCTTTAGAACTACCTTGGGGGATTTTATGTGCCGGCCCAAGGGGCGACTCGAATGGGAACGAAGCTGTCAAGATCTTGAACAGCCTCGAGGGCATCTCCACACTGGATCGAGTGGTGTTCAATTAGCCGTGTATCCGCCGAGCTCTTTTAGACATTAGGTCCTCAGATTTGGAGGTGAATCGGACATGATATTTGGGAATTTCTTTTATTATTATCAGCTGAAGGGGTACATCATTGGTAATATCGGTAGAAATTATCCATGTTCCGACCGTCGAGTTCTTTGATCCGGTACGCTCCTCGGTGAAGTACCTCGGTGACATTGTAAGGTCCCTCCCAGTTTGGAGACAGTTTGCCCTCCTCCGTTGGCTTGGACACCTCGGCCTTTCTGAGGACCAGATCTCCAGGGCAAAATATCTTGGGACAGACTCGGGCGTTGTAATACTTGGTCTTTCGTTGGCGGAATGTGGCCATTCTGAGCCACACCCGATTGTGCACCTCGTCAATGAAGTTAAGGTTGACTCTCAGCTGCATAGAGTTATCCTTATCATTGTATGACTCCACTCAGAGGCTTGGGAGGCCGATCTCGACAGGTAGGACCACTTTGGATCCGAAGACGAGGCTAAAGGGGGTCTCTCCCATCGGGGCGCTTGGAGTCGTGTGGTATGCCCACAGCACACTTGGAAGCTCCTCCACCCATCTGCCCTTAGTTTGGTTCATGACCTTAGCCTCCCATTGGTCTGTGGATGGCCGACAAAGGTGAACCGGTGGCAGATGTTTAGTTCGGCACAAAATGTCTTGAATGCGGCGTTGTCGAACTGTCGGTCGTTATCGGTGATGATGGTGTGGGGCAGCCCGAAACGACATATGATGGACTTTCAAAAGAAAGACTTGACTTTGTTCTCGGTGATCTTAGCCAGTGCCTCGACTTCAACCCACTTGGTGAAGAAGTCGATGGCGACAAGTAAGAATTTATGCTGACCCGAAGCCGGAGGGAACGGACCAAGGATGCCCATTTCCCACTAGGCAAAGGGCCATGGGGCCAAGAGCGGACTCAGCGTGGCGGCCGGCTGTCATTGGATGTGAGCGTGCCATTGGCAGCCATCGCACTTACGAACTACTCAGCGGCATTCTCCCTCATGGTGAGCCAATAATATCCTTGGCAAAGAGTCTTCTGAGCCAACGATCTGCCCCCCAGGTGGTCCCTGCATATGCCTCCATGTATCTCTTTGAGGATGTAGTCAGTGTCTGCAGGACCAATGCACTTAAGGAGGGGGTAGGAGAATGACCTTTTATACAACCATCCACTAGCAAAGTGAATTTGGAGGCTCTCCATTTGAGCTGTCAGACCTCCTCGCGGTTAATGGAAAGGGTGCCGTCGGTGAGGTAGCGGATGTAGGCATCCATCCATGTCGGCTCCTATGCAACCGAAAGGACTTCTTCTTTGTCTTCAATAGTGGGCCTTTCCAAGTGCTCGATGTAGGTGCTCCCTAGGATGTTGTTCGCCGGGGTGGCCAAATGAAAAAGGGCATCGGCCTTGGCACTCACTTCGGGGGATGTAACTGATGCTGAAGTATGTCAGTGAGAAGGTCAGGAGTCGAACCTTCTCTAAGTATCGTATCATGATGGGATCCCACACCTCATACTCTCCGTTGATTTGTCTAGAGACGTGCTGGGAGTCGGCGAAGGTCCTGAGATGCTTCACCCTAACCTCCTAGGCGAGTCTCACCCTAGCCAGCATGGCTTCGTACTTGGCCTGATTGTTGGTAGCTTTGAAGAGGAACCAGAGGGCGTATTCCACCTTCTCGCCCTCTGGACCCACAAGGATGAGATCGGCTCCACTCCCTTAAGAGTTTGAGGTGCCATCCACGTGGAAGATCTAGACTTCCCCTATGTCCTGAGCTCAGCATCTGGTTGCATCAGTGGAGGTTCTTCCACCTGCTCCTCGGTCCAAGTGCACTCGACTAAGAAGTCGGCTAAGACTTGGGACTTCAGAGCCAGCCTTGGTTGGAAAGAGAGGTCAAACTCTTCCAACTTGATCGCCCATTTGGCCAGTCGGCCCGAGGTGTCAGGACGAGCTAGAATAGCCTTGAGAGGTTGTTCCGTAAGCACCACTATGGGGTGAGCTTGGAAATAGGGTCTGAGGCGTTGAGCAGAGATGATCAGAGCAAAAATAATTTTCTCATTTTAGAGTACCTGACCTCGGCATCATGGAGTACTTTGCTCACATAGTAGACATGCTTCTGTGTTCTGTCAGCGTCGAGGCATACTGGAACGGAACTGATAGCCTATGAGGAGGCGGCGAGGTAGAGGAAGAGGCTTTCCCCATCCCTCGGCTTTGACAGCGACAGGGTAGATAGGAACGCCTTCAGCTCTTCAAAGGCTCTTTGGAATCTTCCATCCACTTGAATCCGTTCACCTTGTGCAGGGACTTAAAGAAAGGCAAACATCTCTCGGTCGACTTGAAGAGAAAATGGCTCAGGGCTACCACCCTCCCAGTGAGCCACTGCACTTCTTTCTTGTTAGCCAGCGGCCTCATGTCAAGGATAGTATTGATCTTCTCTAGGTTTACCTCAATCCCATGCTGCATCACCATAAAGCCTAGGAACTTTCCTCCTGTGACCCCGAAAGCATACTTTCGTGAGTTCAGCTTCACTTGGTAATGACAAAGATTATTGAAGGTCTTCTCAAGGTCAGAGATGTGGTCAGAGGCATGGACACTCTTTATCAGCATGTCATCCACGTATACTTCCATATTCCGTCTGAGTTGGTCTTTGAAGACCTTATTCATCAGTCTTTGGTAAGTTGCTCCTGTATTTTTAAGGCCAAAAGGCATTATCTTGTCCTCTAGGTCTATCTTTATTTGGTTGTACTCGGAGAAAACATCCATAAAGCTGAGGAGCTCGTGACCGGATGTGGAATCTACCATTTGATCAATCCAAGGCAGTGGAAAACTATCCTTTGGGCATGCCTTGTTAAGGTCGGTGAAGTCGATGTAGATCCTCCAGCTCTCATTGGCCTTGCGGACCATCACCACATTGGCTAACCAATTCGAGTAGTATGCTTTCCAGATGTGGCCGGTAGCGAGCAGCTTGTTGACTTCCTTGTCAATGGCTTTTTGTCGCTCAGGGGAAAAACTCCTATTTCTTTAGCTGATCGGGTAATACTTTGGGTCGATGTTGAGCTTGTGGGTGATTACCTTCGATGATATACTGGGCATGTCTGAGGCCAACCAAGCGAAAATATCCAAATTGGTCTGCAGGAAGGCCAAGAGGCGATCCCTGTCCTCCGCAGGAAGAAGTTCACAAACCTGCACCATCCTTGCCGGGCCATCTCCTAGTGAAAAAGTCAGTAGTCGCTCAGCCAGCTCTCCCCCTTTGCTTGGTTCCCTAAGATCGGGTGCCCCTGGAGCCGGTGCGACCGCTGCCTCCTAAGGACTTGAAGCCACATGATAGCATGGCAGGATCGGGTTGATCTCCCCTCACATCTCACCGATCCTGCTACTGGTTGGGAATCTGATGAGCAGCTGCTTGGTGAAGATGACCGCGTCAAGAAGGTTTATGCTGGGTCGGCCGAGGATGACGTTGTATGCCAAGGGCACTCGGACGACCAGGAACTTCATCAAAACCATGCTTTGACATGGTGGCATTCCGATCGTGACTGGGAGGGTAATCTCACATTCTACCCTTACTGAGTCACCTGTGGAACTGACCAAAGGTATTACCACTAGTCGGAGGGAGCTGGGACACAAATTCATGCGAACAAATGCATCGTAGGTAATGATGTCAGCCAAGCTTCCACTGTCAACTAGGATTCGTTTTACATGGTGCTTGGCAATCGTCATCGAAACGACGATGCCATCATTGTTTACATTGTCAATCCCAGCTAACTCCCTTTTAGGAAAAGGGATTACATCATCTAACTCCTCGTCCCCTCTTGGCCTTTTGGACGTAGAGCCTACTCCCCAAGAAACCATTCCCACCGTCTTCTCCGTTGGAGCGTTGTCGATGTTGGCTTGAGCAGGTGAAGGTCCTATCAATGCCGGAATAGCTGGGGGTCCCTTTTGGATATATTTTCTAAGATAGCCCCTCTGGATGAGTTCTTCGATGGCACGCTTCAAGCTATAGCAGTTCTCGGTGTCGTGGCCATAGTCTCGATGGAAATGGCAGTAACGGCTCTTATCGCGGGGAGCTCCTTTATTCATTATAGGAGGGCACTGAAGGTATGGCTCGCCCTCGATCTCCATGAGAATGTGAGACTGAGGGGAAAGGAGTGGGGTGAGTTCATCTTCTCTGGGGGCAAGGCTTTGACGCCTGTCATCTGGGCGGTGCGGTGGCTCGGGATTTTTGGAGCAAGAGGGCTGCTTGGCTCCTGGCGAGCAGACCTCTTGCTGAATCCCCTATCGGACTCCCTGCGGGTAGACTCAACTTTGTCGGTGCGAATGTACTTCTACGCATGAAGCAGGAGTTCGGAGTAGGAGCTGGGTGGCTTCTTGTCAAGAGAGAAAGTGAAATGGAAAGGACAGAGTCCCCGTTTTAGCTCCAGGGTTGCCACCGCATCATCCAAGTGATAGACCTCGAGGGCAGCCATTTTGAAATAGGCCACGAAATCTCTAAGAGACTCTCCTTCCTTCTGCCGAACGAAGAAGAGACTGTCTGCCACCTGAAGGATCCTCCGATAGGCATCGAAGTGCGCCAGAAAGGCCCTCTCCAACTGTCGGAAGGAGTCTATGCTGTGTGGGGTCAGGTGGGAGTGCCAGGCACAGGCAGCCTTCCGCAGGGTGGTAGGAAAGGCCTTGCAAAGGAGGGCATCGGTAGCCCCTTGGACTTGCATGAGAGCCTTGTAACTCTCGAGGTGATCGAGTAGATCCATTGTACCATCATACGGATTCAGTTGAGGAAGACAAAATTTGGAGGGGATGGGCTCCTCCAAGACACGGCGAGTGAAGGGAGGACGAGTGTCGTAGTCCACCTCCGGCTGGTTATTGATTTTTCTACTGAGCTCCTCTAGCTGCCGGTGTTACTCATCCCAACGCTTCTCCACCTGGTGATTGATGGAAAAAATCTTCCTTGAGGATTCGAAAGATGAAGGAGGGGAAGAGCGCGGGCGGTGATTTCTCTGCTTGGGCTCTTTTTGACGTCGTCGCTCGGGGGAGGAGTCACTCGAGCTACGGACGGGGAAGTGTGACCTCTTGAGGGTCTCCTGACGGTTCTCTCTGGGCGAAGCACGGCGGTGGCGAGCCTCACGCTGAGGAGGTCTCTCCCAAGAGGATTGCTGGCTAGCTGGTGCATCTGTCGCAGACGATGACGGAGGCCTGGGCTGGTGTTGGATGGCCACAGACTGCTGCTCCTATAGTCCGTGAACCATTGCAATAAAAGTTTGAACTTGTTGAGTGAGTGTGGCCAGTTGATTAGCCTGAGTGGCCGTAGCTGGTGGCACGGGAGTGGCCAGAGGATTAGCAGTGGAAGGGTTAATCTCCTGCCGCTCCGCCGACTAGAGGTGCCCCCCAGCGTGGCTGATAGAGGCCTCCCGAGCACACGTCACCACCATCGTCGATGTAGAGGAAAAGAAAGCTTGTAGCTGGGTGTTACAGATCTCTGCTCTTTCTCCCCCTACCTAGCATGCCAAGCTGATGACGCTCGATCACTCGTAATAAACATCAGAGGGCTCCGTTAAGTTGCTAACGAAGCTATCCCTTGAAGAGAGATCTACAAAATATCCTCGGGCCGGAGGTTGCTCCGGTGGGGATCCTCTAACGGGCAAGTTAGCGACCGGAGTCATAGCCGTAAGCTTGAGAAAGCTCGTAAGGGAAAAGCTCAGAGATTTGGGTGTTCTCTGAGTGTTTTGAGTGTGCTAAGTGTGTCTTACCTTGCTCGGGATCTCTCTTACCCTTTTAAGGACCCTTGGTTTTTGTCTGAGGATCAGCCACATGGGATTCCGTGAAGAAGAATGTCTGCTAAACTCATAGTGATTACATGAGTTCGGAGACAGTTGGTGGGCCTGGTCCCATTGGGCGCATGGGTTAGATAGTTTGTGGGCCTAGTTCCATCGGGCGCGTGGGTCAGGTGGTTAGTGGGCTCAGCTCATGTGGGGGACCACGTGGGCATCGCGGCTTGCTCAGGATTCGATACGGGGGCTGGTGCCATAGTCAGCATTGAGGCCAACTTTAGAGAGGGCGAGCCGTCGAGGGCCACCTTGGGGAAGCGGGGGCCGCTGAAGAGCGGGGCTGCTTCGAAGAGGAGGGGTCGTCGAGGCCACCTTGGAGAAGCGGGGGTCGCTGAAGAGCGGGACCGCTTTGGAGGGAGGGGCCACTGAGGGCCGCCTTGGAGAAGCGGGGGCCGCTGAAGAGCGGGACCACTTTGGAGAAGCGGGGGCCGCTTCGTAGAGGAGGGGCCATCAAGAATCGCCTTGGAGAAGCGGGGACCGCTGAAGAGCGGGGCCGTTTTAGAAAAGTGAAGCCACCGAGGCCGCTTTAGAAAAGCGGGGGCCGCTGAAGAGCAAGGCCACTTTGGATAAACGGGGCCGTCGAGGGCCGCCTTGGAGAAGCAAGGCTGCCGGGATCGCTTTAGAGAGGAGGGGCCGTCGACGGGGCCGTCTTGATTTCTATCATTAATTAGCCCTGTTGTTAGTGCTTACATGGCGCCACTGACAACATCAATATTCATATTGTAGCTTAGAAGTTTGAACCAATAAAAAAAAGGAATCATCTGTAACTACTATTTTCTTTCCTAGACGCATTCAATCCATGATTAAAGTGGGCAACTAGCTGCCGCTATTTTATAAAGTTTGTTATTTCAATATATTTTCATTCTTTAAATCTCATATAAAAAATAAAATATAGATTACTATCACATGATTTAAGCACTAATAAATTGTATATATATGGTTTAAAATATTACATTAAATTATCATATATTTTAAGCATCATTAAATAATAATTATATGGTTTAAAATATTATATTTAATTATTATACGTTTCAAGCACTATCAAACTGCATCAATATAATTTAAAATATTAAACTTATCTATTATACATTTTATTCATTATTGCATTGAGGAATATATCAATTTTTTATTTTTTTTTTGAATGTGTAACACATGCAAACTCTAATATTTATCTAAATAACATTTTCATATACCAACGTATGCTTATAAGCAGTATTTAAAATTGGTTAAATCTATAGTAGTTTTTCTCAATACTCTCTTAAGTCCCTCAATCTTATAAATTATCACAATGTTCTCGAAAAATAAAGATTTTTTTATAGTAGAACTAGTTGAATAAATGTGGTTTTTATGTTTTGATAGAAGGTTCTAATTTTTTAATTTAAATAAATATTAATTAGTTAAGTCGCATGTACTAAAAAGTTAATAGCATACCTTTAAGTAATATTTTAAATTACATGAATACAATTTATAATGCTTAAAATATATGATAATTAAGCGTAACAATTCAAATATATCAGCACAATTTGATAGTGCTTAAAACACATTGTTTTAAATCACATGAATGTAATTTGATAACATTTAAATTATATATTTTAACTTATAAAAGGATTAAAAGAAGAAAAAAAAGTATTGCTTAGTAATCTAATGCATCAGCAGCTGCGAGAAACATTACTGAAGAACAGAACCGAAACCAAGGAAAAAAAAAAGGTACAAAAGGGATGAAAGCATTGCTTGCTTAGTAATCTAATCCATCAGCAGCTGCGTGACATTATTGAAGAACATTCTGTTCAGGTGCTCTAATACCAGCATTGCTCAGTGAAAGACGCCAATTGCTGGGCTACCATAGTCTTTCATACTTGATGCTGTGCTCAACCAAATTGTTCAGGCCCTTCTTTAGCTAACCTAATGATCAAGTTGACCTTGACTATCTGAATTCCGAATTGCCTATCCGAATGCAAAAACCCATGCCTTTGAAACAGCAATTCAGCAAACCTCCAGTTCAAGCCTAAAGAGTAGCAAATGCAAAGCCGAGTCCGTGCAGGGATGGTAGCCATTTTAGCTAGTTGCCTGCATCGCGATCTACACTTTTTTAAGGTGATCGACAGAAACGTCAGTTTCCACAAACCTGGAAGACAACACTAAGAAATCCTAATAAATATCAGACTGACAAGCTGAAACAAACTCAATGTATGAAGAGAAAAGAGAAAAGTAAATCAAGATATTAAACCAGCCGTCACAAGTTGTGCCACAGAAACCATTCAGTGAATCCAAACGAGGCATTTCTTATTGTCTCCATGCCGCCCATCATATGTTACATGGATGAGTTGCCAGGACAGGAACGACTGTGAACGCAACACCGAAAGCTATCATAGGGGAAAATAGTTTGTCTAACATCAACTTTGCAAACTAAAAAAATGTAAACAAGCCAAAAATAAAACTAAACTTTAGAACCATAGTTTAACATCCATTATAATAAAACTGGCAAATAACAGAACTTCCCTGATGGCATTGTTTAGTGTCATCAAAATAAAGCACTTGAGTCATCACCTCCATAAAGATCTTAGACATAAGTAGAGCGTAACTTTGGTGATGGATTTTTTATTTTACACAGTTTGCCTGAACAATACAACCAACAAGTGCACAAATTTCCACATCTCAAGCAAGTAAATCATAATGGTTTTTTCCGCTATATAACAGTCTCACTGGCATCCTCTGCTTTCCTTTTCTTGACTTCTTGCCAAACTCGGATCCATATTCAGCAATAGGGATAAAGCCATTTCCCCATCTTCCCATGGTGTGCTGTTACAGCGACAACAAAACTTTCATCAATAATATTTTACTGTGAGAAGCATCATTATTATCACACAGAAGAAATAAGCAATATTTGTAAGAGGGTGTTACCAAGCTGCCAGATGCAAATCTTTTTTTTTTTCAGGTGCAATGTGATAAAAATTGAGAAGTTATTAAAGAAAAAGGGCGAAAATCCACCCTTTGAAAAAAGAAACTGATTATCATCGAACTCTCTCTCTCTCTCACTTTCTATATAGATATAGAGAGAGAGAGGAGGGGTAGACTTGGCTGCATTCAAATGTAACTAAACTTATGTCCAGTCACCTTCTTCATTTTTTGATCCACATAGTTTACAAATCCTAAAGATGAAAAAAATGAAAAAGATGAGATGACTCCAAAATCCATATGGATCCAATGGTAGGGAATGCAAGCAAATCCCGAACTTAGTTATATTCGAATGTAGCAAAGTTTATCTATACATACACTTATTTAAGAAATTATGACAAACTGAAAGTAGAACTTCAATCTCTAGACAGATTCATCTGACAGATATAATCCCTAAAGTCTTCTAAATAGAAAAGTGACTTTGCATCAGTTTAATTTACTACTATATATAGGAAGAAATCTATCCCAAAGACATAACCTTCGCCTTACTTTCTTGGTCATATACAACTTCATCGAATGCATAAAGGATTGCATATGCTAAAACCTGAGTTCCATTATAAAGAAAATATAGATTTCCTAAGGTAAAATCCACTCAACATCAACATCCCTACAAGTATTTCAAGAGAATTAGAAGCAATAATATTAACATTTTATATCTTTTGCAGTGGATAACAGTTGACATGAAAGGCATTTAGAAACAAGCTATGCAAAACTTAGTAACCACGTAAGACTCTAGACAAGAGTTATAATGTCCAAGGTGAAGCGGATACAAAACTAGTCTATGGTAGCCACCAAGCCTAATTGTCACGCCCTATAACCTAGCATCGGTCTGGATCATGACAATCCGCTGCATAAAAATATGCAAAGCATCTTAAAATACATAATTTAACTAATCAATGGTCCAATTATTTATGTTTAAACAACTAAATGAGAGGAACCTGAAGTTTAAGACTTTGATCAAATAGAGTTTACTACGGATCAAAGACTAGCAAAACTGGAGAATTGAAGAACTAGCAAAAGAAACTAATCAACTAATCAAATAGTACTACATCTACTCATGATCCCTCTTCAATTCTTTGAATCTGAAAAAAAAATAATATAAGATGTTTTATGAGATCACGCTCAATAAGAAAACTAATCATGAATTAATCAATTTAATTTTTTAAAATTATTTAATCAACATATTTACATGTCAATATTTAATGCTTCATGTGCACATCATTACTGGTTACGGCTTCATATTATCAAATTTCATATAATCAATATTCGTGTTATCCATTTTTCATGTTATCCTTTTCATGTCACCAGTGTTCGGTTTTAACAGTAATACATGTCTTCAGGCATTCATGCTATCTATATTTCATGTTATCAATAGTATAAGTTATTGGTGTTTCATGATATCAGTAATACATGTCAGCATTCCATGTTTTGAGTAATACATGTCATCGGTCATTCATGTTATCATGAATTCATACTATCAAAATTTCATGTCATAAGAAATGTGTTATTAGGACTTTGTGTTATTAGAAGTTTATACTCTATAGTCACAGACTATGGCCACATGTATCCCTATGACAAGGCCAGAGCACCACATTAAACCCTGTGGATGAAGGCCAAAACACCATATTTAACCCTATGGATGGGAGTGTATCCTCCACATATTTCCCTTATGAAGGTGGGTCCTGATGTCAAAACATGGTATCAAAACATGGTATCAAAGTCATGACATAGTGGACCGAGAGTTCATATTAAGCTTATATCTTTCATTCTTTTCTTGATAGTTGAAGCTTATGCGTGTATTTCAAAATTTAATTTATTAGTATAATTATCATTATTTTATTTTATTTATTATAATATTATAGCCATTATTATTTTATTTATCTATTATATTATTATAATTAATATTATCATTTTTTTTGAATATATTGAATTATCTATAGTTTGGGTATTATTACCATTATAACATAAGAAATAAATTCCTCTACAGAGTATATTTATTGTTTAATTTTTATTTTAATTTTTTATTAAATTTTATTCAATTGTATTTGGTATTTATTTATTTTAAAATCAATTACATTGTCAGAAGTCCATAATCTTAGTAATCAACACTAACAGGATTTAAATTCATTAATCAAATATTCAGGAGCAAATTCATTAACCATAGCTTATGAAAGAATTTCAATTAAGTGTCATTAGCCATTGCAGATAAATATTTAATCAATTAATTCATGCTTAGTCAATCCCAATCCAAAAATGTGATTTCAGGAATGCTATTCACCTACATTACAGAATTTTTTTATTATTGATACGTTCCAATAATTCATAATACAACCTAGGACCTTATGATTTGCGAGGAACAAAGCTATGGGTTACTTGAGCTTGAAAATTATTTTTCAACAAATTGAACATGCCATGTCCCTTACTCAATCCCAATCCAACCCAATTCCAACTGAGACAATCTACATCCAATTGAATAGCCCTTCATTATTTTATATTATTATTTTTTATTCTCGGTTTAGCGAACCGACAGACTTATCAACATAATAGAAGACTTGTGGAGTCTTCTTCTTCTTCTTCAATATTTCCTCTCACCTGTGGCCATCGCCACAACTAGCAGCAATGGAGGTGGTGAAGCTCCATCAAACAAGATTAAAGACTATTACTGTGAGGTGGAAGATGAAGTTCTCGTGGGCTTCGATTGGTGTCAAGGCCAAGCATTGGCCAACCATGGTACTGGCAACACCCATGCAACACACCGACCACCGCCCATCTCAAATTAGAAGATGGGTTGCTGGTTCCAAGAACTCGGCAAGGTGGGATTCTTTCCAAAGATCTCCGGTCTAATTTTGTTGCCGTTTCTGGCAACCACCTACAGCCCAATCGTCACGGTGGATCACCTCCTCATCGCCGTGGCAATGCCACTAGCCTCTCCACCTCCGATCATAATTGAATACCCTCTACCAGTGAGAACATATTGTCATATCTTGGCAACAGATGGCTTAGTACATGGATTCCGTCGGCACCATGAACAGCCATGTGACAGTTGCTATGGCTTTGTTCCTCCTTGGAACAGAACCGAGCCACAATAAACCATATAATCTCAACAATTATAGTTGCATGCCAAACTGTTCATGGATCCAAAATAGAATGAAAGTAACTTAAAATCTTAGGATTTACCTAGATATTTAGGCTTGATTCAAGGTATTAGTTGCTTGGTTTAGAAGGAAGAAAATGACTTGCTCTTCCTCCAAAGTCGGCCGCTCCCCGCCTGCGAGCTCTCCAAATTTTCACAGCCCATCGACGACCAGGGCTCAAGCCGGGGAATATATAAGGAGAAGGGTTAAGAGCTTAAGATAAGCCCATCCCTTCCCTCCGCAGCCATGCCTGGGAGGGACTCTGTTTCCTCCTAGGTTCGGGTTTATCCCAAAGATTTTTGTTTAAATAATATTATTACTTGACTCAACCTGAGCTGGTAAAGTAGACCTAGCTCAGATCAGAGTCTCACAATAATACAGTCTATTTAGAACTGGCATCAATACATGCAACCTTGCCATCTGTTACTATCAGGATTGAGATCCTTTGTCAGCATGAGATTTCTCACATCTCAAATCAATAAAAATATTCAAATATATCTGTTCTTATCCATTCAATCCTTTCTGTTTGACAGCTATTACAGATACATCACTAAGCATTTGATCTTTCCTTGGTTATGGCCACTGACATTGAAGGTGCCTAACGTTTGTATCTATTCAAGATGCAGAATTGCCATATTTTGGTTGGTTTGCTCTGCATCATGACATCAAAATATGTCCATAAGGTGGCAAACTGCTTGCTATTTGCATGATTTTTAAAAATCAAGACAGCAATTTATGCAGCTTAACTCCACAATAAAAAGTTATTAGCAATTAAAATTACATAATCAAACTGCAATTTCCATAAAAGTAGTAGAAGTTGTAGCAACAAATCAC
Source organism: Calamus simplicifolius (assembly GCA_900491605.1). Lineage (NCBI taxonomy): Eukaryota > Viridiplantae > Streptophyta > Magnoliopsida > Arecales > Arecaceae > Calamus > Calamus simplicifolius. The sequence goes on along the minus strand of UESW01003947.1, from coordinate 196,011 downwards.
ATGAAAGATGATTAGTTTTGTAGAATGACCTCTTGAGGGAAATAGGAAAAAATGAGGACTATAGTTTTCCTTAAACATTTTCTGTTTCCAGAATGAGTATCACGCACAAACTGGAATCTGATCTTAGAGTAAGTTAATAAATAAAAACAATATCCATGAAGAGTGAAGACAATAATGTAAATCAGAATTAAAGCTTAAATTTTTTAGTGCAATTTCCATGTAAACACTGAAAACTTACAGTAACTACCAAATGGGAATGTACCTCATGCTCAGGTATATAGACAATGATGGGCTGCTGGCATAGCTTTGACAACACCTAAAGTGGATATTGTTGTGAGAACAAGAGTTTGAATAAAAAAACTAGAACAAAGATCCAAAAGCATAGCTCAGAGCTAGATTTACTATGAAATGGAGAGATTTGCATTATATCTGAGATCTACGAAATAACACTGGCTCATTAATAAATTTAAAAGTTCTGATAATCTAGAAGAAAAATTTGGGCACTGAAGAAAAAAGAGGTGGTGGGATCATAAACAATCATGTTACACCATCATCAATTTAGAACCTTCAAGAAAATCTTGATGCCTAGTGGTTTATTTGACACTCTTTCACCCAATAATCTCACACATCTTGCAAAAATATATTTAGCTCCATTTCACTGAAAATATGATGATCATACAATTTCAAATATGTAAGAAAGTATATACATACTAATAGTTCTGACTCTCCTCCCCAAAAATAGAGTGCTGGATGCGTTTGCAATATCTACAGTCAGGAAAGGGTAAAATAATTATCTTCCAGGAGGCATATATCTTATAATCATCGAGCACTAGAAGGCCATGCCAAAACTCACCGTTTCAAAGACTCCTCCACAGTAATTGCTATCAGTGCTTCTTCATACTGAAGTCGTTCTGTGTCACTGTCACATATAACTTCCTTCACAGCCATACGCAGTTCATCTACATAATCATAAGTTAATATATTTAAGAAAACCAGGAAGCATCGGTTACAGGAAAGACCCCATATATGTTGATTGAATGCAACAGAAGAAATCATTGCCCTGTCCAAAAGTCTTTGATATGAAGACAATAAAAATAGTACAGTATCTATTGGTATTAGCAATTTTCATACTGACAGACTACTGAACAAGCTGAATATCTTATTTCTGAAACCACTGATCTTGTGAGACTGATTCATCATAATGCAAATACAGTTCATATTATATCTTGGAACACTTCTGTTGTCTAATAACATGCAAGGAGGCAGGGACTCTACACCAGAGTTTCTAAATTTAACATATGATCAGCTTCTGCTAAAAATGTAATGGTTTAGTTATATCCCAGATTTGATAGTTTTTCTTTATCATACGGTGTTTTTCCCCTTCTTGGTGGGATTGTCAAAGATCTGATATTCAAGTTTCTGGTCGTATATAAGGAGATTTAAGAAATATAAAGTGTCAGCGCATATTGACACTTGAACATGGCACCACACCGCTTGGCATTTTAAAGTGTTATGTTGAGGCCAACTAAGTATAGAGACGCTAGCAGTTGAAATTTTGCAATGTTTTCTCCCTCATTTCAAATTTCAATGATTAAACCCATAGCTTCTAACCCAAAGTTTTCCATTTAAAGTATGCAACTCGATGCACCACAAATTTCTGATACTATCAAAATATAAAATCTCTATACTGGTACTTGGACATATTTATGTAGAGATCAAACTTTGATATATTGGAGTGATCACCCACATATTTAAGGCAATCACAGAACCTCTATGCATGGTTCTTACATCTATAAACCCTGGCAGGATACTTGAGCTACATAAAAGTTGGATACGAGGGGTCCATGATGGAGAAAACACTTCAAACATCTTAGGGACAACCATGCCAATGGATTGTGCACTGGATTGTGCACTCCAAGGTGCTACAAATAAAGCTCATAATATGGGGATCCATTCCTTCTAATATGTACTGGAATGATAGAATCATTTTGTTATGATTTGGATCATCTGCTCCATTAGCATGTTTTGCTTGTTTATTTATTACTTATCGCATGAAGACAGACTCGAGCTTCGATCCTCAACTTCCGATGGTCAGGGTTGTTTTCAAACTTGAAAGGCCTCAACAATAAAATCAGAGCCGAGAAAATCCTGACACCAAATGAAAATTCATGCAAAAATAACTCTGTTAAAACTGGCACCACTTTATATACTATAGGATCCACACCTTCTGAACTATGCTACTCATGCAACCACCATCGACCTGTAGTGCGAAATTACTTTCTACCATAAGAAAAATGGCGGAAGTTCCAATGATTGAGACCCTTTTCCACATTTACAGATAAATTAAATTCAAAGCTACAGGAGAAAATACATATGAATGCTGTAATTGTGCAAACGAACTAAATTAAGAGGGAAGAAGAAAAGGGTTCTTCAAGTTACCTGCATCATCCCTCTCTTGAGTCGGGCTAAGTGCAAGTCCCTTGTTTTTTGCCATTCCTTTTGCCTACAAGCAATGTCTGAGGTTTATGAATCAGGTGCTTCCATCAAAGATCTTAAAAAAAAAAAAAAAAAAAAAATTCAAACCGTTATATGTTTATGAAGGCAGAGAAGCCCTAAACTAGAATGAAGCATGTAGTGGCACAGGAGGTAACCCTCAGGATAAAGATCAATAAAATTGATCCCATATATTTTAGTTGGTTCCTGCCATTAACGGTACTGCGATTTTTCGTTTTGGAATATAGAAATGAATGATGTGGAGAGAAGCAACTATAATATGAATATATCATAGTTGAATCGAATCATAAAACCTAAAGAATGAATACAGATAAATATATGAAATGATGTTTTATTTTAAAGAATGATGTAAATATAAATAGAAAAAAGGAAGATAAAATTAAGGCAAAGCTCTCCAAGAAATCTACCAGGGCTCGGAACATGCACCGGCCATCACCGGTCACCTTCTGAACTGAATAATGCTCCACTTTCTTCATTGCCGGTGATGAGCCACCCCTTAGATTTTAGAGTAATTAGAAAAAAGAATGATCAATTTTTGATGCATTGAAAACCATATTAAGGGCTACGGATTGATAGAAGAAACATGGGCTCAAAGGAGGGTTAAAGCGAAGAGAACGTACAAAGAAGAGCTAATTCTGGCGAAGAATGGAAGGCTATTTGAAGCGAGAGGGGTGGGCGGGGCGAGGAGCTCGAACTCGGCGGTTCCATCTCTCAGCTGCTGCAGAAGAAACTCTGCAACCAAACAGAAAAGGTCGCGGATTTCAGAGGATAGGGGGGAACAAAGACGGAGGCATGGACTTTGGAAGTGCGTCGATACCGTTCGAAGGTCTCCGGCCGCACGCCATCGCCATGTACCAGCAATGAGATGGGGCAACGGGCAACGGAGCTGCGGGTTTTGATGTAGAAATCTATGAAATTGTAACATTGAAGATAGTCTCGGTACTTCGATCGCCGATGGCACTTGCAAAATTATGTAGGATCAAGCAACGGTGGGGTGGGAAGATTATGCCTTCCAAAGGAAGAAGAGAACGTAAGAAACATTAATGGAATCAACACACAAAAAGCTCCCTTGATAATCCCCACGCTAAAAGAATCTATGATAGAAAAAGCTAGCATATCTAACAAGTCAATTAACTGTTATATAATTAAAGAATAATAATAAAATAAAAAGATTAAAAAAATAAAATATATTTTCTTTTATTCCATCCAGATATCTCAAATACAACTCCATGCCATCCATAGAAAAAGATGTTACATTATAACGTTATATAGGTAATGCCAATAGACATAACCTCTCTTGAAATAACTCCTCTTGGAATACCAATGAACATCCATATTATTGGTAGATTATAACACCCCCTTGGATTTCCATCTATTTGACTAAGCATGTACCTCATTAAAATCTTATGAGGTAAAAACCCATAAAAAATAAGAAAAATAGTATATCATTCATGTTTTTTTATTGAGAGGGGATACTACCTCATTAAAAACTTTGCTAGAAAAACCCAATGGAACAAAATCATAACTAAGAAAAAAAAAAGAATACAGTATTTTGCTCCCCTTTTGATGACATCTTTTGATATATTTCCTTAAAATTATCATTCGAGATCCTTGAGTCATCGTAGTCCAATTTTTCGAACTAACTCTTCAAATCTCTTTGTAAATAGTGCTTTCGTAAATAAATCAGCAAGATTATCGCTAGATCGAACTTGTTGAACATTAATAGCACCACTCTTCTAAAGGTTATGAGTAAAAAAGAACTTTGGGGATATATGTTTTGTTCTGTCACCTTTGATATACCCTCCTTTCAGTTGAGCTATTCAGGCCGTATTATCCTCATACAAAATAGTTGGTACCTTCTTTTGAGAGGATAATCTACATGTCTTCTGAATATGTTGGATTACCGATCTAAGTCATACACATTCTCGGCTTGCTTCATGAGTTGCCAGAATTTTTTGGCATGGTTGATGATGTAGTCATAATTGTTTACTTTGTAGAACGCCATGAAATAGCAGTGCCATCATATGTAAAGACATAATCCGTTTGTGATCGATCATTATGAGGATCAGACAAATATCCTGCATCTGTAAAACTTACCAACTCGAATTTGGATAAATTTAAATAAAACAAACCCATATCCATTATACCTCTGAGGTATCGAAATATATACTTAATACCTGTCCAATGCCTCCTTGTAGGCGAAGAACTATATCTTCCTAACAAGTTTACTGGAAAAGATATATCAGGTCGAGTGTGAGTCGCAAGATACATTAATGCACCTATTACGCTAAGATATGGTACTTCAGGACCAAGTAGTTCTTAATCATCTTCCTTAGATCGGAAATGATCTTTAACGATTTCAAGTGGCCTTACGACTATCGGAGTACTCAATGGGTATGCTTTATCCATATAAAACCTTTTAAGTATCTTTGCTGTATAAGTAGATTGGTGCACAAAAATCCCATTCTTAAGATGCTCGAGTTGCAGGCCAAAGCAAAATTTTGTTCTTCCAAGATCTTTCATTTCAAATTCATGTTTTAGACAATTTGCTGCCCTTTGAAGCTCTTCAGGAGTTCCAATTATGTTCAAATCATCAACATATACTGCAATGATCACAAATTGTGATCCAAATCTTTATAAAGACACAAGGATATATGGGATCATTGTTATAGCCTTGTTTTAACAAGTATTCAGTCAAATGATTGTACCACATACCTCCTGCTTGTTTTAACTCATAGAGAGACTTCTGCAATTTTATCGAATACAGTTCTCTCGAATTAGAGTTAGACTTTTCAGGCAATTGTAATCTTTTGGAATTTTTATATAGATATCATTGTCAAGTGAGCCATATAGATAGGTTGTCACTACATCCATAAGATGCAATTCAAGTTTTTCATGCACTGCTAGACTAATCAAATACCAAAAAGTTGTTGCATCCACCACAGGAGAATACGTCTCTTCATAATAATATCGGATCTTTGTGAGAACCCTTGGGCAACTAGTCGTGCTTTATACCTTATAATTTCATTATTCTTATTTTGCTTTTGCACGAATACCCATTTATATCCTACAGGTTTTACACCAGCAGGTGTTTAGACAACCGGTCCAAAAACTTTATGTTTCACTAGTGATTTTAATTTAGAATCGATTGCATCCTTCCATTTTGGCTAATCTTGTCAATGTCTACATTCTTCCATAGACATTGGTTCATGATCCTCATTTTTATTTTTAATATTTTGCGCAACATAATATGCAAACTTATCGTCGATGATCATCTTATATCGGTTCCATCTTTTCCCAGTCATAACATAATTGATAGAGATCTCTTCATTTTCTTTGATTTTAGGTACCTTATTCTCTTTTAGAACATACTCATCTGGAGTCTTAATTACTTCTGTTATTATACTGGGAATCTTTTCTCGAGTCAGTATCTTCAATTTGGTATTCTAAATGCTTTGCTCCTTTTTTTTGTGAGGCTTTTTATCTTTGGAACCAACTGGTCTATCACGTTTTACTTGTCCTTTATCTCATTAGCTCCTTCAGATACAATAATTCTGATTGAAGCATTTGTAGTTGGTATATATGACTTTGTCACTCTTTTAAGGTCAATAAATGTGTCTGGCAGTTGATTTGCTAGTTTTTGCATGTGAATTATCTTTTGAACTTTATATTCATATTGTTTTCTACGAGGATCGAGATGGAACAATGATAATTTATTTTAACTAATTTCTTTTATCAACTGCTTATTTTTTCTCCCTAATGTTGAAAAATAGACTCATTAAAATGATAATCGGCAAAATGTGCCATAAATAAATCTCCTATAGATGGTTCAAGATATTTAATTATAGATGAAGATTCATACCCAACATATATCCCTAACCTCCTTTGAGGTCCCATCTTAGTGCGTTATGGTAGAGCAATTGGAATATAAACCACACATCCAAAAATTCTTAAATGAGAAATATTTGGTTTCTGACCATAAACCAAGGGGAGAATTCATGATAATTCGTTGGCCTGATGCGAATAAGTGTTGTTGTATGTAAAATAGTATGTCCCCATGTAGACAAAGGAAGTTTTGCTCTTATAAGTAATGGTCTTGCAATCAATTGGATCCGTTTGATAAGTGATTCCACAAGACCATTTTGAGTATGAATATATGCTACAGGATGTTCAACGGTGAATTCAATAGCAGTATAATAATCATTGAATGCTTTGGAAGTAAATTCATCAGCATTGTCAAGACGTATTATCTTAATAGGATTATCTAAAAAATGAGTGCATAGTTGAATTAATTGCGCTAGCAGTCTCGCAAATACCAGGTTACGAGTCGATAATAAGCATACATATGACAATCAATTAAAACCATAAAATATCTAAATGGTTCACTTGGTGGGTGAATAGGCCCACAAATATCATCATGTATGCATTCCAGAAATCCAAAAGATTCAGTCTTAATTTTAACCGTGATGGCCTAATAATTAATTTGTCTTGAGAGCAAGCAGCACATGAGAATTTATTTGATCATAATATTTTTTGATTCTTTAACGAATGTCCACATGAATTCTCTATAATTCTTCGCATCATAATTGAACCAGAATAACCCAACCGGTTATGCCAAATTATAAAATTATTTTGATTAGTAAACCTTTAGTTTATTATAGCATATGCTTCAACTGTGCTTATATTTGTGTAGTATAAACCAGAGAAAAATGCAGGCAATTTTTTTAATACACATTTCTTGCTTGAGATCGTACTTGTAATGCACAAATACTCAATATTGCATTCATTAGTTGTCTCAATGTGATATCCATTTCTGCGAATATCTTTAAAACTCAATAAATTTCTTTGAGACCTTTCAGAATATAAGGCATCATCAATTATAAATTTTATTCCTTCAGGCAAAATGATATGGGCTCTTCTAGAGCCTTCAATCAATTTTACACTACCACAAGTTGTATTGACATTTATTGCCTACATTCTTAAGTAGAAGAAGTATTTCATATCTTTAAATATAGTGTGCATTGTAGCACTATCTAGGAAGCACAAATTGTTGTTGTCAACAAAAGATCCTACTCGAGATAATTCCATTTTCTTCATGGAAAGAATGACATGTAGTGAAATACAAATTAGAATACAATGTATATAAAAGAATAAAAACTAAAAAATCATAATTCATCACATCAGTTTCTTTAAAACAAACATATGTATAATAAGACATCATTTTATTGCATGGTATTATTTGATAACGTAGGCATTCTTAAAATCAATCTTATATATTCATGCTATCAATTAGACAAGCATTATTTTCTTCTGGTTGATAAAGAAATCAGCAACATCCAGATCATCAAATCAGTATCAGAAGGGCCACATTCAGAAACAAAATTTATTTTCATCTTTTTTTCATTCTTTTTCAATGACTCCTGATAAAGTTCGACGAGGTGTTTTGGCATACGATAGGTCTGCGATCAATGACCCTTCATTCCATAACGATAGTATGAGTTTTTCACCAAATTTTTATTTAAATCCCCTTTGCCTTTCTTAATTTTTTTTATTTTTCTCTCACTTTAAGTGGTGAGAAGGAGTTTTAACATGACCACCACGATAACCAAAACATCCTCGACCACGTCCGCATCCATGGTCATGGACTCGACCACGTCCTCATCCACGGCCACGTCCATTACATGCCTTTGTTTATAAAATTGATATGTAGTCGCATTCACTTTAGGGAATGGTATAGAGCTGGTTGGATAGGCTTCATAGGTTTTCATCAAAAGTTTATTATTTTATTCAGCCACAAGAAGGCATAAAATTAGTTTAGAATATTTTCTAAAACCCTTTTCACGATATTGTTGCTGCAGGAGCAAATTGAAAGCATGAAAAGTGAAAAAGGTTTTTTTCCAGCATATCCTCATCAGTGACTTTTTTCTACATAATTTTAAATAGAAAGTAATTCTGAACATAGTTAAATTGTATTTACTTACTAATCTTGTAGACGTAAGTGCATCCAATCATAACGAGCCTTGGGGAGAATGTCTATTTTTTGATGGTCATACGCTCTTTTAGGCTACTCCAAAGGACAAGAGGATCTTTTATCGTTAGGTATTCAGCTTTCAATCCCTCGTTAAGGTGGTGTCATAGGAAGATCATTGCTTTTGCTTTATTTTGGTTGGATGCCTAATTACTATCTTTAATTGTATCACCAAGGGCATTAGCCTCCAGATGAATTCCAGCATCAAGTATCCATGATAGATAATTTTTGCCCATGATATCTCTTGCCATAAAATCAAGTTTTGCCAACTTTGCCATAACAATACTATCAAAGCACAGAAAGTAAATTAGTATACAACCTTTTATTAGAATAAAAATTGTTTCAAATTTATCAAGGACTAGAGATAATTGTATATATAAACGGCCAAGTGATAAGTTGAAAACTAAGAGTCATAAGAAAAATATTAAGAGAAAATAATTAATTAGATATGCAAATAACTTACATAAACGTAAATAATATTTACCTCAATAAAAGTTTCTTCAATAATTGTAGAATGATGATGTAGAGACTCGTGTTATATAATTAAAGAGTAACAATAGAACAAATAGACTAAGAAAGTATTGAATATATTTTCTCTTATTCCATCCGGGTATCTCAAATACAACTCCATGCCATCTATTTATAGGCATAGAAAAAGATGTTACATTCATCAACGTTAATAAGCATTTACATGGATAATACCGATAGATATAACCTCCTCTTGGAATAACCTCCTATTTGAATACCAATGAACATCTATGTTATTGGTAGTATTATAACATTAACAATCTTATTGCCTTCTTGATAAATGTGTGATCTAGAAATAGAAATGGTCTTCTTAGTTAGTTGTTATGTATCATTTAGGATGGAATGATAGGAAGCTCTATATTCTTCATGAGCATTGATCTTGTAACATGAAATGATCGCAATAAAATTGCTCGCGGTCAAAACCTTACAAACATGAAAAAGAATTTGACAATGGTACCTTAGATGATAAAAGGTTATTCGCTAATATGTATAGTATCTAAACCTATTGTACACCATAAAATTAGCATTAAGATAAGGCCATTGCACTCTACCATTGAAAATCATCTCTAATAAACGAAATTGTGAAGGACACCATGGACTAGAAATGTTGGATGAGAAAAGTGGAATAGAAGACTTTATAATAGATTATTAGTGAGTATGTGAAGAAAAAGAAATTAAGTTGGAATAATACAATGTACTCATTGACGATAAGAATTATTGCTGCAAATTTCTGTTCTTCAACTTGGGATTGAGACGATAGCGCACGTCAGAATCTGGATAACGCTCTTTTATCCTTGCAGACTTGCAAAATAGTCTTCGCATAGGGATTAAAGTGGGTGGTCCTTGCGGAAGACCCTCCAACGCCTAAGTTAGTGGAAATCTTTGGCCACAGATAAGGTGGAGAAGGTTGTTCAAGGAAGACGCTCCAGAAAAGATCTCTGGAGAGCGATGGCGTGGGTAAGAGAGTCTTACTTGTGCTTGTGCGCTACCTTAGGAGTCTTAGGACCTGGTATTTATGTGTTGCCGAGATGATAAGTTGTTACTGATTTCTCGTGCACAGTTGTGAAAATCGATGGCTGATAAGGATGATAACTGCATACCTTATCAGGGAACATGTGATCCCATTGATCATGAAGGGGGTGTTGTATCTGGCCATTGTTTTCATTTGGGAAGACCCGTTCTGAGATTTTTATGATCAGTGCGATTTATTCTCCGAGATCTCATGAGGAGATGATGTTTATCTTGAGGAGCCGGAATTCGGTCATGCCGAGGTATGGAGGTTGCTTGGTCTTGCCAAGGTACGGAGATGACTCGGCTCTGTCGAGGTATGAAGATGGCTTGGCCTACTAAGGTAGGAAGATTGCTTGGTCCTACTGAAGTACAGAGCTTACAATTGGTGCAGTTATCCTTTTCTTCAATGAGGAGTGAACTTTTTCTGAGCATAACGGTTGGCGAACCAGAGCTTAGAAGTGGGTCTCATCATCTGCTACGTCTGCCAATTGATGCAGAGAAGGTTTCTTCTTAGCATAGCGATTGGCGAATCGGAGTCTAAAAGTGGGTTCTACCACCTGCCATGTTTGTCAATTGATGCAGAGATAATTTTACCCCGCATCAAGAATATATATCAAACAATCACTCTATTTTGCTGAAGATTCCAAAATATGAGAGGCTATATAGCCCAAAATAAAAAATTTGTCTCCATGATAGGCAACCTAAGCCGAAGAGCAACAATAAATACTTCCTAATTGTATCAATAAAATGGATAATGTAGCTTTGAACACACCCTATATTCCATCTACATGCGCGCATCCAAGAAAGCTGTGCATCATGGTTTCTATAGGACCAAGGTAGCAACTATAATATAGAGAGATATTTGTAACTTGCTATGTAAGCTATGCACTGGTAGGCAATTTACGCTGCAAAGCCTTCTATGAGAAACTGTTAGGAACAGTGCTCTTAAAATCAGGTGTATTTATACTTTTTAATTTTTTAAATTAATAAAAGAAGCATTTTTCTTCAATCTTACCTCGTTTATATGAAAGATAAATGTTTATATGAAAATCCAAAATATCTTATGAGGCTATAATTTTAGTATATTGTATACAAGAGGATTAAAATTACAGCTAATATATTTAAACATGTCCGTGATTGATAGAAGTAAGGATCTTCTATCGCTAATCTCTAATATGGTCCATGAACATTCTGAATGTAACAATCTTATCCAGATTATTGTGTAGAGACACTTAGTGGAGGTATTATATATAATAAGATTATATAGGACTTAGACCGACATAATTTGAATCTTTATTTAAGACCGTTATAAATAATTCAATTTATGTCACAAGATGATCATATGTAAATCAACCTTAATCCTGATTTAATCACAAACTCCTTGATTGTGCTATTGGATCTTTTGATTTGTTTGTTAAAGCTCATTTGATGTTAGGCCTAATACTTACATCTTGGAGGTTTAATAACACGTTGGGCTAGGAATGTGATTTAAAGATATGGAATCCATGGCTTTTAAAAAAAAGCTTAAAATTAGTTCCAACAGTTATGCACGCAATTTATGATTTGATCATAAATTAACTGTTTAACTAGTGAATCAATGGTACTTAAGGAATAAGAGAAAATTAGAGGGGTATAACGGTTATTTCACCTAGCTCTAATTATGAACTAATTATGGAGAGTTGAATTACATATAATGATTATATACAACTCACACTACAAGAAAATACTGAAATAGCGATGCAAATTTAGCGACGCATTTTTGCGTCGCTAAATTGCGACCACATTGCGACACCTCCGCGATAACAAAACATTGCGATGCAATTAGCGATGCATTAGCGACTCAATAAACCAAAAAATCAAAAAAAAATTAATTTTTTAATTTCGCGATGCAAGTAATGCGTCGCAATATTTTTTAATTTAATTTTTATAAAATATAATTATGAAATAAAAATACTGCGATTCAACTCAGTGCGTCGTAAATTTTTAAAAAAATTAAATTATGTTAAATAACGACGCATTAGCGACACAATAAATTAAAAAATTAAAAAAATTATTTTTATTTAGTGACGCACTAATTGCATCGCAATTATTTTAAATAAAATTAATTTTTATAAAATATAATTATGAAATAAAAATATTGCGATGCAACTCAGCGCATCGCAATATTTTTTAAAAATTAATTATGTTAAATAGCGACGCAATAAAATAGTAAATTAATAAAATAATTTTTTATTTAGCGACGCAAGTATTGCGTGCAATGTTTTTTTAAAAAATAAATTTTATAAAATATTAAAAAGAATTATGAAATAAAAATATTGCGACGCACTTCAGTGCGTCGCAATATTTTTAAAAAAATTTATTATGTTAAATAGCGATGCATTAGCAACGCAATAAATTAAAAAATTAAAAAAAATTAATTTTTAATTTAGCAATGCAAATAATGCGTCACAGAGTTTTTTTAAAAATAAATTTTATAAATATAATTAAAAGATAAAAAAATTAAAAATAAAACATTGCGACGCAATGAAATGCGTCGCAATTATTTTAAAAAAATTAATTTTGGTACATGCGTCGAATCGGTCATCGCCGACCGGGATCGATCATGGCTTGGATCGATCGCAACTGTCGGATCGTCGCCTATCGGATCGATCGCGACGGTCCGAGATTGGTTATCGCCGATCGGGATCGATCATGGCTTCGATCGATCGCAACCGTCGGGTCATCGCCGATTGGATCGATCGCAACGGTCTGAGATCGATCGTCGTCGATCGGGATTGATCATGGCTTCAATCGATCGCAACCATCGGATCGTCACCGATTGGATCGATCGCGACGGTCTGAGATCAGTCGTCGCCGACCGGGATCGATCATGGCTTCGATCGATCGCAACTGTCGGGTCGTCGCTGATCGGATCGATCGCGACGGTCCAAGATCGGTCGTCGCCGATCGGGATCGATCATGGCTTCGATCGATCGCAACCATCGGATCATCGCCGATCGGATCGATCGCGATGGTCCGAGATTGGTCGTCGCCGATCGAGATCGATCATGGCTTCGATCGATCGCAACCATCGGATCATCGCCGATCAGATCGATCGCAACGGTACGAGATCGGTAATTGCCGACCGGGATCGATCATGGCTTCGATCGATTGCAACCGTCGGGTCATCGCCGATCGGATCGATCGCGACGGTCCGAGATTGGTAGTCGCCGACCGGGATCAATCATGGCTTCGATCGATCGCAACCATCGGATTGTCGCCGATCGGGATCGATCATGGCTTGGATCGATCACAACCATCGGATTGTTGCCGATCGGATCGATCGCAACGATCCGAGATTGGTCGTCACCGACCGGGATCGATCATGGCTTCGATCGATCGCAACCGTCGGATCGTCGCTGATCGGATCGATCGCAACGGTCCGAGATCGGTCATCGCCGATCGGGATCGATAATGGCTTCGATCGATCGCAACCGTCGGGTCGTCACCGATCGGATCGATCGCGACGGTCCGAGATCGGTCGTCACCGACCGAGATCGAACATGGCTTCGATCGATCGCAACCGTCGGATCATCGCCGATCGGATCGATCGCGATGGTCCAAGATCGGTCGTCGCCGACCGAGATCATCATGGCTTCGATCAATCGAAACCGTCGGATCATCGCCGATCCGATCGATTGCGACGGTCTGAGATCGGTTGTCGCTGACCGGGATCGATCGTGGCTTCGATCGATCGCAACCGTCGGGTCGTCGCTGATCGGATCGATCGCAATGATCCGATATAGATCGTTGCCGATCGGGATCGATCATGGCTTGGATCGATCGCAACCGTCGGATCGTCGCCGATCGGATCGATCGCAACGGTCCGAGATCGGTCATCACCGACCGGGATTGATCATGGCTTTGATCGATCGCAACCGTCGGGTCGTCGCTGATCGGATCGATCGCGACGGTCCGAGATCGGTCATTGCCGACCGAGATCGATCATGGCCTCGATCGATCGCAACCGTCGGGTCGTCATTGATCGGATCGATCGCAATGGTCCGAGATCGATCGTCGTTGACCGGGATCGATCATGGCTTCGATCGATCGCAACCATCGGATCATCGCCGATCAGATCGATCGCAATGGTCCGAGATCAGTCGTCGCCGATCGGGATCGATCATGGCTTCGATCGATCACAACCGTCGGGTCATCACCGATCGAATCGATCGCGATGGTCCGAGATCGGTTGTCGCCGACCGGGATCGATCATTGCTTCGATCGATCGCAACCATCGGATCATCGTCGATCGGATCGATCGCGACGGTCCGAGATCGGTCGTCGCCGACCAAGATCGATCATGGCTTCGATCGATTGCAACCGTCGGATCGATAGCGATGGTCTGAGATCGGTCGTCGCCGACCGAGATCGATCATGGCTTCGATCGATCGCAACCGTCGGATCGTCGCCGATCGGATCGATCACGACGGTCCGAGATCGGTCGTCGCTGACCGGGATTGATCATGGCTTCGATCGATCGCAACCGTCGGATCGTGTTTCGATGGAAATAAGAAAAAATAATTTTTATCAAATATAATTATCAAATAAAAATATTGCGACACAAATCAGTGCATCGTTAATTTTTAAAAAAATTAAATTATGTTAAATAGCGATGCATTAGCGACGCAATAAAACAAAAAATTAAAAAAAATAATTTGTAATTTTGCGATGCATTTATTGCGTCACAATATTTTTTTAAAAATAAATGTTATAAAAAAATTAAAAATAAAACATTGCGACGTAACCATATGCATCGCAATTATTTTTAGAAAAAATAATTTTTATCAAATATAATTATCAAATAAAAATATTGTGATGCAATTCGTTGCGTCACAAATTTTTAAAAAATAAAATTATGTTAAATAGTGACTCATTAGCGATGCAATAAACTAAAAAAGTTTTAAAAAATAATTTTTAATTTTGCGACGCATCTGTTGCGTCGCAATATTTTTTTTAAAAAATAAATGTTATAAAAAAATTAAAAATAAAACATTGCGATGCAACCATATGCGTCTCAATTATTTTCAAAAAAATAATTTTTATCAAATATAATTATCAAATAAAAATATTGCGACGCAAATCAGTGCATTGTAAATTTTTTAAAAATTAAATTTGTTAAATAGTGACGCATTAGCGACGCAATAAACTAGAAAATTAAAAAAAATAATTTGTAATTTTGTGACACATTTATTGCGTCGCAATATTTTTTTAAAAAATAAATGTTATAAAAAAAATTAAAAATAAAACATTGCGACGCAACCATATGCGTCGCAATTATTTTCAGAAAAAATAATTTTTATCAAATATAATTATGAAATAAAAATATTACGATGCATTAGCGACGCATTTTCCTGAAAAATAAAAAAAATTTCTCGTCGGTCATTGCCGCCAAATTAGCGACTCATTAGCGACGCAAATAATTACGTCGCTAATTTTCCTAGAAAATAATAAAAAAGTTAAATTAGCGATGGGTTAGCGACTCATAATTGCATCGCTAATCCAAAATAAATTATATAAAAAAATAGCGAGGGATTAGCGACGCAATTTTGCATCGCTAATCCCTAATATATAATCTCAATCGCGTCCGGCCCCCCCCCCCCCCCCAATCTCTTCTTCTTTTTCTTCTAACCCCACTCCGCCGCCGTCCCCTCCTCCGGCTCCCCCCGCCCTCTCCTCCGGTGCTAGGAACCACCGGTGGCAGCCCCCCCCCCCCCCCGACGGCGTCCCCTCTCTACCGAGGTAAGCCCCCCCTCCCCCACTCCCCCCCTACCATCCCCCCCCCGCCCTCCCGTTTGCCTTAGGCCATGGCCACGGTGGCCAAGCCACCGTTTAAAAAAAAAAAATTGGTTAGGGTAGGGTTTTTCCCCCACCCCTGAGGTGCCGGCCACGGCTGCTGCCATGGCCGGCGGTGGCCAGGCCACTGTTTAAAAAAAAAATTTGAAAATGGGGTGGGGTTTTTCCCCCACCCCTGAGGCGCCGGTCGGCCGCCGGCGGTGGCCTGGCCACGGTGGCTAGGCCACCGTTTAAAAAAAAATTGAAAATGGGGTGGGGTTTTTCCCCCACCCCTGAGGCGCCGGCCACGGCCATGGCTGGAGACGACGGCCACGGCCACTGCCGTGGCCGGCGGTCGCCTGGCCACCATGGCCAGGCCACCGTTTAAAAAAAATTGAAAATGGGGAGGGGTTTTTCCCCCACCCCTGAGGCGCCGGCCACGGCGGCGGCCGTGGCCGTTGTCTCAGGCCACGGCCGCAGCCATGGCCGGCGGTGGCCTGGCCACGGTGGCCAGGCCACCGTTTAAAAAAAAAATTGAAAATGGGGTGGGGTTTTTCCCCCACCCCTGAGGCGCTGGCCACGGCCACAGTGGCCAGGCCACCGTTTAAAAAAAATAGTAGGGGTGGGGTTTTTCCCTACCCCTTGGTCTCCGGCCATGGCGGCGGCCGTGGCCGTCGTCTCAGGCCGCGGCCGTGGCCGGAGACGACGGCCACGGCCGCCGTCGTGGCCAGCGGTGGCCTGGCCACTGGCCATCGTTTATTAAAAAAAAAAGCAGTAGGGGTGGGGTTTTTCCCCACCCCCGTTTACCAAATATAAGAATGAAGTTTAAGTTTAATCACAGTCAAGATTTTATGCATTAGGTTAGGCCTAGATTAAATTGGCAGCTGGTAGCCTAATAATGACTATTATTAGGAGTTGTGCCTTTCATTTTCATGACTGTTTCTCATATGTGGCTTTAGAGAATTGGCATGATACATCATGTTGGTTCAATAAGCTGCTAAGCCTATTTTATTTCTTTATAGCTGTTTATGCAATAATATTTGTGTATTTGTAGTTATTTACAATTGTTATGTCTTGATTATTTACATTCTGCTTCAAATTGAATGATGCATTAAATTATGTAATGCTAGAATGAAAGTCTTGTTGCAGTCCGATACGGCATCGGATGTTGAACCAAGATTTCACGAAACAAATGAAACCGACTAAACATAGAGGTTTTTTAAATTCAATTTATTTTTATAAATGTTATATTTTTACATATTCAATCATTAATCATAATTACATTCATGAATCTTTAGTATTTTCATTATGATGGGCCGAGGTAGATCTACCGACGACGGATGGAGTGAGCAGGGACGTAGCCCTGCCGTAACAGATCACATAAGCTTTGGAGATGGAGAGTTTTGATCTCCACACATCGCACAGCTCCGATCTCTCCAGCAGTCGGTGGTGATTCTGCATTGGTATTATCATCCAGCCGATCGGCACAGACCTCCGAGAGTTCTTCCACCGTCGGCCGCACCGTACTTCGACTGGATGCTCATGGGCTATAAGTATATACTAATTAAAAATATATGTTTATGTTTTTAAGTCAATTACTTATAAACATGCATTTTTTTAATAGATTTATTGAGCAGCATCATGTATCGAGCCATATCAGCTCCATATTTCAGAGGCGTGCGGATCCCAGTGGCTACGATTGACGCCATGTATCTGTAGCCATGAGGGAGTTTTATTTTTCAGAGTTTCAGGTAAACTTATTAAATACAATTTATCACTGATATAAAATTTCTTAATCTTAATAAATTCTGAAACTAACTGTTTATTTTAATGTAGAAAAAGTTTACGTGGGACCCTGCTAGCCTTGATGCCATTAGGGTAGCATGGGAAGCTCTTACGGGACGCCGATACTCCGACATGCTTCATCGTTGGAGGTCATCGGGTCACCGTCCTGTGCATGTGCCAGAGGGTATTTGGCACGAGTGGCAGCAGGTCTGGCAGTCTGATGGCTGGTGCAGGAGGTCCGCATTAGCCAACACGAACCGCCGATCCGAGAGGGGCGGTCCTGACACGGGTCTCTCCCGCCACACTTCGGGCTCCATTTCGATTTAGGAGCACAGACGCCGTATGGTAAGAAAACATAAATAATTTAATTACTAATTTAGTTATTTACAAATACTTACATTAATATCAATTTTTCTGTTATTATAGTCTGAGCAGGAGGGCGGAGATCCTGGTGAGTTTCGTCTATTCAGGGCGACACACACCAGAAGGGATGGTTCCTGGATCGATACACGATCACGGGAGGTTGCGGTAAGAAATTAGCTTTTATGTTATATCCGTTTAATTTCTAAAATTTTATTTAGAGAAATTTATTGATTTATTTATTGTTAATTTTATAATTCAAAGACACGAGTCGAGGAGCTTCACTCCTAGACATTGCAGGTCGACTCCACTGATGGGGGGATGCCCGTCGAACTCTCAGCAGAGGAGAGTCGACGTGTATTTTTGGAGGCTGTTGATGCCCAGCCGCGAGACCACAGGGTCTATGGTCTGGGCACTAGAGCTTCTGCATATTTTCCCCATCATGCCTTCAGCTCGCGATATTCTGGTGATATTCCTGTCGAACGTTTAGACAACATTCGGAGATCTATCACGGAGGAGGTTCGTCAGAAGGTTCGACAGGACGTTCGGCAAGAGGATCAGCAGGAGTTCGAGCAGCGTACGGGAAGCCTTCAGTAGGAGCTTGCAGACATGCGAGAGCAGATGCGTCAGTTGCAGGATATGGTTAGCCGCATGTCGCAGGGTTTCCAGCCTCCACGTGATCGTGCGGATTTTTGATGTATTTTTTTCTTTACTTTTTATATTTTGTACATGAAAACTTCAAAATTTTAATATATTAATTATTTTTGAAAATTGAATGATGAATGTTTGGATCAATATGAGTGATGAATGTTTCGATCAATATTTAAATGCAATGAAATTGTATTAACCATTTTAATTTTTAATATTTTATTTTTAAAAAAAATTAATTAGCGACACATTAGCGATTGAAATTGCATCACTAATATTTCCAAAATATTATTATTAAATATTGCGATGCAATGACCTAGCATCGCAATATTTAAAAAAAAATTAATTAGCGACGCATTAGCAACTTAAATTGCATCGCTAATATATCTAAAATATTATTATTAAATATTACGATGCAACTAAATGCATTACAATATTGCGATGCAATTGAATGCATCATAATATTTAATAATAATATTTTAAAAATATTAGCAATGCAATTTCAGTCGCTAATGCGTCGCTAATTAAATTTTTTTAAAAATATATTAATTAATTAGCGACTCAATTGCGACGAGGTTTTTCGTTGCAAATATTTTTAAAAAACTAATTTTAAAATTAGCGACGCATTTAGGATGCATCGCAATATTGCGATGCATTTAGTGGCATCGTAATATATTGCGACACATTTGGTGCATCGCAGAGAGTCGCTGTTAAGTGGTGCAATTATGACAAATTGAGATTGCGACGATCATCTTAGCGACGCCATCATTGCGTCGCTAATGCGTCGCAATAGCATGTTTAGCGATGCATTAGCGATGCATTTGGGCGTCGCTATAATTTAATTCTCTTGTAGTGTCAAGTTTTCAAGTAAAATTAATATGTAATTTTTAAAAGTGCAGCCTCAAGTTTTTAGTGGAATAACTTCGAGATTAATAAACTGAATAAATAATTAAAGAGTTTTAATTGAATTTATTCAAGTTTATTGGAGCTTGAAATTATGGGTCTATGGTCCCACACCATCTTAGGTTAATCGCATCGAATACTCTTGAATTGAATAATTAATGTGATTAATTATTTATTTTTCTCACTTTATAATAAAGAGTTTATTATGAAGATAAATAATCAATTCGATTGATTATTTTTTTAACATTTATTTTGATACAATAAATTAGTTATTGGACAAAAAAAATGTGTTTAGACACATTGTTTATAATAATTGATATGAATGGTTGCATATAAGTATTATGGAACATCACACAAGAGAATTTTGCTCTTGTAAGTGGCACATATTATGAGTTGATGGAGAGAGAAAAATTTTATTTATTTTTGATATTTTTAATAATGTGATTATTAAGAATATTAAGAATAAAATAATAAATTTAATTTATTAGATATTATTATATTTAATTTAGATATTATTTGTAAATTAGAAAACAACTTTTTCTTTGATATGATAAAGAGTTGACATGCGATCAAAATTAAATATTGTAACATATAAACGTTATCTAAATGTTGTAAAAGATAAACGTTATCTACATCAAATGTTGTAAAAGATAAACGTTATCTACATCAAATGTTGTAACAGATAAACGTTATCTAAATTAAATGTTGTAATTATCTAAATTAAATGTTGTAACGTTATCTACATCAAATTTTGTAACATAAACGTTATCTAAATTAAATATTGTAATAGATAAACGTTATCTAAATTAAATTTCTGATTCACCTAGAGCCTATAAATATAGCATAAGGATGTTAAGGGAAAAATGAAAGAAAAGTTTCTTTCATCCTTTTTCTCTCTTATTTTATGTGCGCTAGAATTGTAAGAAAAATAGAAAATTAAGAGTGAGCCCACTCTCATAATTCGATACCGATCCTGAGAAAGGTGAGGAAAGCTCTCATTTCGTTTTAATTTGTAGGTATTTTATGAAGTACTTTAGCCTTAAACTCTACCGTGGGATTCTTCATCCATAGCTTCGAATCCGATAATAGGGCGCTTCTGTTCCTTCGAGACCTCAACATATCGGTACATTTTTTATGTTTAGAAAATTATATGATAATTTTTTTCTTTTCATATGACAATGTTAATATTATGCATGTTAAACAGTCCGCATGCTTCCGCTACACATATATGATATATATATATATATATTAAAAACCAACAAGTGGTATAGAGCGGTCATGCACTAATATTAATATTATCATGATGTTGATATGTGATAATTTGACATGTTTTATAATATTTGATATTAGGCATGCATGTTATGGATGGGTATGTATAAATATTTGATATTTGGTATGCATAAATATTTGATATTTGGTATGTATAAATATTTGATATTTGGTATTTATTTTTACTTGAACTGTTTGCTTAAAAGTTGAGCATGGGATATAGATCCCAAGAATTATGGGCATGGGATTTATCATGTTCTTGGTTTCTATCGTCCAAGGGTGATCCAAGAGGGAGGCTACTGGTAGTACCTCGGATCTCTTTTCCAACAGACGTATGGTAGGGATATTAGGGACGCACCGCAAGGAGGCTGCTGGTAGTACCTTGGTGCGTTTGATCCAACTATCTGCGATCCGGAGAGTACAATAGGCTGCTAAGAAATATTTATGATTTAATTAATTTATGATTTAATTAATTACCACATTGGAAATTAATTTTTGAAACCAAAAGGATCTATGATTTGATCACAGATTTTATCACGTCAAAATCCAAATGTGAAGAAAATCATTATAAAAATCCCAAATGGTTTGGGACAAATCCCAAACTTGTTTTTGAAGAAAATTGGGCCTAAGCCCACTCCAAACAGTTTGGTCATAAGATGGCCCACGATCATTAAAATAAAATAATTTATTTGATGAGTTAATTTTATCATGCCATATAGAAATTAGAAATATCCATCATATGCATCATAAAATTATTGATTAGAACTATTTGACTAATCATGATTATGCCTATTTATAGGGTCTTAGTTAATGAACAAAGACAATATTATTATAATTCTAAATATATTTAAAAATGTTTTTAAATGGGTGGTTTGGAATTATAATATTAAGAATTTGATTCTTAAATAAAGTTATGAAATTAAAAATAGTCTTAGGTTAAGTTAATATATGATATTAATTTAATAATGAGATTATTAAATCTAAGACTAATCTACTTAATTTCATAAATAACAAAAATATGATTCTTTGTATAGAAATTAATTTTAAAAGTTAATATGTGATATTAAATTTTAATCATTTGATTATTAAAATCTTTTGATATTAATTTCTAAAAGATAATGGTTATCTTAAAGTATTAACAAGAATTCGATTCTTGAAATTCATGAAAGAATTAAATTCATAGATTAAATCTACATGAGATGACAAGATTTAAAGGTTATTGAATTTAATTCACAAAGATAAAATGTTATCTTTATATAATAAAATAAAATCTCACTTTAATAATGAGTAATTAATAAATTTGTTGGTCTTCACCATTGGTTTAGCACCGTGAGAGTTGAACGGCGCCTCGAGGCACTTTGATATCATCCTCCTACGGTGGTGTCCGTTCAATTCAATAACAAGGCTAGATCTCTTAGGATAGAATTTCTAGATATGATACCAGTTGTTGGTTTTCATATATATATATATATATATATATATATATATGTGTGTGTGTGTGTGTGTGTGTGTGTAGCGGAAGCATGTGAACCGTTTAACATGCATAATATTAACATTGTCATATGAAAAGGAAAAATTATCATATAATTTTTCTAAACATAAAAAACATACCGATATGTTGAGGTCTCGAAGGAACAGACGCGCCCTACTATCGAATTCGAAGCTATGGATGAAGAATCCCACAGTAGAGTTTATGGGCTAAGGTACTTCATAAAATACCTGCAAAATTAAAACGAAACAAGAGCCTTCTTCACCTTTCTCAGGATCGGTATCGAATTATGAGAGTAGGCTCACTCTTGATTTTCTATATTTCTCACAATTCTGGCGCATATAAAATAAGAAAGAAAAAGGATGAAAGAAACTTTTCTTTTATTTTTCTTCCCATCTGAAAGTCCACCTTATGCCATATTTATAGGCTCTAGGTGTCAGAAATTTAATTTAGATAACGTTTATCTGTTACAACATTTAGATAACATTTATTTGTTACAATATTTAATTTAGATAACGTTTATCTATTACAACATTTGATGTAGATAATGTTTATCTCTTACAACTTTTAAATGTTGTAACAGATAAACGTAACTAAGTATGCAAGCTGACCTACCCTACGGCGGTAGACTTGTACATGGCTAGTTAAATTATCGAGGGAATAGAATATGGATTTTTTCTTATATTTTTCCTAAATTGTTCAATTGTTTTTTGAAATCTCTATTCCAAAAACTTATAAACATTCATCTTGACTAATTTTTTAGAAACTTGCTTTGAACAATCCCATTACTTCTCTGCTTTCTAGCAACTCCATAACTAAAGAAAACTATCCCAAATGGAAATCTGATCTTGATAACATTATGACTAATGAGAACATCAAATTTGGTATCACTAAGCCAACTCTTGCTGCTGATCATAATGTTAGAGAATATTATGACAAGTGGCAAGTTACCACCACCAAATGAAAGAGAAAAAAAAATAGTAAATGTGATTTACTTGTACTTGAAGCTTGTCTAGTTGAGGTTGATACCTCGTTTTGGATAATTGATTCAGGGGCAACAAATCATGTTTGTTCTTCTATGCAACTCCTTAGTTCTTCAGAGAGCTTTCTGATGGTGAGTTGACAATGAGGGTTGGCAATGGGGCTACGATATTGGCCAAGGCAGTTAGAACAGCCCGTTTTTCATTTGAAGATAAATTTCTTATTCTGAATAATGTTTATTTCATTCCAAACTTTTCTAGAAATTTGATTTCAGTTTCTAAACTTCATGAACAATAATATGGAATTTCATTTAATGAAAATATTATTTCAGTTTTAAGAAATGGTCATGAAATTTGTCATGGATTTTTAGTTGATGGGTTATATATTTTATCGCCTTATGAAAATGTTTCTTACAATACCGAACTATTTAAAGTAGCTAATCCTAAGACTAACAAAAGACAAAAGGTAATAAACAGTGATAATGAAACATATCTCTGGTACCTTAGGCTTGGTCACATTAACCTTGATAGGATAAATAGATGGTCCTCTAAGAGAGCTAAGTGTTGGCACTCTTCTTGTCTGTGAGTCCTGTTTAGAAGGTAAAATAACCAAAAGACCTTTCTCTACAAAGGGTCAAAGGGCTAATGAACCACTAGAGCTAGTACATTCGGATGTGTGTGAACCATTCAACATACAAGCTAGAGGTGGTTATGAGTACTTTGTCACTTTTATTGATGATTACTCAAGATATGGTTTCATTTACCTAATGCAAAGAAAGTCTGAGACTTTTGGAAAGTTTCGGGAATTTTGAGCAGAAGTTGAAAAACAATTAGGTAAATCACTGAAAGCACTGTGATCAGATCGAGGTGGAGAATACCTTGATATAGAATTCAAGGATTACCTTATTGAGTATGGAATTGTTTCATAGCTAAATCACTGAAAGCACTGTGATCAGATCGAGGTGGAGAATACCTTGATATAGAATTCAAGGATTACCTTATTGAGTATGGAATTGTTTTATAGCTCACGACTCCGAGAACTCCACAGCAAAATGGTGATTAGTTATTCCTTACTACCGATATCATTTTGAGGATATGCCTTACAGACGATAATGCACATTTTGAATATTGTATCATTTAAATCTATATCCAAGACACCCTTAGAGATGTAAAATGGGCAAAAACCGAGTTTACATCATTTTCGCATATGGGGGTGTCTAGTTCATGTTCTTAAGGGCAAATCTGGGAAGCTATAACCACGAACAGAAGTGTGTCTCTTCGTTGGCTATCCAAAGGCACCAGAGGAGGTTTGTTTTATAGTCCACAAGAAAAGAAGGTGTTTGTATCGACAAATGCTACTTTTCTTGAAAATGATTATATACATAAATTCAAACCTCGAAGTAAAGTTGTACTCGAGGAGTTGCTCAAAGATCATATTACCACTCCATCAACAAGAGTTGTTGAAATTAGGGAAGAAGAAACCATAGCTCCTAGTCAGGATATTATGGTGCCTAGACGTAGTGGGAGGGTTATCAGAACCCCAGCCCGCTATAGACAGGATAGCGAAGAAAATGTTGTGGTAACTGATACCAATGATGATGATCCATCATCATACCGGAATGTGATGGATGATCCTGATAAGGACAAATGGCTAGAAGCCATGAACCAAGAAATGGAGTCTATGTACTCCAATACTGTCTGGGAACTTATAGATCCACCTGAAGATGTCAGGCCCATTAGATGTAAATGGATCTTCAAGAAGAAATGAGGAGTGTATGGGAAGGTAGAGACCTTCAAAGCTAGACTTGTAGCAAAGGGTTATACCCAAAAGGAAGGAGTTGATTATGAAGAGACTTTCTCCCCAGTTGCTATGTTAAAGTCCATCTGCATTCTCTTATCCATAGTTGCATGTTTTGATTATGAAATATGGCAGATGGACGTCAAGACAGCCTTTCTGAATGGCTATCTAGAGGAGTCCATATATATAGAACAACCAGAGGGTTCATTGTTAAAGATCAGGAGCAGAAAGTCCGTAAGCTTAATAGAGTCATCTATGGACTCAAACAAGCCTCCAGGTCTTGGAATATTAGGTTTGATAAAACAATCAAAACCTATGGCTTCGAGCAAAATGTTGATGAACCTTGTGTATACAAGCTCATTAATGAAAAAAGTATAGTTTTCTTATTACTTTATGTAGATAATATCTTACTCATTGGTAATGATGTGAAAATATTATCTAACGTAAAGAGATGGCTGGCCGAACAATTCCAAATGAAAGATTTGGGAGAGGCGAGTTATGTTCTTGGTATGCAGATCATTAGGGATAGAAAGAACAAACTCCTAGCACTGTCTCAGGCATCTTATATCGATAAGGTGCTGGCTCATTTTTCGATGCAAAATTTCAAGAAATGTCTTCTTCCAACCCGACATGGAATTTTTCTCTCTAAAAAACAGTGTCCTAAGACACCACAAGAAGAAGAGGACATGAGATGGATTCCATATGCATCGGCAGTTGGAAGTCTAATGTATGCTATGCTATGCATTAGACCAGACATCTGCTATGTAGTGGAAGTTGTTAGTCGGTTCCAGTCAAACCCTGGGATAGAGCACTGGGTGGTAGTAAAGCACATTCTCAAGTTTCTTCGGAGAACGAGAATTTATATGCTTGTGTATTCAGGTGGAGACATGAACCCCTTAGGATACACTGATTTTGATTTTCAATCAGATAAAGATTCTCAAAGGTCGACATAGATCAGTGTTTACATTTGGTAGTGCAACAGTTATTTGGAGAAGTATCAAACAATCTAGCATTGTTGATTCTACCATGGAAGCTGAGTACATAGCGGCTTGTGAAGCAGCTAAAGAATCGATTTGGCTTAAAAGTTCTATACTGACTTGGAAGTTGTTCCAGGAAGGGATATGCCATTAACATTATTTTGTGATAATAGTGGTGTTGTGGCTAATTCAAGAGAACCCATAAGCCATAAAAGAGGCAAGCATATCGAGAGGAAATACCATCTCATCAGAGAAATCGTGCATCGAGGTGATGTCAATGTTATAAAGATAGCATCGAAACAAAATCTGGCCGATCCATTCACAAAGACGCTGCATGAGAAGACGTTCAACAAACATCTTATGGGAATAGGATTAAAAGATATGTCACATCTGCTTTAGGGCAAGTGGAAGATTGTTAGGAACAGTGCCCTTGAAATCAGATGTATTTATACTTTTTAATTTTCTGAATTAATAAAAGAAGCATTTTTCTTCAATCTTACCTCGTTTATATGAAAGATGAATGTTTATATAAAAATCTAAAATATATTATGAAGCTGTAATTTTAATATATTGTATACAAGAGGATTAAAATTACAGCTAATATATTTAAACATGTTCGTGATTGATAGAAGTAAGGATCTTCTATCACTAATCTCTAATACGGTCCATGAACATTCTGAATGTGACAATCTTATCCGGATTGTTGTGTAGAGACACTTAGTGGAGGTATTATATATAATAAGATTATATAGGACTTGGACCGACATAATTTGAATCTTTATTTAAGACCGTTATAAAGAATTCAATTTATGTCACAAGATGATCATATGTAAATCAACCTTAATCCTGATTTAATCACAGACTCCTTGATTGTGTTATTGGATCTTTTGATTTGTTTGTTAAAGCTCATTTGATGTTGGGCCCAATACTTATATCTTGGAGGTTTAATAACATTGGGCTGGGAATATGATTTAAAGATATAGAATCCATGGCTTTTGAAAAGAAGCTTAAAATTAGTTCCCTTAAGTGTTGATTATGGGGCTAAACAGTTATACGCAGATTCGATTATAAATTAACTGTTTAACTAGTAAATCAATGGTACTTAAGGAATAAGAGAAAATTAGAGTGGTATAACGGTTATTTCACCTAGCTCTAATTATGAACTAATTATGGAGGGTTGAATTACATGTAATGATTAAGTGACAACTCAAGTTTTCGAGTAAAATTAATCTGTAATTTTCAAGAATGCAGTCTCAAGTTTTTAGTGAAATAACTTCGAGATTAATAAACTAAATAAATAATTAAAGAGTTTTAATTGAGTTTATTCAAGTTTATTGGAGCTTGAAATTATAGGTCCATGGTCCCCACACCGTCTTAGGTTAATCGCATCGAATACTATTGGATTGAATAATTAATGTGATTAATTATTTATTTTTCTCACTTTGTAATAAAGAGTTTATTATGAAGATAAATAATCAATTTGATTGATTATTTTTCTTACATTTATTTTGATACAATAAATTAGTTGTTGGACAAAATAAAAATGTATTTAGACACATTGTTTATATAATAATTGATATGAATAGTTGCACATAAGTGTTATTATGGAACATCACACAAGAAAATTTTGCTCTTGTAAGTGGCGCATATTATGAGTTGATGGAGAGAGAGAAATTTTATTTGTTTTTGATATTTTTCCTAATGTGATTATTAAGAATATTAAAAATAAAATAATAAATTTAATTTATTAGATATTATTATATTTAATTTAGATATTATTTGTAAATTAGTTGCAAATAAGAAAGCAACTTTTTCTTTGATATGATAAAGAGTTGACATTGAGAATTGTTACGATCAAAATTAAATGTTGTAACAGATAAACACGTTATCTAAATGTTGTAACATATAAACGTTATCTACATCAAATGTTGTAACAGATAAATGTTATCTAAATTAAATGTTGTAACAGATAACACTTCAAGAAAATTTAAATATAGCGATGCCCAAATGCGTCGCTAAACAAGCTATAGCGACGTATTAGCAACGTAATAAAGGCATCGCTAAAATGTTCATCGCAATTTCAATTTATCGCAATTGTGTCGCTTAACAACGACTTTCTGCGATGCCCTAAATGCATCGCAATATTGCAACACAGCCTAAATGCATCGCTACTTCAAAAATAATTTTTTAAAAATATTTACGACAGAAAATCTTATCGCAATTGCATTGTTAATTAATTAATTTATTTTAAAAAAAATTAAATAAATAATTTTTATTTTTTTAAATTAATTGCGATAAAAATTAGCGTCGCTAATTAATTAATTTATTTTTTTAAAATAAAATAAAATAAAATAAATTTTAATTTTTTAAAAATAATTGCGACACCCCTAAATGCATCACTACTTTAAAAATAAATTTTTAAAAATATTTGCGATGAAAATCTTGTCGCAATTGCGTTGCTAATTAATTAATTTATTTTTTAAAAAACTTAAAATAACATAAATTTTAATTTTTTTAAAATTAATTGCAATGGAAAATAGTGTCGCTAATTAATTAATTTATTTTTTAAAAAAATAAGGTAAATTAATTTTTAATTTTTAAAGTAAATTAATTATTTATTTAAAAAATAAAATAATATAAAATAAACTTGCTAATATAATGTAATTGCTAATACAATTGACCAAAACAATCATTACAAAATTTTCAAAAATAGATAAAAATTTATTTTATTAATTATTTAAAATATTCATATATAAAACAGAAAAATAAAAAAAAATACATCAAGTAGTGAAAAATAAATACATCATGTATCTGCAGGCGGCTGTGGAGGCTATGGAGGCTGGAATGAACCCTGCGACAGAAGACGAACTAAATCCTGTATCTGACGCATCTGGTCTCTCATCTCTGCAAGCTCCTCCCGAACCTCTTGGCGAACTTCCTCCTTGATAGATCTCCGGATGTCATCTATCTGCTCAAGAGGAATATTGTTAGAACCACACGAACTGGAGCCCTGATGGGAAAAATATCTGGAAGCTATGGTGCCCAAACCATAGACCCTACGGCCTCGCGGCTGGGCACCAACAGCCTCCAAAAACACACGTCGACTCTCCTCTGGTGAGAGTTCGACGGGCAGCCCCCCATCAGTGGAGTCGACCTACGAAGCCTGAAACTGAAGCTCCTCGACTCGTGCCTTTGAGTTATAAAATCAATGATAAATGAATCAATATATAAAGCTGAATAAAATATTAGAAATTAAACAAATAAAATATAAATCTAATTTCTTACCCCAACCTCCCGTGATCATGTATCAACCCAGGAACCATCCTTCCTGGTGTGTGTCACCCTGAATAGACAAAATTCACCAGGATCTCTGCCCTCCTGCTTGGACTACAAAAGCAGAAGAAAGAATATAAATGCAAGTATTTGTAAATGACTAAATTAGTATTTAAATTGTTTATATTTTTTTACCATACGGCGCCTGTGCTCCTGAATAGAAATGGAAACCCGCAGTGTGACAAGAGAGGCCTGTGCCATGACCGCCCTTCTCAGATCGACGTTTCGTACTAGCTGATGCGGACCTCCTCATCCATGCCTCAAACTGCCATGCCTGCTGCCAGCTGGCCCAAATACCCTTCGGCACATGCTCTGGACGGTCACCCAAACTTCTCCAACGATAAAGCATGTCGGAGTATCGGCGTGCCGCAGAGCATTCCATATTGCCCTAATGGCATCATGGATGGTAGGGTCCCACGTAAACTTTTTCTACATTGAAATAAACAGTTAGTTTCAGAATATATTAAGATTAGAAAATTTTATATCAGTTATAAAATGTATTTAAAAAGTTTACCTGAAACTCTGAAAAATAAAACTCCATCGTGGCTGCAGATACATGATGCTAATCGTAGCCACTTGGATCAGCACGGCTCTGAAATATAGAGCTGATCTAGCTCGATACATTATGCTGCTCAATAAAGCTGTTAAAAAAACTAATTAAAATAAGTAATTAACTTAAAAACATAAACATATAGTTACAATTAGTATAAACTTACAGCCCATCGGCATCCACCGTGGCCAGGCCACCGCCGGCCACGGTCGCGGCCATGGCCGTCGTCTCCGGCCATGGCCATGGCCTTGGCCGAAGACGACGGCCATGGCCGCCTCCGTGGCCGTGGCCTCAGGGGTGGGGGAGAAACCCCACCCGACAGTTTTTTTTTAAAAAATTGTAGCCTGGCCACCGTGGCCGGAAATGGGAGGGCGGGAGGGGGGGAGGGGGGGCTTACATCGCTAAATCGGGGACGCCGTCGGGGTTCCTTGCGCCGGGGGGGGGGCCGCCGCCGGTGGGTTCCTAGCGCCGGGGGAGGGGGCGGGGGGAGCCGGAGGAGGGGACAGCGGGTTAGGGAAAGAAGAGGAAGAAGAAGAGGCCGGGGGGGGGGGCCGGGCACGACTCGGGTTATATATTAGGGATTAGTGACATAATTTTGCATCGCTAATCCTTCATTAATTTTTTTAAAATTTATTATGGATTAGCGATGTAATAATGCGTCGCTAATCCATCGCTAATTTGGCTGGCGGCAAATTTTTTATATTTTCTGGGAAAAATTGGCGATGCAAATAATTGCGTCGCTAATGCGTCGCTAATTTGGTGGCAATGATCGGCAGAAAATTTTTTTATTTTCTAAAAAAATTAGTCGCTAATGCGTCACAATATTTTTATTTAATAAATATATTTTATAAAAATTAATTTTTTAAAATAATTGGGACGCACCTAGTTGCGTCGCAATGTTTTATTTTTTATTTTTTTATAACATTTATTTTAAAAAAAAATTGTGACGCACTTATTTGCATCGCAATATTTTTATTTGATAATTATATTTATAAAAATTAATTTTTTTTTAAAATAATTGCAACGCACCTGGTTGTGTTGCAATGTCTTATTTTTAATTTTTTTATAACATTTAGTTTTATAAAAAAATTGCGACGCAATACTTGCGTCGCAAAATTAAAATTTAATTTTTTTTTTAATTTTTTAGTTTATTGCATCGCTAATGCGTCGCTATTTAACATAATTTATTTTTTAAATAAAAATTGTGACGTACTGATTTGCATCATAATATTTTTATTTGATAATTATATTTATAAAAATTAATTTTTCTGAAAATAATTGTGACGCACCTGGTTGCATCGCAATGTTTTATTTTTAATTTTTTTACAACATTTATTTTTTAAAAAAAATTGCAACGCAATACTTGCGTTGCTAAATTAATTTTTTTTAAAATTTTTTGATTTATTGCGTCGCAAATGCGTCGCTATTTAACATAATTTATTTTTTTAAAAAAATTATGATGTACTGATTTGCATCGTAATATTTTTATTTGATAATTATATTTTATTAAATTAATTTTTTTTAAAAATAATTGCGACGCAAGTATTGCGTCACAATGTTTTATTTTTAATTTTTTTATAATATTTATTTTTTTAAAAAAATTACGGTACAATACTTGCATCACTAAATTAAAAATTAAATTTTTTTAATTTTCTAGTTTATTGCATCATTAATGCGTCGCTATTTAACATAATTTTTTTTAAAAAATTGCAACGCACTAATTTGCATCGCAATATTTTTATTTGATAATTATATTTTATAAAAATTAATTTTTCTAAAAATAATTGCGACGCACCTGGTTGCGTCGCAATGTTTTATTTTTAATATTTTTATAACATTTATTTTTTTAAAAAAATTACGATGCAATACTTGCGTCACTAAATTAAAAATTATTTATTTTAATTTTCTGGTATATTGCGATCTCGGGCCGTTGCGATCAATCCGATCGGCGACGATCCGATGGTTGCGATCGATCCAAGCCATGATCCTAATCAGCGACGATCGATCTCGGACTATTGCGATCAATCCGATCGGCGATGATCCGATGGTTGCGATCGATCCAAGCCATGATCCCAATCGGTGATGATCGATCTCGGACCGTTGCGATCAATCCGATCGGTGACAATCCGACGATTGCGATCGATCCAAGCCATGATCCCGATTTGCGACAATCGATCTTGGACCATTGCGATCAATCCGATCGGTGACGATCCAACGGTTGCGATCGATCCAAGCCATGATCCCGATCGGCGACGATCGATCTCGGATCGTTGTGATCAATCCGATCGGCGACGATCCGACGGCTGCGATCGATCCAAGCCATGATCCCGATCGGCGATGATCGATCTCGTACCGTTGCGATCAATCCGATTGGCGATGATTCGACAGTTGCGATCGATCCAAGCATGATCCCGATCGGCGACGATCGATCTCAGACCATTGCGATCAATCCGATCGGCGACGATCCGACGGTTGCGATCGATCCAAGCCATGATCCCGATCGGCGATGATTGATCTCGAACCGTTGCGATCAATCCTATCAGCGACGATCCGACGGTTGCGATCGATCCAAGCCATGATCCAGATCGGCGACGATCGATCTTGGACCGTTGCAATCAATCCGATCGGCGACGATCCAACGGTTGTGATCGATCCAAGCCATGATCCCGATCGACGATGATCGATCTTGGACCGTTGCGATCAATCTGATCGGTGACGATCCAACTGTTGCGATCGATCCAAGTCATGATCTCGATCGGCGACGATCGATCTCGGACCGTTGCGATCAATCCAATCGACGACGATCCGATGGTTGCGATCAATCCAAGCCATGATCCCGATCGGCGATGATCGATCTCGAACCGTTGCGATCAATCCGATCGGCGACGATCCGACGGTTTCGATCGATCCAAGCCATGATCCAGATCAGCGACGATCGATCTCGGACCGTTGCAATCAATCCGATCGGCGATGATCTGACGGTTGCGATCGATCCAAGCCATGATCCCGATCAGCGACGATCGATCTCGGACCGTTGCGATCAATCCGATCGGCAATGATCTGATAGTTGCGATCGATTCAAGCCATGATCCCAATCAGCGACGATTGATCTCAGACCATTGTGATCAATCCGATCGGCGACGATTCGACGGTTGCGATCGATCCAAGCCATGATCTCGATCGGCGACGATCGATCTCGGACCATTGCGATCAATCGGATCGGCGACGATCCGACGATTGCGATCGATCCAAGCCATGATCCCGAACGGCGACGATCGATCTCGGACCGTTGCGATCAATTCGATCGGTGACGATCCGATGGTTGTGATCGATCCAAGCCATGATCCAGATCGGCGACGATCGATCTCGGACCATTGCGATCAATCAAATCGTCGACGATCCGACGATTGCGATCGATCCAAGCCATGATCCCGATCGGCGACGATCGATCTCGAACCATTGCGATCAATCCGATCGGTGACGATCCGATGGTTTCCATCAATCCAAGCCATGATCCGATCGACGATGATCGATCTCGAACCATTATGATCAATCCGATCGGCGACGATCCGACGGTTGCGATCGATCCAAGCCATGATCTTGATCGGCGACGATCGATTTCGGACCGTTGCGATCAATTCGATCGGCGACGATCCGACAGTTGCGATCAATCCAAGCCATGATCCTAATTGGCATCGATCGATCTCGGACCGTTGCGATCAATTCGATCGGCGATGATCCGATGGTTGCGATCGATCCAAACCATGATCCCGATCGGCAACGATCGATCTCGGACTGTTGCGATCAATCTGATCGACGACGATCCGATGGTTGCGATCGATCCAAGCCATGATCTCGATCGGCGATGATCGATCCGACGCATGTAACAAAATTAATTTGTTTAAAACAATTGCGACGCATTTCATTGCGTCGCAATGTTTTATTTTAAATTTTTTTATCTTTTAATTATATTTTATAAAATTTAATTTTTTAAAAAAATTGCGACGCATTATTTGCGTCGCTAAATTATAAATTAAACTTTTTTATTTTCTTACTTATTGCGTCGCTAATGCGTCGCTATTTAACATAATTAATTTTTTTTAAAAAAAAGCGACGTACTGAGTTGCATCACAATATTTTTATTTCATAATTATATTTTATAAAAATTAATTTTTCTTAAAATAATTGCGACGCACCTAGTTGCATCGCAATGTTTTATTTTTTTTAAAAAAATGCGATGCAATACTTGCATCGCAAAATTAAAAATTACTTTTTTTTAATTTTTTGATTTATTGCGTCACTAATGCATTGCTAATTAACATAATTAATTTTTTAAAAAAATATTGTGACACAATGAAATGCGTAGCAATATTTTTATTTCATAATTTTATTTTATAAATATTAATTTTTCTTAAAATAGCAACGCACTATTTGCGTCACTAAATTAAAATTTAATATTTTTTAATTTTTGAGCTATGCATCGCTATTGCGTCACTATTTAGCGACGCAATTGTTGCATCGCTAAATTAACGATTTTTTTAAAATTTTTTAGTTTTTTGCGTCGCTATTGAGTCGCTAAACAGCGACTCATGTTTCTGGGGTCGCTAAATGCGTCGCTATTTTTTGTTGTCGCTAAGGCGTCGCAATTTGGTCGCAATTTAGCGACGCAAAGATGCATCGCTAAATTTGCGTCGATATTTTAGTATTTTCTTGTAGTGTAAACGTTATCTAAATTAAATTTCTGATTCACTTAGAGCCTATAAATATGGCATAAGATGGACTTCAGATGGAGAAAAGTTTATTTCATCCTTTTTCTCTCTTATTTTATGTACGCCAGAATTATGAGAAAAATAGAAAATCAAAAGTGAGCTCACTCTCATAAAGGAAGGCTCTAGTTTCGTTTTAATTTTGCAGGTATTTTATGAAGTACCTTGGCCTGCAGGTATTTTATGAAATATCTTGGCCCGTAAATTCTACCATGGGATTCTTCATCCATAGTTTCAAATTCGGTAGTAGGACACTTCTGTTTTTTCGAGACCTCAACATATCGGTATGTTTTTTATGTTTAAAAAAATTATATGATAATTTTTTCTTTTCATATTACAATGTTAATATTATGTATGTTAAACGGTCCGCATGCTTCAGATATATATATATATATATATATATATATATATATATATATATATATATATATATATATATATATATATTGCAAACTGACAGAAACATGGGGAGAGAGAGAGAGAAATTGGCAAGTGCTGGATCCTTGAGGACATGAGATAAGGAAACTGATTACTTCAAGAAAGAAAAACATCTTTAGCTTCAATCAGGCAACCAAGTAGAAGACCATGGCAAAAGTGGTTTGCCCAATTCCCTTGGAAAGGGGAATGGAGAGAATAGTTTCAGCAAGCCCGAGGAAGAAAAAGGAATAATAAGTCAAGCCATTATACCAATGCTTTTCACGAGTAAGAAGATTGGATACTTTGTTTTGCAGATGAAGGGAAGGTTCTAATTCTACCCCCTTGCTCCATACCTAGCCCCCACCACTTGGAGCAAGGCCCTTGTTCTTCAGTAAATCAAGCCTCAAATTTGTAGAATTGGAATCGCCAGGCTGAAGGTCAACATCTTTCATAACTGAGCTCGTCTCAAGTGGCAAGGAGTCATGCCATTTGAACTAAAGCTCGACGACCAATCATAAACTTTCATAGTGCCTCACATAGCTACGAATTAGAAGCAGATCTAGACATACATGCATAGAAGAGTAGCAGATATTCATGACTCGGATGAAGCATATGTAGATTTATCATTACTAATGACTCCGAAATGGGTCCATAATTGTCAGAGCAACTTCACAAATGGCACATCAAACCTAAGAGCTGAGCCTCGGAAGATTAAGAATCCAATTGACCATTAAAATTAAATATCTTTGAGGCGGTGAGAACTAGAGGTTTTCTCTGCTGGAGCAAAGTTTCCTACAACCCTTGGCCTACAAGCGGGCGATCACACTCATCTATGTGAGTCAGCCCAGAAAGATCCGAGTACAAAATTTGCTTCAACGGAATAGGGCAGGGATCGTCAACATTCCACGTCCACGACCCGGCATGCTGGGCCATAAAAGATGCAACCCAGTCCACCGCCGCATTGGCCTTCCTATGGCGGATCTGGATGCTATCCACATCCCGCAGCATAGACCAAATATCCCTAAGGATCGGATTGGTATGACCAGCAGGGCAAATCATCTTCTTCAGCCAAGAGATGACCGTCATGGAATCACCCTCGATCTCTGAACGTTGAACAGCAAATGAAATACCCACCCAGGCCGCATGAAGCTCAGACATGGGGACAGAGGAGTTCAAATCCTCCAGCAGCCAATAAACCACCATGAGTACCGCGGATAACAAAGCCAGATCCAGCAGACGGACACTCCCGTCAAAGTTGAGTTTGACCACCCCTGGAGGAGGGGGTTCCCAAGAAATGAAAACCGTATGCCGGTTCACTGCCGAAGCAGCAGGGGAACCCCAGAGGCCAAAGGTGTCAAAGCCAACACGAGCATAGTCCGCCGTCAAGAGTCTAATCTTCCTCACAATGCTAAGAGTGGAAAAAATTTCTCCAGTAAAGATGAACAGATTCCTACACAGCCAGATCTGGTACGCCGTAGTAGCCCACAAACTTTTCTTCTGAGTAGAGCACTGCCGGAGATCAGAGAGAAAGGAAGAATGATGAGAGCCCAAGTCATCCTGGCTACTAGTGTAACCTATCATGATCCAGACCTGTCTAGCTCTGGGGCAGCCAAAGATAGCATGATCAGAAGATTCCTCCTCCAGAAAGCATAAAGGACAGGTCGGCTGAATAGATAAGCCCCTGCGAAAGAAGACCATAAGTAGGGAGACAGTCCCACATGAGCTTCCAAATGAACAATGATCCCCTTTTAAGTAAAGCACATCCGTACGTGACACCATTTTGGATCCTTCGTTTTGTCACATCAATGCAAAGCAAACCTCATAATTGGGTTTCATAATTTTTGAGGGAGTGAAAAAATTAAAATAATAAAATAAATAAAAATAAATTTTAACTAATACGGATCAGAACCATCTATCCATACTGCATCATAACACATTCACCTCGTAAGAGACATAAGTTCGATGTTTGCAAATTGTTAATGCTTTGAAAAATACCACCCGCCAGGTCTCTAAGCAACGTATCTCAGATCTTAATCTATGGAATCATCTCTCTCTCCTATACATTTCACCTAAAATTATATTGTCTTGGAGGGCGACTACTCGACTACAAGTACACCATAAATTAATGAGAATTCAGAGAGAGTGCACATAAGCTTTGTGAGCTCACGAGTCTGAGAAGCAAACCGAGTTGCAGACCACCTGATAACTTAAGCGGCGGCCACAAGATAGACGTTTGTTCAGTCTATTTCTAGATTTCCTCCCCAACTAACCCATCTGGTTTCTTCTTAAATATGCCAGAGAGATCGAGTACGTTTGATATTAACCCCTTCCACTGTTATCAGAATATATATATATATAATATTGGGGAAAAAAATGAAAAAGATACGTATTACCTAAAATAACAGGTATATTTTACCAAATATCTTCAAAATAAAACAATTTTTATGGGATCACACCACCTGTTGATGCCCAATAACTTTGAGTCGGCGTCCTTGAGCGTCAGTCGTTCCTCCATAGAATATCGGAGCCCTTCCTTTGTCTTCAAAGCCTACAAGAAGTCCCACGACCGAAT
The DNA here is from genome assembly GCA_900491605.1 of Calamus simplicifolius. Taxonomy (NCBI): domain Eukaryota; kingdom Viridiplantae; phylum Streptophyta; class Magnoliopsida; order Arecales; family Arecaceae; genus Calamus; species Calamus simplicifolius. The sequence continues at coordinate 158,269 of UESW01003947.1, read as the reverse complement.
ATTCCGGCGGGGACCCTCCGACGCTCAAGTTAGTGCTCTGGACAACAGCCGTGAGCTAGAGAAAGCTCGAAAAAGAAAGAGTGAGTGGCTCAGAAAGAGCGTGTTGAGTTTTTGGAGTTACCTCTTCTTAGCTAATTTATTTGCCTTTATACTCTATGTAACTTGCTTGAGAAGTTTGGGTTCTTGTCCTCTAGTGGGAAGGAGTCACGTTGAGCCTTATGATGGACCATGACTTTTGAGGGCTCATTTAGTCTGTGGTTGAAGTATCATGATGACTGAGGACTTTTGGTGGGTGAAATGTCAGGGCTGACATATGTGAGACTCAAAATATTGCCACTTGTCAAGACTTTTATGATAAATGATAACTTTCAATAAAGCTTACCTCTTAGTGGAATATCAGAGCTACATACGCCATCTCGTTAGAGACAGATGACCACTTAATTATCTCATTAAAGTAAGTGGCCATAGTTTATTAATCCAGAAGATGATGTGATGAACAGTCACTGTAGGGCCCAAGTGTGTCCGAACCTTACCCTTTTAATCATATCCGTACCGCCCTCATTAATTAGACCTTAGACTGAGCCATGGACTGAGGCCGTCAAGGATTACCTGGAGGCCGCTAAGGAAGGGCCGGGTACTTCTGGTGAGGCCGTTATCGACTGGGCTGGGGCTGCCAAGAACTGCTCGGGAGCCGCCAAGAACAATCTGACAAGGGCCGCCTAGGAACGCTCGGGGCCTGCCTAGGAACGCTCGGGCCACCTAGGAACGCTCGGGCATGCCTAGGAACGCCAAGGGCCGCCTAGGAATGCTCGGGCCTGCCTAGGAACGCCCAGGGCCGCCTAGGACTGCTCGGGGCCGCCTAGGAATGCTCGGGGCCGCCTAGGAACGCTCGGGCCTGCCTAGGAACGCCCGGGGCCGCCTAGGAACACTCGGGGCCACCTAGGACTTGCTTGAGACCGCCCAGTCTCCCTTACGTGCATGCATGGGGCCGTCTAGGCCATCCCGGGGTTGCTGCGGACTGGGTCTGGGTGTCGTCGCAGATGATGACTGGGTACTATTGTGGACTGAGGCCGGGTGCCGTCAAGGAATTACTTGGAGGCCGCCTAGAATGGGGCCACTGCAGCCATTGTGGAAGGCGATAGGCCGTTGTGGAGGGGGCCGCCATAGAAGCCGCAAGCCGTCGTGGACGATTTGGCATGAAACCGTCGTGGACGACTCGGCCGTTGGAGAACGAAGAGCTAGGAACCTCTAAGGGGCCATCTACATCCATCCTTTAATTAGTCTTATAATAGCATTTAATCCACGAACGGTTTCCTCTTCTTAACCGGGCAGCGGGTGGGCCGCTGTCGGTGTCGTTTAGACTTCATAGGACCTTTAGGAAACAGAGATTGCTGTGAAGACAGAGCCGCTGCCTGGGATCCTAGTGTCTGGTGCCGCCTAGGATGGATGGAGGAGGCCGCCTAGGGGGAGTTCAGGGCTGTTGTGAAGGAAGCCGCTGGCTGCCGTGGACCTGATATGCTGCGGCCGTTGAGAATGGGGCCGTCATAGACACCCAGGCGGCTGAGGACGGAGCTGTCGAAGGAAGAAGCCAGGACGGTTGGCGGCCGAGAGAGAGAGAGCCGGAACCCGGGAAGAAGCCAGGAATGGCTAGAATGCTCAGAGCAAGGCCGTGGACCACGAAGCCTCTCATCGAGACAAGGGGGAGGAGGGGGCTTCGTACGGATTTCATTACCAAAATGAGGGCTGAGGGGACCCAATCTTCAAGGCACTGCAGGGAGCGAGAGAGAAAAGGCCACGTTTTCTTCCCCCACCGTTTCTTTCCTCATAATGGCTTTCTTACTTTTCTGCATTGATTGCCAAAGGGGGAGAGAGAGAGAAAGAGGGAAACGGAGTTAACATTAGCCAAGGACGTGGTTATCTGACTCGGCTCTTGTCGCCTCTTGACCCGCCCCTGACATGCTTTGAGCACAGGTTCGGAGACGAAATTAGAGCAGACCGCCCAGGAAAGACTACCATCGTCATTGCCCCTGGGCCGGTTAATTGGCCTCATCAATGCCCTCTACACTTTTTGAGCTTGTAGGTTTTGTAACCACCAAGCTGAAGGAGTGTAGAATTTTTTTTTTTCTCTCTTTTTTTTATATTTCGCATGGATTTGTGATCACGTGTGTTATCTAAAGTTGTGCCCGTACCTTTTTAAAGACTTTAGAGTAGGAGGTTAGTTACCTTAGGCCGGCAGCTAGCAAAATTCTCTCCTGACACATGGTCTGAAAGTGATGCTCGTCAACTGACTGGCCGTTATGGAATTGCCGAGGGGCCGCCTGGGATTCTCGGGGTCCGTCGGGTACTACCTAAGATGCTCGAGCCACCATGGATGACGAGGATAGCCAGAGAGTTAGGATCAGGGTCTTTCTTTTGGATTCTATAGCCTCCGTTACATGCATGCAACTTCATGCACCTAATCGGCCGTTGTGGAATAGAAAGCTCCTGGCTGTATTCTAAGGATGGTGCTCCATAGTGACTGCTTCACGCTTGCAGACAAGGAGCCTCTTGCAGTCCATGGCTTCAAGGTGGGAATCGCATTCGCTCTAGTGTCGCTCCTCTACTATACTCGGCCTTTGTATGATGGGGTTGGAGGAAATGCTAGGTGGGCCATTGTGACAGTTGGTTGTATTCGTCTTCCGCCCACCTCTTTGGGCACATGTTACTGTTGAGCTACAACGGGGCTCTAGCTATGAGCTGAACCATACAGAAGCTGGGCCAGAAGTCGGGCCATCAAAGCTACCCTAATCTAGATAACCGTATGGACGATGAGCCAGTGGGTGACTACTGATACAAAGCATAAGGAGTGTTGAAGGTAGGTTGGTCACCTTAGGTTGACTGGGGCAGCCAGCAATTCCCTCCCGACACAAGGTCTGGAAGTGGTGCCCGTCAACTATAAATCCAAGATGTAAGTTGACTTAGGGTTTAATTGGCCAATTAAGAGTGGCCAGTATTATCAACCTGTTTCAAATGCATAGTTTAAGTAAAGGTTTTACCTAGTTGTCCACTAGCCGCAGAAAGTCGCTGAGGCTAGGAGAGCTGATGAGGCAAAGCGATAGATAGAGCTACAATAGTGTTGTTGAGGCTGATAGATAGAGCTGGTGCCGATTCCAAAAGTATTAGGTGCGCGTGGCGCCGAAGATTGGGCCGCAGGTTGGGGCCGCCTAGAATCCAAGTTTAAACCTTCGGGAATTTCTCATGCTGCCTCAGGGCGCCCATGCCCTTTTCAGGTTATATGTTGAGGCCGTCCGAAGCCAGCCCGAGGGGTGGTTAGGGGCCAGAAATAACGTGTGGCCGCCTAAGACTAGCCCGAGGGCCGGTTAGGGGCCTAACATAACTGTGGCTGCCAAGGATCAGCCAGAAGGCTGGTTATAGGCCAGATATAACTGTGGCCGCCCAGGACCAGCCCAAGGGCTGGTTGGGGGCCTAACATACTATGGCCGCCCAGGACCAGCTCGAGGGCCGGTTGGGGGCCTAACATATCTGTGGCTGCCCAGAACCAGCCCGAGGGCCGGCTGGGGGCCTAACATAACTGTGGCCGTCCAGGACTAGCCCGAGGGCCGGCTGGGGGCCTAACATAACTGTGGCCATCCGGGACCAGCCCGAGGGCCAGCTGGGGGCCTAACAAATTTATGGCCGCCCAGGACCAGCCCGAGGGCCGCCCAGGACCAACCCGAGGGCCGGCTGTGGGCCTAACATATCTGTGGCCGCCCAGGACCAGCCCAAGGGCCGGCTGGGGGCCTAACATATCTGTGGCCGCCCAGGACCAGCCCGAGGGCCGGCTGGGGGCCTAACATAACTGTGGCCGCCCAAGACCAGCCCGAGGGCCGGCTGGGGGCCTAACATATCTATGGCCGCCCAGGACCAGCCCGAGGGCCGGCTAGGGGCCTAACATAACTGTGGCCACCCAGGACCAGCCCGAGGGCCGACTGGGGGTCTAACATAACTGTGGCCGCCCAGGACCAGCCCGAGGGCCGGCTGGGGGCCTAACATATCTGTGGCCGCCCAGGACTAGCCCGAGGGCCGATTGGGGGCCTAACATAACTGTGGCCGCCCAGGACCAGCTCGAGGGCTGGCTGGGGGCGCTCGGGAGCCTTTAGCCCCAGAGGGTGACCTGAGGGCACTTTGACCTGGCTCAAGGTCCTTTTTTGAAACCCCGAAGGATAACCCAAGAGTCCCTGTGGTAAGACCATGCTCGGGAGCCTTTAACCCCGGAGGGTGACCTGAGGGCACTTTGACCTGGCTCAGGGTCCTTTTTTGAAAACCCGAAGGGTGACCCGAGAGTCGCTGTGGTAAGACCATGCTCGGGAGCCTTTAACCCCGGAGGGTAACCTGAGGGCACTTTGACCTGGCTCAGGGTCCTTTTTTGAAACCCCGAAGGGTGACCCGAGAGTCACTGTGGTAAGACCATGCTCGGGAGCCTTTAACCCCGGAGGATGATATGAGGGCACTTTGACCTGGCTCAGTGTCCTTTTTTGAAACCCCGAAGGGTAGCCTTTATTGATGGGGCGAAAATAAAACCGTCTCGGGGGTTTCGCGACCGGTTTGGGCGTTGACTTAGGGCCACCGAGACCACAGGGCTTGAACCATCGGAGGTTTCTCTTACCGGTCTGGGGTGTCTATGATCTCGGGACCACTAAAGTTATTTTGAAAATATCTCAGGGGTCGCTCGACCGGTCCGGGAGTTTGACTCGGAGCCGCTGAGACCATAGGACTTGAACCGCCTCGGAGGTTTCTTGCACCAGTCCGGGGGTGTCCTTATGATCATGGGGCTACCAAAAAACTACCTCGGCGGTCGCTTGGCCGACCCAAGTGGTTTTTGAGAAATTGAATAAAAAACTTCTTTTTTCTTGTACAACATTGCCACAGGGGTTCAGCTCAGGGCCACTTAGGACACAGGGCTTGAACCTCCGGAGGTTTCTTGTGCCGGTCCAGGGTGTCTGTGTCCCTTGGGCTGCTGAGGGGTTAGGAAGTCAAATAGAAATCTGTTGGATTATATGAAAAGAAACTTTGTTCTCAGAGTGTGGTATACTTAGCTTTCGAGGCTTTTTGCCTTTGCATCGTGTTTGGTGTTGGCGTCGATTAAGGGCTTGGGAGCTTTTCTTTGGAGAAATTGGTCTCCTACTGCTGCCCTGGGTACTTCAGCCCGCTAGTGGTTTGTCCCTCAGGAAATCGGGTTCACTGGAACGGAGGTGTCGTTGTCCTCGCTTGGGCATCATCACTTGTCCATTGTTGAGGATGCTAACTCTTCCCCCATCAGATGTCCACCAGCATCATTTAGTATATGAGAGTTTTTTTTTCTTCTGGATGTTGAGGCTCTATCACTTGCGGTCGCTTTATTTCCCTACTTTTGGATGCCAGTTTCTTCTTCTGGACACTCTCCCTGTTAGTTTCTTCTTTCTCCGAAATCTAGTTCCCCTCCTCAGGTAACTGGGAACAATCCTCAGAAACCTTCAATTGTTCAAAATCTTCTTCAACGTTATGCGTCTGGGGTAAATCCTTTGCAAGCTCTCCCACCTCCTCTACAAGCTTGTGTCTACGTACACATGATCTGAGCTTATCCCGCTTTTGATCTAGAGGCTCACGTCCTAACTCCTCTTTCATAGCTTTTTTCCCTTGCGCAGTATTTTTCCTTTGAGAGAATTGGTCACCCTCAGTGCTGGAATCTGAGAGCAGCTGAAACCGAATCCGCCAGAGGGCTCGGGCTCGGTTTGGCTCTTGGGTGCAATAGATAGGAAGAGAGAGACAAAGAGGGCTTTGGTAGAGTCAGTAGTCAAAGCCTTTTGTCTTCATCTTTCATCTTGCATTAATTGCATCAACACCTCTTGGCCTACTACCATCAGAAATCAAAATGACTACAAATGCTTGAAGTGATGGGCCATGGATAATGTCCCAAGTTTGCCCCTTTTTGAAAATTATTCTGCTGACCATGTTGCAATCCACCTCCGGTTGTCTGTTGAGCCTTTAATTGAGCTCCTCTGGCCGCTGGTGCTGTCCATCCAGATGCTTCTTTAGGATTAAGATCTTTCCTAGATGGCTCAGAAGATGATCAATGAGAGGAGCGGCAGCTTGAGCAGGGGGCAGGAGACTGCAATCTCCTGAAAGCTTCACGATGGTCTTTTGCTGCTTAGTGCGATGTGGATGCCCCCCAGCATGATTGGTGAGGACCTTCGGCACGTACGTCACCACCATGGTTATTTTAGAGGGGACAAAAACATACAGATCAGGGAGACATAGCTCTCTTTCCTTTAGCACAGCCGCCCCCCCTTCCTAGCGTGCCAATCTGTTGATGCCTGATCACTTTGAGTCGGCATCCTTGAGCGTCGGTCGTTCCTCCATAGAATATCGGAGCCCTTCCTTTGTCTTCAAAGCCTGCAAGAAGTCCCACGACCGGATATTCTGGCGGGGACCCTCCGATGCTCAAGTTAGTGCTCTGGGCAACAGCCGTGAGCTAGAGAAAGCTCGAAAGAGAAAGAGTGAGTGGCTCAGAATGAGCATGTTGAGTTTTTGGAGTTACCTCTTCTTACCTAATTTATTTACCTTTATACTCTGTGTAACTTGCTTGAGAAGTTTGGGTTCTTGTCCTCTAGTGGGAAGGAGTCACGTGGAGCCTTATGATGGACCATGACTTTTGAGGGCTCATTTAGTCTGTGGTTGAAGTGTCATGATGACTGAGGACTTTTGGTGGGTGAAATGTCAGGGCTGACATCTGTGAGGCTCAAAATACTGCCACTTGTCAAGACTTTTATGATAAACGATAACTTTCAATAAAGCTTACCTCTTAGTAGAATGTCAGAGCTACATGCGCCATCTCGTCAGAGACAGATGACCACTTAATTATCTCATTAAAGTAAGTGGCCATAGTTTATTAATCCAGAAGATGATGTGATGAACAGTCACTGTAGGGCCCACATGTGTCCGAACCTTACCCTTTTAATCATATCCGTACCGCCCTCATTAATTAGACCTTAGTCTGAGCCATGGACTGAGGCCGTCAAGGATTACCTGGAGGCCGCTAAGGAAGGGCCGCCGGGGACTTCTGGTGAGGCCGTTATCGACTGGGCCGGGGCCGCCAAGAACTGCTCGAGAGCCACCAAGAACGATCTGACAAGGGCCGCCTAGGAACGCTCGGGGCCTGCCTAGGAACGCTCGGGCCGCCTAGGACTGCTCGGGGCCACCTAGGAATGCTCGGGCCGCCTAGGAACGCTCGGGCCTGCCTAGGAACGCCCAGGGCCGCCTAGGAATACTCGGGCCTGCCTAGGAATGCCCAGGGCCGCCTAGGACTGCTCGGGGCCGCCTAGGAATGCTCGGGCATGCCTAGGAACGCCCGGGGCCGCCTAGGAACGCTCGGGGCCGCCTAGGACTTGTTTGAGACCGCCCAGTCTCCCTTACGTGCATGCATGGGGCCGTCTAGGCCATCTCGGGGTTGCTGCGGACTGGGTCTGGGTGTCGTTGCAGATGACGACTGGGTACCGTTGTGGACTGAGGTCGGGTGCCATCAAGGAATTACTTGGAGGCCGCCTAGAATGGGGCCACTGCAGCCATTATGGAAGGGGATAGGTGTTAGGGTTTAGACCTAGATGAATAGCAATGGGATTCCCTGTTGAACAAGAACTAGAACTAAGGATTCCTAATCCTGTTAGGTTTAGACCTTGAAAAAGGAGGAAGATGGGGGAGAAAGAAAGGGCTGCCGCCCTATGATGAGAGAAGGGAATTTTGGGAGAAAAGAATCTATTCTCTATTCCATCCAAACCCTAGAGACTAGAGTTTAAATACATCCACGAAGTGGGCCAGACCCAGACTCAACAAAAACTCCCATGGACTAACCCAATGAGATTAAACTAATCCCCAAGCCAGTGTACACCCGTGACTTGATTTAATCTCAACCCTTGGACTCAAACCCAGCCCAATACAAGTTAGCCCACCTGGGCCTTGATAGCACCACACCAGGCCCAACAATCTCCACCTTGGTGCTTTCAAGGCCTCAGCACGTCCACTGTGTCCATCAGCTTTAACAACGAAATACACTTTTGAAAACTGTCCCGTGGAAGAACCTTAGTCAGTGCATCTGCTGGATTTTCTTTGGTGTGTACCTTCACCAGCTCCACCTCACCATCTTCCACCAGCTCTCTGATCCTGTGGTATCTGAGGTCAATGTGCTTCGTCCTGGCATGATAGACTGCATTCTGCGCAAGCATCAGAACACTCTGGCTGTCACTATGCACCTGGACAACCTTCTGATCAAGTCCCATCTCCAGCATCAAGCCCTTCAGCCAAAGAGCTTCCTTTGCTGCCTCTGTGATACCTATGTATTCTGCCTCCGTGGTAGATAAGGCTGTGATGGGCTGCAGACATGATCTCCACGATACTGGACCACCAAACAGGCTGAACACAAAACCTGTTGTGGATCTCCTAGTGTCCACATCTCCACCAAAGTCTGCATCCACATACCCATATAACTGCCCACGAGCCTCCTTGGATAAGTTGGATCTCTCAGCACCTTCTTGCTGTCCATAGCAAATACCAACCCCAACTGTACCTACCAAGTACATGAAGATTCCCTTCAGTGCTCGCCAGTGCTCCCTACCAGGCTGCGCCATGAACCTGCTCACCTGGCTCACTGCATGGGCTATGTCTGGCCTACAACATACCATGGCATACATAAGGCTCCCAACACCAGAAGCATATGGTACCTTCTCCATCTCCTGAGCCTCCACCTCAGTCTGTGGTGACATGGTCTTCGATAAGGAAAAATGTGCTGCCAAAGGTAGTGCTGTCGGTTTGGCATCCTTCATCCCATATCGCTCCAGAATCCGTTTAATGTAGCCACCCTGACTCAGATGCAGCACACCCTTGGATCTATCTCTGATGATTTCCATCCCTAGGATCTTCCTGGCTGGCCCCAGATTCTTCATCTCAAACTCCCGAGACAAAGCTATCTTCAGTTCCTGTACAGCCTTCTTACTCTTGCATGCTATCAGCATGTCATCTACATACAAGAGTAAGTACATCCTAGACCCATCATCCAGAGATTTAACATACACACAAGAATCATACTCACACCTGAAAAGTCCAATGCTCCTAACATAAGTGTCAAATCTCTTGTACCACTGCCTCGGCGACTGCTTCAGCCCATACAGAGATTTCTTCAGCAAACAGACTTTCCCATCTGATCTTGGTTCTCTAAACCCTGGTGGCTGCTCCATGTAGATGCTCTCCTCCAAATGACCATGGAGGAATGCTGTCTTCACATCCATCTGCTCCAGCTCCAAGTCCTGAGCTGCTACAATACTCAATAATAGTCTGATGGAAGTGTGCCTGACAACTGGAGAAAATATCTCACCATAATCGATGCCTTCTTTCTGAGAGTATCCTTTGGCCACTAGTCTTGCCTTATACCTGATACCCTCTTGTTCTGAAGCTCCTTCCTTGCGCTGATAACCCATTTACAACCAATGGGTTTCTTTCCTTGTGGCAGCTGGACCACCTGCCACGTATTATTGCTGTGAAGAGACTGCATTTTCTCTGCCATAGCATGGATCCACCTATCTCTATCCTGACTTTCCATAGCCTCCTCATAGGTGAAAGGGTCTCCATTTGCTGTCACCAGGGCATATGACAACGAATCCTCGAAGCCGTATCGAACTGGTAGTCGCACGTTCCTCCTGGGCCTTTGCTGTGCGATCCCAGTATCAGTCCCCTGTCCAGCTGCATCCTGCTGAACTCCCTGGCTTCTACCCCCTCTGTCAGTCCTCTCCACCTGAATCTCAAATCCTCCTGGTCCACTAGCAAATGGCACAACTGTATAGGAGGTTGTCTGACTAGTGTTACCGTGTTCTACCTCCTGTAGTACCTGCTGTGCATCCATGCCACTTCTGTTCTGGAGGATTGAGCTCTCATCAAAGGTTACATCTCTGCTGATGACAACCTTCTTCTCCAAGGGGTCCCATAGCCGATACCCCTTGACTCCTCGCGGGTAGCCTAGGAACACCATCTTCTTAGACCTGGCATCCAACTTACTCCGCTCCCCAGCTCCAACATGCACATATGCTGTGCATCCAAACACCCTTAGATGGTTTAGGCTTGTCTTCCTTCCAGACCATATCTCCTCTGGAATGTCTCCATCTAACCTGGTGTGCGGTGACCGATTGACCAAGTAGCTAGCTGCATCTACTGCGTCAACCCAGAACATCTTTGGAAGCCCTGCCTGCAGCCTTAAGCATCTTGCCTTTTCCAATAGTGTTCTGTTCATCCTCTCATCCACCCTATTCTGTTGAGGAGTTCCCATCACCGAGAAGTGCCTTCTGATGCCCCACTCCTCACAAAAAATCTGGAACTCCCTGCTGGTGTATTCCCCGCCATTATCAGACCTCAGACACTTCACACTTTTACCCTGCTCCTTCTCCACCTCAGCCTTCCAGATTTTGAACTTGGTGAAGACCTCTGATTTCTCCTTCATAAAGTAGATCCACAGCTTCCTTGAGAAATCATCTATCAGGGTCATAAAGTATCTGGCCCCATTCCTTGCAGTAACTGGGGCTGGTCCCCAGACATCAGTGTGTACTAACTCCAGGGGTTCAGCACTCCTAGCTGTGCTGACTGAGAACTGTACTCTCCTCTGCTTTCCCATCTGACAAGGCTCACAGATCTCCATATCTCCGCTACTCAAGTCTGGAAGCAGACCTCTCTTGCTCAGTTCTTTCATCCCCTTGTCTCCCATGTGGCCCAGGCGGTAATGCCACATCCTGTACACATCCTGGGGATCTTGCTCCACAGCTGCCACCTCAGATTTCACAGTCATCACAGAGCCCTCCATCTTGTATAGATTATTTTCCAGCCTCCTCCCTCTCATCACCACCATGGCTCCATTGGAGATGTTCAGAACTCCACTCCTGGCACGACTGCTGAAGCTGTATCCAGTCCGCTCCAAGTACCCCAGTGATACCAGATTCTTCTTGAGTTCTGGGACATGCTTCACACTGGTAAGAGTGCACACTATACCATCAAACATCCTCACCCTCACTGTGCCAATATCTGCCACCTTGCAAGGGTGATTATCTCCAAGAGTCACATTCCCCTCCTCAACCTCTATGTAAGTACTGAACCACGACCGGTTGGGAGTGTAATGATGAGAACAGGCTGAATCCAAGGTCCACATCTCTGTGCTGTGCCTGTGATCATCTGATACAACCAAGAGATCATCCTCCACCTCCTGATCTGCAACTGTACTCACAGACTCAGATCCTCCTTTTTCTCCCTTCTGATTTTTCCACTTAGGACAATTCTTCTTAAAATGTCCTACCTCTCCACACTTATAGCACTTCAGCTCTCTCTTACCTTTCCTGGACTTTGATCGTCCTCCAGACTTACTTCTGTCCCTGCCCCTACCTCTGCTTGTCCTTTCCCCAACTGATAGACCCTCCTGGGGAACAGCTTCCTTGGTCATCTTCTCCCTCTGCTCATTCGTCCGAAGCACCGAGACAATATCTTCATAAATTAATGTCTCCTTCCCATAGAGCAGTGTTGTGACCAATGAGTCATAAGACGTGGGCATTGAACATAAAAGCAGAAGTGCTTTATCTTCTTCCTCCATCTTGACCCCAACATTCAGAAGTTCATTGCTCATCTGGTCGAATATCTGGATGTGACCCAGCACATCTCCACCTTCTGACATCCGAAGGCTGTAGAGGCGCTTCTTCAACATCAACTTGTTGCACATATTCTTTCCCATATAGAGGGTGTGCAACTTCGTCCAGAGTCCCTTCGGGGTCTTCTCCTCCAGCACTGAATAGAGGACTGAATCCGCCAGACAGCCCCTGATCATTGAACATGTCTTCTTCTCCAATAAAATCCACTGCTTGTCTGTCATCCCATCTGGCCTTTCCTCCAAAGCCAAATCTAAACCCTGCTGCACAAGGAGGTCCTCTACCCGGACTTTCCACATGGAGAAACTTCCCTTCCCATCAAACTTCTCAACCTCTATTTTATGCTACTCCCCATGGCCAATTCCAAAAAATAGCACAAAAATAAATTTTATAAAATAGAGAAGTACCTTGACGAGATTCTGTTGAAATTATTTCAACTCTTTGAAGGCCTCCAGATTACTCCTTGAACCAGGCTCTGATACCACTTGTTAGGGTTTAGACTTGTGATTAATAGCAATGGGATTCCCTGTTGAACAAGAACTAGAACTAAGGATTCCTAATCCTGTTAGGTTTAGACCTTGAAAAAGGAGGAAGATGGGGAGGAGAAAGAAAGGGCTGCCGCCCTATGATGAGAGAAGGGAATTTTGGGAGAAAAGAATCTGTTCTCTATTCCATCCAAACCCTAGAGACTAGAGTTTAAATACATCCACGAAGTGGGCCAGACCCAGACTCAACAAAAACTCCCATGGACTAACCCAATGAGATTAAACTAATCTCCAAGCCCGTGTACACCCGTGACTTGATTTAATCTCAACCCTTGGACTCAAACCCAGCCCAATACAAGTTAGCCCACCTGGGCCTTGATAGCACCACACCAGGCCCAACAATAGGCCGTTGTGGAAGGGGCCGGGGGCCACCATAGAAGCTGCAAGCCGTCGTGGACGATTTGGCATGAAACCGTCATGAACGACTCGGCCGTAGAATGGAGAGCTAGGAACCTCTAAGGGCCATCTACATCCATCCTTTAATTAGTCTTATATAGCATTTAATCCACGAACGGTTTCCTCTTCTTAGCTGGGCAGCGGGTGGGCCGCTGCCGGTGTCGTTTAGACTTCATAGGACCTTTAGGAAACAGAGATTGCTGTGAAGACGGAGCCGCTTCCTGGGATCCTAGTGTCTGGTGCCGCCTAGGATGGATGGAGGAGGCCGCCTAGGGGGAGTTCAGGGCTGTTGTGAAGGAAGCCGCTGGCTGCCGTGGACCTGATACGCTGCGGCCGTTGAGAATGGGGCCGTCATAGACACCCAAGCAGCTGAGGACGGAGCTGTCGAAGGAAGAAGCCAGGACGGTTGGCGATCGAGAGAGAGAGAGAGAGAGCCGGAACCGGGAAGAAGCCAGGAATGGCTAGAATGCTCAGAGCAAGAACGGTACTGGCAACACCCACGCAACACACCGACCACCTCCCATCTCAAATTAGAAGATGGGTTGCTGGTTCCAAGAACTCGGCAAGGTGGGCTTCTTTCCAAAGATCTCCGGTCTAATTTTGTTGCCGTTTCCGGCAACCACCTACAGCCCAATCGTCACGGTGGATCACCTCCTCGTCGCCATGGCAATGCCACTAGCCTCTCCACCTCCGATCATAATTGAATACCCTCTACCAGTGAGAACATATTGTCATGTCTTGGCAACAGATGGCTTAGTTCATGGATTCCGTCGGCACCATGAACAGCCATGTGACAGTTGCTATGGCTTTGTTCCTCCTTGGAACAGAACCGAGCCACAATAAACCATATAATCTCAACAATTATGGTTGCATGCCAAACTGTTCATGGATCCAAAATAGAATGAAAGTAACTTAAAATCTTAGGATTTACCTAGATATTTAGGCTTGATTCAAGGTATTAGTTGCTTGGTTTAGAAGGAAGAAAATGACTCGCTCTTCCTCCAAAGTCGGACGCTCCCCGCCTGCGAGCTCTCCAAATTTTCACAGCCCATCGACGACCAGGGCTCAAGCCGGGGAATATAAGGAGAAGGGTTAGAGCTTAAGATAAGCCCATCCCTTCCCTCCGCAGCCATGCCTGGGAGGGACTCTGTTTCCTCCTAGGTTCGGCTTTATCCCAAAGATTTTTTTTTAAATAATATTATTACTTGACACAACCTGAGCTGGTAAAGTAGACCTAGCTCAGATCAGAGTCTCACACTAATACAGTCTATTTAGAACTGGCATCAATACATGTCACCTTGCCATCTGTTACTATCAGGATTGAGATCCTTTGTCAGCATGAGATTTCTCACATCTCAAATCAATAAAAACATTCAAATATATCTGTTCTTATCCATTCAATCCTTTCTGTTTGACAGCTATTACAGATACATCACTAAGCATTTGATCTTTCCTTGGTTATGGCCACTGACATTGAAGGTGCCTAACGTTTGCATCTATTCAAGATGCAGAATTGCCATATTTTGGTTGGTTTGCTCCACATCATGACATCAAAATGTGTCCATAAGGTGGCAAACTGCTTGCTATTTGCATGATACATAATGCTTTTTTAAAAATCAAGACAGCAATTTATGCAGCTTAACTCACAATAAAAAGTTATTAGCAATTAAAATTACATAATCAAACTGCAATTTCCATAAAAGTAGTAGAAGTTGTAGCAACAAATCACATGAAAGATGATTAGTTTTGTAGAATGACCTCTTGAGGGAAATAGGAAAAAATGAGGACTATAGTTTGCCTTAAACATTTTCTGTTTCCAGAATGAGTATCACAGCACAAACTGGAATCTGATCTTAGAGTAAGTTAATAAATAAAAACAATATCCATGAAGAGTGAAGACAATAACGTAAATCAGAATTAAAGCTTAAATTTTTTATTGCAATTTCCATGTAAACACTGAAAACTTACAGTAACTACCAAATGGGAATGTACCTCATGCTCAGGTATATAGACAATGATGGGCTGCTGGCATAGCTTTGACAACACCTAAAGTGGATATTGTTGTGAGAACAAGAGTTTGAATAAAAAAACTAGAACAAAGATCCAAAAGCATAGCTCAGAGCTAGATTTACTATGAAATGGAGAGATTTGCATTATATCTGAGATCTAAGAAATAACACTGGCTCATTAATAAATTTAAAAGTTCTGATAATCTAGAAGAAAAATTTGGGCACTGAAGAAAAAAGAGTGGTGGGATCATAAACAATCATGTTACACCATCATCGATTTAGAACCTTCAAGAAAATCTTGATGCCTAGTGGTTTATTTGACACTCTTTCACCCAATAATCTCACACATCTTACAAAAATATATTTAGCTCCATTTCACTGAAAATATGATGATCATACAATTTCAAATATGTAAGAAAGTATATACATACTAATAGTTCTGACTCTCCTCCCCAAAAATTAGAGTGCTGGATGCGTTTGCAATATCTACAGTCAGGAAAGGGTAAAATTAATTATCTTCCAGGAGGCATATATCTTATAATCATCGAGCACTAGAAGGCCATGCCAAAACTCACCGTTTCAAAGACTCCTCCACAGTAATTGCTATCAGTGCTTCTTCATACTGAAGTCGTTCTGTGTCACTGTCACATATAACTTCCTTCACAGCCATACGCAGTTCATCTACATAATCATAAGTTAATATATTTAAGAAAACCAGGAAGCATCGGTTACAGGAAAGACCCCATATATGTTGATTGAATGCAACAGAAGAAATCATTGCCCTGTCCAAAAGTCTTTGATATGAAGACAATAATAGAATAGTACAGTATCTATTGGTATTAGCAATTTTCATACTGACAAACTACTGAACAAGCTGAATATCTTATTTCTGAAACCACTGATCTTGTGAGACTGATTCATCATAATGCAAATACAGTTCATATTATATCTTGGAACACTTCTGTTGTCTAATAACATGCAAGGAGGCAGGGACTCTACACCAGAGTTTCTAAATTTAATCATATGATCAGCTTCTGCTAAAAATGTAATGGTTTAGTTATATCCCAGATTTGATAGTTTTTCTTTATCATATGGTGTTTTTCCCCTTCTTGGTGGGATTGTCAAAGATATGATATTCAAGTTTCTGGTCGTATATAAGGATATTTAAGAAATATAACGTGTCAGCGCATATTGACACTTGAACATGGCACCACACCGCTTGGCATTTTAAAGTGTTATGTTGAGGCCAACTAAGTATAGAGACGCTAGCAGTTGAAATTTTGCAATGTTTTCTCCCTCATTTCAAATTTCAATGATTAAACCCATAGCTTCTAACCCAAAGTTTTCCATTTAAAGTATGCAACTCCATGCACCACAAATCTTCTGATACTATCAAAATATAAAATCTCTATACTGGTACTTGGACATATTTATGTAGAGATCAAACTTTGATATATTGGAGTGATCACCCACATATTTAAGGCAATCACAGAACCTCTATGCATGGTTCTTATATCTATAAACCCTGGCAGGATACTTGAGCTACATAAAAGTTGGATACGAGGGGTCCATGATGGAGAAAACACTTCAAACATCTTAGGGACAACCATGCCAATGGATTGTGCACTGGATTGTGCACTCCAAGGTGCTACAAATAAAGCTCATAATATGGGGATCCATTCCTTCTAATATGTACTGGAATGATAGAATCATTTTGTTATGATTTGGATCATCTGCTCCATTAGCATGTTTTGCTTGTTTATTTATTACTTATCGCATGAAGACAGACTCGAGCTTCGATCCTCAACTTCCGATGGTCAGGGTTGTTTTCAAACTTGAAAGGCCTCAACAATAAAATCAGAGCCGAGAAAATCCTGACACCAAATGAAAATTCATGCAAAAATAACTCTGTTAAAACTGGCACCACTTTATATACTATAGGATCCACACCTTCTGAACTATGCTACTCATGCAACCACCATCGACCTGTAGTGCGAAATTACTTTCTACCATAAGAAAAATGGCGGAAGTTCCAATGATTGAGACCCTTTTCCACATTTACAGATAAATTAAATTCAAAGCTACAGGAGAAAATACATATGAATGCTGTAATTGTGCAAACGAACTAAATTAAGAGGGAAGAAGAAAAGGGTTCTTCAAGTTACCTGCATCATCCCTCTCTTGAGTCGGGCTAAGTGCAAGTCCCTTGTTTTTTGCCATTCCTTTTGCCTACAAGCAATGTCTGAGGTTTATGAATCAGGTGCTTCCATCAAAGATCTTAAAAAAAAAAAAAAAAAAAAAAATTCAAACCGTTATATGTTTATGAAGGCAGAGAAGCCCTAAACTAGAATGAAGCATGTAGTGGCACAGGAGGTAACCCTCAGGATAAAGATCAATAAAATTGATCCCATATATTTTAGTTGGTTCCTGCCATTAACGGTACTGCGATTTTTCGTTTTGGAATATAGAAATGAATGATGTGGAGAGAAGCAACTATAATATGAATATATCATAGTTGAATCGAATCATAAAACCTAAAGAATGAATACAGATAAATATATGAAATGATGTTTTATTTTAAAGAATGATGTAAATATAAATAGAAAAAAGGAAGATAAAATTAAGGCAAAGCTCTCCAAGAAATCTACCAGGGCTCGGAACATGCACCGGCCATCACCGGTCACCTTCTGAACTGAATAATGCTCCACTTTCTTCATTGCCGGTGATGAGCCACCCCTTAGATTTTAGAGTAATTAGAAAAAAGAATGATCAATTTTTGATGCATTGAAAACCATATTAAGGGCTACGGATTGATAGAAGAAACATGGGCTCAAAGGAGGGTTAAAGCGAAGAGAACGTACAAAGAAGAGCTAATTCTGGCGAAGAATGGAAGGCTATTTGAAGCGAGAGGGGTGGGCGGGGCGAGGAGCTCGAACTCGGCGGTTCCATCTCTCAGCTGCTGCAGAAGAAACTCTGCAACCAAACAGAAAAGGTCGCGGATTTCAGAGGATAGGGGGGAACAAAGACGGAGGCATGGACTTTGGAAGTGCGTCGATACCGTTCGAAGGTCTCCGGCCGCACGCCATCGCCATGTACCAGCAATGAGATGGGGCAACGGGCAACGGAGCTGCGGGTTTTGATGTAGAAATCTATGAAATTGTAACATTGAAGATAGTCTCGGTACTTCGATCGCCGATGGCACTTGCAAAATTATGTAGGATCAAGCAACGGTGGGGTGGGAAGATTATGCCTTCCAAAGGAAGAAGAGAAACGTAAGAAACATTAATGGAATCAACACACAAAAGCTCCCTTGATAATCCCCACGCTAAAAGAATCTATGATAGAAAAAGCTAGCATATCTAACAAGTCAATTAACTGTTATATAATTAAAGAATAATAATAAAATAAAAAGATTAAAAAAAATAAAATATATTTTCTTTTATTCCATTCAGATATCTCAAATACAACTCCATGCCATCCATAGAAAAAGATGTTACATTCATAAGTTATATAGGTAATGCCAATAGACATAACCTCTTCTTGAAATAACTCCTCTTGGAATACCAATGAACATCCATATTATTGGTAGTATTATAACACCCCCTTGGATTTCCATCTATTTGACTAAGCATGTACCTCATTAAAATCTTATGAGGTAAAAACCCATAAAAAATAAGAAAAAGAGTATATCATTCATGTTTTTTTATTGAGAGGGGATACTACCTCATTAAAAACTTGCTAGAAAAACCCAATGGAACAAAATCATAACTAAGAAAAAAAAAAGAATACAGTATTTTGCTCCCTTTTGATGACTTCTTTTGATATATTTCCTTTAAAATTATCATTCGAGATCCTTGAGTCATCGTAGTCCAATTTTTCGAACTAACTCTTCAAATCTCTTTGTAAATAGTGCTTTCGTAAATAAATCAGCGAGATTATCGCTAGATCGAACTTGTTGAACATTAATAGCACCACTCTTCTAAAGGTTATGAGTAAAAAAGAACTTTGGGGATATATGTTTTGTTCTGTCACCTTTGATATACCCTCCTTTCAGTTGAGCTATTCAGGCCGTATTATCCTCATACAAAATAGTTGGTACCTTCTTTTGAGAGGATAATCTACATGTCTTCTTAATATGTTGGATTACGATCTAAGTCATACACATTCTCGGCTTGCTTCATGAGTTGCCAGAATTTTTTGGCATGGTTAGATGATGTAGTCATAATTGTTTACTTTGTAGAACGCCATGAAATAGCAGTGCCATCATATGTAAAGACATAATCCGTTTGTGATCGATCATTATGAGGATCAGACAAATATCCTACATCTGTAAAACTTACCAACTCGAATTTGGATAAATTTAAATAAAACAAACCCATATCCATTATACCTCTGAGGTATCAAATATATACTTAATACCTATCCAATGCCTCCTTGTAGGCGAAGAACTATATCTTCCAAACAAGTTTACTGGAAAAGATATATCAGGTCGAGTGTGAGTCGCAAGATACATTAATGCACCTATTATGCTAAGATATGGTACTTCAGGACCAAGTAGTTCTTAATCATCTTCCTTAGAGAAATGATCTTTAACGATTTCAAGTGGCCTTACGACTATCGGAGTACTCAATGGGTATGCTTTATCCATATAAAACCTTTTAAGTATCTTTGCTGTATAAGTAGATTGGTGCACAAAAATCCCATTCTTAAGATGCTCGAGTTGCAGGCCAAAGCAAAATTTTGTTCTTCCAAGATCTTTCATTTCAAATTCATGTTTTAGACAATTTGCTGCCCTTTGAAGCTCTTCAGGAGTTCCAATTATGTTTAAATCATCAACATATACTGCAATGATCACAAATTATGATCCAAATCTTTATAAAGACACAAGGATATATGGGATCATTGTTATAGCCTTGTTTTAACAAGTATTCAGTCAAATGATTGTACCACATACCTCCTGCTTGTTTTAACTCATAGAGAGACTTCTGCAATTTTATCGAATACAGTTCTCTCGAATTAGAGTTAGACTTTTCAGGCAATTGTAATCCTTTTGGAATTTTTATATAGATATCATTGTCAAGTGAGCCATATAGATAGGTTGTCACTACATCCATAAGATGCAATTCAAGTTTTTCATGCACTGCTAGACTAATCAAATACCAAAAAGTTGTTGCATCCACCACAGGAGAATACGTCTCTTCATAATCAATATCGGATCTTTGTGAGAACCCTTGGGCAACTAGTCGTGCTTTATACCTTATAATTTCATTATTCTTATTTTGCTTTTGCACGAATACCCATTTATATCCTACAGGTTTTACACCAGCAGGTGTTTAGACAACCGGTCCAAAAACTTTATGTTTCACTAGTGATTTTAATTTAGAATCGATTGCATCCTTCCATTTTGGCTAATCTTGTCAATGTCTACATTCTTCCATAGACATTGGTTCATGATCCTCATTTTTATTTTTAATATTTTGCACAACATAATATGCAAACTTATCGTCGATGATCATCTTATATCGGTTCCATCTTTTCCCAGTCATAACATAATTGATAGAGATCTCTTCATTTTCTTTGATTTTAGGTACCTTATTCTCTTTTAGAATATACTCATCTGGAGTCTTAATTATTTCTGTTATTATACTGGGAATCTTTTCTCGAGTCACAGTATCTTCAATTTGGTATTCTAAATGCTTTGCTCCTTTTTTTGTGAGGCTTTTTATCTTTGGAACCAACTGGTCTATCACGTTTTACTTGTCCCTTTATCTCTCCTTCAGATACAATAATTCTGATTGAAGCATTTGTAGTTGGTATATATGACTTTGTCACTCTTTTAAGGTCAATAAATGTGTCTGGCAATTGATTTGCTAGTTTTTGCATGTGAATTATCTTTTGAACTTTATATTCATATTATTTTGTACGAGGATCGAGATAGAACAATGATAATTTATTTTAACTAATTTCTTTTATCAACTGCTTATTTTTTCTCCCT
This sequence comes from Calamus simplicifolius, assembly GCA_900491605.1. Classification (NCBI taxonomy): domain Eukaryota; kingdom Viridiplantae; phylum Streptophyta; class Magnoliopsida; order Arecales; family Arecaceae; genus Calamus; species Calamus simplicifolius. The sequence continues at coordinate 137,640 of UESW01003947.1, read as the reverse complement.
AATGTTGAAAAAATAGACTCATTAAAATGATAATCGGCAAAATGTGCCATAAATAAATCTCCTGTAGATGGTTCAAGATATTTAATTATAGATGAAGATTCATAGCCAACATATATCCCTAACCTCCTTTGAGGTCCCATCTTAGTGCATTATGGTAGAGCAATTGGAATATAAACCACACATCCAAAACTTCTTAGATGAGAAATATTTGGTTTCTGACCATAAACCAAGGGGAGAATTCATGATAATTCGTTGGCCTGATGCGAATAAGTGTTGTTGTATGTAAAATAGTATGTCCCCATCTAGACAAAGGAAGTTTTGCTCTTATAAGTAATGGTCTTGCAATCAATTGGATCCGTTTGATAAGTGATTCCGCAAGACCATTTTGAGTATGAATATATGCTACAGGATGTTCAACGGTGAATTCAATAGCAGTATAATAATCATTGAATGCTTTGGAAGTAAATTCATAAGCATTGTCAAGACGTATTATCTTAATAGGATTATCTAAAAAATGAGTGCATAGTCGAATTAATTGCGCTAGTAGTCTCGCAAATACCAGGTTACGAGTCGATAATAAGCATACATGTGACAATCAATTAAAACCATAAAATATCTAAATGGTTCACTTGGTGGGTGAATAGGCCCACAAATATCACCATGTATGCATTCCATAAATCCAAGAGATTCAGTCTTAATTTTAGCTGGTGATGGCCTAATAATTAATTTGTCTTGAGAGCAAGCAGCACATGAGAATTCATTTTATCGTAATATTTTTTGATTCTTTAACGAATGTCCATATGAATTCTCTATAATTCTTCGCATCATAATTGAACCGGAATAACCCAACCGGTTATGCCAAATTATAAAATTATTTTGATTAGTAAACCTTTGGTTTATTATAGCATATGCTTCAACTGTGCTTATATTTGTGTAGTATAAACCTGAGAAAAATGCAGGCAATTTTTTTAATACACATTTCTTGCTTGAGATCGTACTTGTAATGCACAAATACTCAATATTGCATTCATTAGTTGTCTCAATGTGATATCCATTTCTGCGAATATCTTTAAAACTCAATAAATTTCTTTGAGACCTTTCAGAATATAAGGCATCATCAATTATAAATTTTATTCCTTTAGGCAAAATGATATGGGCTCTTCTAGAGCCTTCAATCAATTTTACACTATCACAAGTTGTATTGACATTTATTGCCTACATTCTTAAGTAGAAGAAGTATTTCATATCTTTAAATATAGTGTGCATTGTAGCACTATCTAGGAAGCACAAATTGTTGTTGTCAACAAAAGATCCTACTGAGATAATTCCATTTTCTTCATGGAAAGAATGACATGTAGTGAAATACAAATTAGAATACAATGTATATAAAAGAATAAAAACTAAAAAATCATAATTCATCACATCAGTTTCTTTAAAACAAACATATGTATAATAAGACATCATTTTATTGCATGGTATTATTTGATAACGTAGGCATTCTTAAAATCAATCTTATATATTCATGCTATCAATTAGACAAGCATTATTTTCTTCTGGTTGGATAAAGAAATCAGCAACATCCAGATCATCAAATCCAGTATCAGAAGGGCCACATTCAGAAACAAAATTTATTTTCATCTTTTTTTCATTCTTTTTCAATGACTCCTGATAAAGTTCGACGAGGTGTTTTGGCATACGATAGGTCTGCGATCAATGACCCTTCATTCCATAACGATAGTATGAGTTTTTCACCAAATTTTTATTTAAATCCCCTTTGCCTTTCTTAATTTTTTTTATTTTTCTCTCACTTTAAGTGGTGAGAAGGAGTTTTAACATGACCACCACGATAACCAAAACATCCTCGACCACGTCCGCATCCACGGTCATGGACTCGACCACGTCCTCATCCACGGCCACGTCCATTACCATGCCTTTGTTTATAAAATTGATATGTAGTCACATTCACTTTAGAATGGTATAGAGCTGGTTGGATAGGCTTCATAGGTTTTCATCAAAAGTTTATTATTTTATTCAACCACAAGAAGGCATAAAATTAGTTTAGAATATTTTCTAAAACCCTTTTCACGATATTGTTGCTGCAGGAGCAAATTGAAAGCATGAAAAGTGAAAAAGGTTTTTTTCAGCATATCCTCATCAGTGACTTTTTTCTACATAATTTTAAATAGAAAGTAATTCTGAACATAGTTAAATTGTATTTATTTACTAATCTTATAGACGTAAGTACATCCAATCATAACGAGCCTTGGGGAGAATGTCTATTTTTTGATGGTCATACGCTCTTTTAGGCTACTCCAAAGGACAAGAGGATCTTTTATCGTTAGGTATTCAGCTTTCAATCCCTCGTCAAGTGGTGTCATAGGAAGATCATTGCTTTTGCTTTGTTTTGGTTGGATGCCTAATTACTATCTTTAATTGTATCACCAAGGGATTAGCCTCCAGATGAATTCCAGCATCAAGTATCCATGATAGATAATTTTTGCCCATATATCTCTTGCCATAAAATCAAGTTTTGCCAACTTTGCCATAACAATACTATCAAAGCACAGAAAGTAAATTAGTATACAACCTTTTATTAGAATAAAAATTATTTCAAATTTATCAAGGACTAGAGATAATTGTATATATATAAACGGCCAAGTGATAAGTTGAAAACTAAGAGTCATAAGAAAAATATTAAGAGAAAATAATTAATTAGATATGCAAATAACTTACATAAACGTAAATAATATTTACCTCAATAAAAGTTTCTTCAATAATTGTAGAATGATGAGGTAGAGACTCGTGTTATATAATTAAAGAGTAACAATAGAACAAATAGACTAAGAAAGTATTGGAATATATTTTCTCTTATTCCATCCGGGTATCTCAAATACAACTCCATGCCATCTATTTATAGGCATAGAAAAGATGTTACATTCATCAACGTTAATAAGCATTTACATGGGTAATGCCGATAGATATAACCTCTCTTGGAATAACCTCCTATTTGAATACCAATGAACATCCATATTATTGGTAGTATTATAACATTAACAATCTTATTGCCTTCTTGATAAATGTGTGATCTAGAAATAGAAATGGTCTTCTTAGTTAGTTGTTATGTATCATTTAGGATGGAATGATAGGAAGCTCTATATTCTTCATGAGCATTGATCTTGTAACATGAAATGATCGTAATAAAATTGCTTGCGGTCAAAACCTTACAAACATGAAAAAGAATTTGACAATGGTACCTTAGATGATAAAAGGTTATTCGCTAATATGTATAGTATCTAAACCTATTGTACACCATAAAATTAGCATTAAGATAAGGCCATTGCACTCTACCATTGAAAATCATCTCTAATAAACGAAATTGTGAAGGACACCATGGACTAGAAATGTTGGATGAGAAAAGTGTAATAGAAGACTTTATAATAGATTATTAGTGAGTATGTGAAGAAAAAGAAATTAAGTTGGAATAATACAATGTACTCATTGACGATAAGAATTATTGTTGCAAATTTCTGTTCTTCAACTTGGGATTGAGACGATAGCGCACGTCAGAATCTGGATAACGCTCTTTTATCCTTGCAGACTTGCAAAATAGTCTCCGCATAGGGATTAAAGTGGGTGGTCCTTGCGGAAGACCCTCCAACGCCTAAGTTAGTGGAAATCTTTGGCCACAGATAAGGTGGAGAAGGTTGTTCAAGGAAGATGCTCCAGAAAAGATCTCTAGAGAGCGATGGCGTGGGTAAGAGAGTCTTAGTTGTGCTTGTGCGCTTACCTTAGGAGTCTTAGGACCTGGTATTTATGTGTTGCCGAGATGATAAGTTGTTACCTGATTTCTCATGCACAGTTGTGAAAATGATGGCTGATAAGGATGATAACTGCATACCTTATCAGGGAACATGTGATCCCATTGATCATGAAGGGGGTGTTGTATCTGGCCATTGTTTTCATTTGGGAAGACCCGTTCTGAGATTTTTATGATCAGTGCGATTTATTCTCCGAGATATCATGAGGAGATGATGTTTATCTTGAGGAGCCGAATTCGGTCATGCCGAGGTATGGAGGTTGCTTGGCCTTGCCAAGGTACGGAGATGACTCGGCTCTGTCGAGGTATGAAGATGGCTTGGCCTACTAAGGTAGGAAGATTGCTTGGTCCTACTGAAGTACAGAGCTTACAATTGGTGCAGTTATCCTTTTCTGCAATGAGGAGTGAACTTTTTCTGAGCATAACGGTTGGCGAACCAGAGCCTAGAAGTGGGTCTCATCATCTGCTACGTCTGCCAATTGATGCAGAGAAGGTTTCTTCTTAGCATAGCGATTGGCGAATCGGAGTCTAAAAGTGGGTTCTACCACCTGCCATGTTTGTCAATTGATGCAGAGATAATTTTACCCCACATCAAGAATATATATCAAACAATCACTCTATTTTGCTGAAGATTCCAAAATATGAGAGGCTATATAGCCCAAAATAAAAAATTTGTCTCCTTGATAGGCAACCTAAGCCGAAGAGCAACAATAAATACTTCCTAATTGTATCAATAAAATGGATAATGTAGCTTTGAACACACCCTATATTCCATCTACATGCGTGCATCCAAGAAAGTGTGCATCATGGTTTCTATAGGACCAAGGTAGCAACTATAATATAGAGAGATATTTGTAACTTGCTATGTAAGCTATGCACTGGTAGGCAATTTACGCTGCAAAGCCTTCCATGAGAAATTGTTAGGAACAGTGCTCTTAAAATCAGGTGTATTTATAATTTTTGATTTTCTAAATTAATAAAAGAAGCATTTTTCTTCAATCTTACCTCGTTTATATGAAAGATAAATGTTTATATGAAAATCCAAAATATCTTATGAGGCTATAATTTTAGTATATTGTATACAGAGGATTAAAATTACAGCTAATATATTTAAACATGTCCGTGATTGATAGAAGTAAGGATCTTCTATCGCTAATCTCTAATATGGTCCATGAACATTCTGAATGTGACAATCTTATCCGATTATTGTGTAGAGACACTTAGTGGAGGTATTATATATAATAAGATTATATACGACTTAGACCGACATAATTTGAATCTTTATTTAAGACCGTTATAAATAATTTAATTTATGTCACAAGATGATCATATGTAAATCAACCTTAATCCTGATTTAATCACAGACTCCTTGATTGTGCTATTGGATCTTTTGATTTGTTTGTTAAAGCTCATTTGATGTTGGACCTAATACTTACATCTTGGAGGTTTAATAACACGTTGGGCTAGGAATGTGATTTAAAGATATGGAATCCATGGCTTAAAAAAAAAAGCTTAAAATTAGTTCTATGCACGCAATTTATGATTTGATCATAAATAACTGTTTAACTAGTGAATCAATGGTACTTAAGGAATAAGAGAAAATTAGAGGGGTATAACGGTTATTTCACCTAGCTCTAATTATGAACTAATTATGGAGGTTGAATTACATATAATGATTATATCAGTGGACAACTCACACGACAAGAAAATACTGAAATAGCAACGCAAATTTAGCGACGCATTTTTGCATCGCTAAATTGCGACCACATTGCGACACCTCCGCGACAACAAAACATTACGACGCAATTAGCGATGCATTAGCAACTCAATAAACCAGAAAATCAAAAAAAAATTAATTTTTTAATTTCGTGATGCAAGTAATGCGTCGTAATATTTTTTAATTTAATTTTTATAAAATATAATTATGAAATAAAAATACTGCGATTCAACTCAGTGCGTCGCAAATTTTTAAAAAAATTAAATTATGTTAAATAGCAACGCATTAGCGACACAATAAAAAAAATTAAAAAAATTATTTTTATTTAGCGACGCACTAATTGCATGCAATTATTTTAAATAAAATTAATTTTTATAAAATATAATTATAAAATAAAATATTACGATTCAACTCAGTGCATCGCAATATTTTTTAAAAAATTAATTATGTTAAATAGTGACGTAATAAAATAGTAAATTAATAAAATAATTTTTTATTTAGCGACGTAAGTATTGCATCGCAATGTTTTTTTAAAAAATAAATTTTATAAAAATATTAAAAAGAATTATGAAATAAAAATATTGCGACGCACTTCAGTGCGTCACAATATTTTTAAAAAAATTTATTATTTTAAATAGCGATGCATTACCGACGCAATAAATTAAAAAATTAAAAAAAATTAATTTTTAATTTAGCGGCGCAAATAATGCGTCACAGAGTTTTTTTAAAATATAATTAAAAGATAAAAAAATTAAAAATAAAACATTGCGACGCAATGAAATGCGTCGCAATTGTTTTAAAAAAATTAATTTTGGTACATGCGTCGATCGGTCATCGTCGACCGGGATCGATCATGGCTTGGATCGATCGCAACTGTCGGATCGTCGCAGATCGGATCGATCGTGACGGTCCGAGATTGGTTATCGCCGACGGGATCGATCATGGCTTCGATCGATCGCAACCGTCGGGTCGTCGCCGATTGGATCGATCGCAACGGTCTGAGATCGATCGTCGTCGATCGGGATCGATCATGGCTTCAATCGATCGCAACCATCGGATCGTCACCGATTGGATCGATCGCGACGGTCTGAGATCGATCGTCGCCGACCGGGATCGATCATGGCTTCGATCGATCGCAACTGTCGGGTCATCGCCGATCGGATCGATCACGACGTCCAAGATCGGTTGTCGCCGACCGGGATCGATCATGGCTTCGATCGATCGCAACCGTCGGATCATCGCCGATCGGATCGATCGCGACGGTCCGAGATCGGTCGTCGCTATCGAGATCGATCATGGCTTCGATCGATCACAACCGTCGGATCATCGCCGATCGATCGATCGCAACGGTACGAGATCGGTCATCGCCGACCGGGATCGATCATGGCTTCGATCGATTGCCGTCGGGTCATCGCCGATCGGATCGATCGCGACGGTCCGAGATCGGTAGTTGCCGACCGGGATCGATCATGGCTTCGATCGATCACAACCGTCGGATTGTCGCCGATCGGGATCGATCATGGCTTGGATCGATCACAACCATTGGATCGTTGCCGATCGGATCGATCGCAACATCCGAGATTGGTCGTCACCGACCGGGATCGATCATGGCTTCGATCGATCGCAACCATCGGATCGTCACTGATCGGATCGATCGCAACGGTCCGAGATCGATTGTCGCCGATCGGGATCGATAATGGCTTCGATCGATCGCAACCGTCGGGTCGTCACCGATCGGATCGATTGCGATGGTCCGAGATCGGTCGTCGCCGACCGAGATCGAACATGGCTTCGATCGATCGCAACCGTCGGATCGTCGCCGATCGGATCGATCGCGATGGTCCAAGATCGGTCGTTGCCGACCGAGATCGATCATGGCTTCGATCGATCGAAACCGTCGAATCGTCGCCGATCGGATCGATCGCGACGGTCCGAGATCGGTCGTCGCCGATCGGGATCGATCGTGGCTTCGATCGATCGCAACCGTCGGGTCGTTGCTGATCGGATCGATCGCAATGATCCGATATCGGTCGTCCGACCGGGATCGATCATGGCTTGGATCGATCGCAACCGTCGAATCGATCGCAACGGTCTGAGATCGGTCGTCGCCGAGCGAGATCGATCATGGCTTTGATCGATCGCAACCGTCGGGTCATCGCTGATCGGATCGATCGCGACGGTCCGAGATCAGTCATTGCCGACCGAGATCGATTATGGCCTCGATCGATCGCAACTGTCGGGTCATCACTGATCAGATCGATCGCAACGGTCCGAGATCGATCGTCGTCGACCGGGATCGATCATGGCTTCGATCGATCGCAACCGTCAGATCATCGCCGATCGGATCGATCGCAATGGTCCAGATTGGTCGTCGCCGATCGGGATCGATCATGGCTTCAATCGATCGCAACCGTCGGGTCGTCGCCGATCGGATCGATCGCGACGGTCCGAGATCGGTTATCGCCAACCGGGATCGATCATTGCTTCGATCGATCGCAACCATCGGATCATCGTCGATCGGATCGATCGCGACGGTCCGAGATCGGTCGTTGCCGACCAAGATCGATCATGGCTTCGATCGATTGCAACCATCGGATCGATAGCGATGGTCTGAGATCGATCGTCGCTGACCGAGATCGATCATGGCTTCGATCGATCGCAACCGTCAGATCGTCGCCGATCGGATCGATCACGACGGTCCGAGATCGATAGTCGCTGATCGGGATCGATCATGGCTTCGATCGATCGCAACCATCGGATCGTGTTCGACGAAATAAGAAAAAATAATTTTTATCAAATATAATTATCAAATAAAAATATTGCGACACAAATCAGTGCATCTAATTTTTAAAAAAATTAAATTATGTTAAATAGCGATGCATTAGCGACGCAATAAACAAAAAATTAAAAAAAATAATTTGTAATTTTGCGATGCATTTATTGCGTCACAATATTTTTTTAAAAATAAATGTTATAAAAAAATTAAAAATAAAACATTGCGACGCAACCATATGCATCGCAATTATTTTTAAAAAATAATTTTTATCAAATATAATTATCAAATAAAAATATTGTGACGCAATTCGTTGCGTCACAAATTTTTAAAAAATAAAATTATGTTAAATAGTGACTCATTAGCGATGCAATAAACTAAAAAGTTTTAAAAAATAATTTTTAATTTTGCGACATCTATTGCATCGCAATATTTTTTTTAAAAAATAAATATTATAAAAAAATTAAAAATAAAACATTGCGATGCAACCATATGCGTCTCAATTATTTTTTTAAAAATAATTTTTATCAAATATAATTATCAAATAAAAATATTGCGACGCAAATCAGTGCATTGCAAATTTTTAAAAATTAAATTTTGTTAAATAGTGACGCATTAGCGACGCAATAAACTAGAAAATTAAAAAAAATAATTTGTAATTTTGCGACATTTATTGCGTCGCAATATTTTTTTTTAAAATAAATGTTATAAAAAAAATTAAAAATAAAACATTGTGACGCAACCATATGCGTCCAATTATTTTCAGAAAAAATAATTTTTATCAAATATAATTATGAAATAAAAATATTGCGACGCATTTTCCTGGAAAATAAAAAAAATTTCTCGCCGGTCATTGCCGCCAAATTAGCGACCAAATAATTGCATCGCTAATTTTCCTAGAAAATAATAAAAAAAGTTAAATTAGCGATGGGTTAGCGACTCATAATTGCATCGCTAATCCAAAATAAATTATATAAAAAAAGCGAGGGATTAGCGACGCAATTTTGCATCTAATCCCTAATATATAATCTCAATCGCGCCCGCCCCCCCCCCCCCCCCCGATCTCTTCTTCTTTTCTTCTAACCCTACTCCGCCGCCGTCCCCTCCTCCGGCTCCCCCCGCCCTCTCCCCCGGTGCTAGGAACCATCGGCGGCAGCCCCCCCCCCCCCGACGGCGTCCCCTCTCTCCCGAGGTAAGCCCCCCTCCCCACCCCTCCCCCCCCCCCCCCCCCCCCCCCGCCCCCGTTTGCCTTAGGCCATGGCCACGGTGGCCAGGCCATCGTTTAAAAAAAAAAATTGGTTGGAGTGGGGTTTTTCCCCACCCCTGAGGTGCCGGCCACGACCGCTGCCGTGGCCGGCGGTGGCCAGGCCACTTTTTTAAAATTTGAAAATGGGGTGGGGTTTTTCCCCCACCCCTAAGGCGCCGGCCGGCCGCCGGCGGTGGCTGGCCACGGTGGCCAGGCCACCGTTTAAAAAAAAATTGAAAATGGGGTGGGGTTTTTCCCCCACCCCTGAGGCACCGGCCACGGCCGCGGCCATGGCTGGAGATGACGGCCACGGCCGCTGCCGTGGCCAGCGGTGGCCTGGCCACCATGGCCAGGCCACCGTTTAAAAAAAATTGAAAATGGGGAGGGGTTTTTCCCCCACCCCTGAGGCGCCGGCCACGGCGGCGGCCGTGGCCGTTGTCTAGGCCACGGCCGCAGCCATGGCCGGCGGTGGCCTGGCCACGGTGGCCAGGCCACCGTTTAAAAAAAAAATTGAAAATGGGGTGGGGTTTTCCCCCACCCCTGAGGCGCTGGCCACGGCCACGGTGGCCAGGCCACCGTTTAAAAAAAAAATAGTAGGGGTGGGGTTTTTCCCTACCCCTTGTCTCCGGCCACGGCGGCGGCCGTGGCCGTCGTCTCAGGCCGCGGCCGTGGCCGGAGACGATGGCCACGGCCGCCGTCGTGGCCAGCGGTGGCCTGGCCACTGGCCACCGTTTATTAAAAAAAAAAGCAGTAGGGGTGGGGTTTTTCCCACCCTCGTTTACCAAATATAAGAATGAAGTTTAAGTTTAATCACAGTCAAGGTTTTATGCATTAGGTTAGGCCTAGATTAATTGGCAGCTGGTAGCCTAATAATGACTATTATTAGGAGTTGTGCTTTATTTTCATGACTGTTTCTCATATGTGGCTTTAGAGAATTGGCATGATACATCATGTTGGTTCAATAAGCTGCTAAGCCTATTTTATTTCTTTATAGCTGTTTATGCAATAATATTTGTGCATTTGTAGTTATTTACAATTGTTATGTCTTGATTATTTACATTCTGCTTCAAATTGAATGATGCATTAAATTATGTAATGCTAGAATGAAAGTCTTGTTGCAGTCCGATACGGCATCGGATGTTGAACCAAGATTTCACGAAACAAATGAAACCGACTAAACATAGAGGTTTTTTAAATTCAATTTATTTTTGTAAATGTTATATTTTTACATATTCAATCATTAATCGTAATTACATTCATGAATCTTTAGTATTTTCATTATGATGGGCCGAGGTAGATCTACCGACGACGGATGGAGTGAGCAGGGACGTAGCCCTGCCGTAACATATCACATAAGCTTTGGAGATGGAGAGTTTGATCTACACATCGCACAGCCTCCGATCTCTCCAGCAGTCGGTGGTGATCTGCATTGGTATTATCATCCAACCGATCGGCACAGACCTCCGAGAGTTCTTCCACCGTCGGCCGCACCGTACTTCGACTGGATGCTCATGGGCTGTAAGTATATACTAATTAAAAATATGTGTTTATTTTTAAGTCAATTACTTATAAACATGCATTTTTTTAATAGATTTATTGAGCAGCATCATGTATCGAGCCATATCAGCTCCATATTTCAGAGGCGTGCGGATCCCAGTGGCTACGATTGACGCCATGTATCTGTAGCCACGAGGGAGTTTTATTTTTTAGAGTTTCAGTAAACTTATTAAATACAATTTATCACTGATATAAAATTTCTTAATCTTAATAAATTCTGAAACTAACTGTTTATTTTAATGTAGAAAAAGTTTACGTGGGACCCTGCCAGCCTTGATGCCATTAGGGTAGCATGGGAAGCTCTTACGGGACGCCGATACTCCAACATGCTTCATCGTTGGAGGTCATCGGGTCACCGTCCTGTGCATGTGCCAGGGTATTTGGCACGAGTGGCAGCAGGTCTGGCAGTCTGATGGCTGGTGCAGGAGGTCCGCATTAGCCAACACGAACCGCCGATCCGAGAGGAGCGGTCCTGGCACGGGTCTCTCCCGCCACACTTCGGGCTCCATTTCGATTCAGGAGCACAGATGCCGTATGGTAAGAAAACATAAATAATTTAATTACTAATTTAGTTATTTACAAATACTTACATTAATATCAATTTTTCTGTTGTTATAGTCTGAGCAGGAGGGCGGAGATCCTGGTGAGTTTCATCTATTAGGGCGACACACACCAGAAGGGACGGTTCCTGGGTCGATACACGATCACGGGAGGTTGCGGTAAGAAATTAGCTTTTATGTTGTATGTTTAATTTCTAAAATTTTATTTAGAGAAATTTATTGATTTATTTATTGTTAATTTTATAATTCAAAGACACGAGTCGAGGAGCTTCACTCCCAGACATTGCAGGTCGACTCCACTGATGGGGGGACGCCCGTCGAACTCTCAGCAGAGGAAAGTCGACATGTTTTTGGAGGCTGTTGGTGCCCAGCCGCGAGACCACAGGGTCTATGGTCTGGCACTAGAGCTTCTGCATATTTTCCCCATCATGCCTTCAGCTCGCGATATTCTGGTGATATTCTGCCGAACGTTTAGAGACATTCGGAGATCTATCACGGAGGAGGTTCGTCAGAAGGTTCGACAGACGTTCGGCAGGAGGTTCGGCAGGATCAGCAGGAGTTCGAGCAGCATACGGGAGGCCTTCAGCAGGAGCTTGCAGACATGCGAGAGCAGATGCGTCAGTTGCAGGATATGGTTAGCCACATGTCGCAGGGTTTTCAGCCTCCACGTGATCGTGCAGATTCTTGATGTATTTTTTCTTTACTTTTTATATTTTGTACATGAAAACTTCAAAATTTTAATATATTAATTATTTTTGAAATTGAATGATGAATGTTTGGATAATATGAGTGATGAATGTTTCGATCAATATTTAAATGTAATGAAATTGTATTAACCATTTTAATTTTTAATATTTTATTTTTAAAAAAAATTAATTAGCGACACATTAGCGATTGAAATTGCATCGCTAATATTTCCAAATATTATTATTAAATATTGCGATGCAATGACCTAGCATCGCAATATTTAAAAAAAAATTAATTAGCGACGCATTAGCGACTTAAATTGTGTGCTAATATATCTAAAATATATTATTAAATATTGCAATATTGCGATGCAATTGAATGCGTCGTAATATTTAATATAATATTTTAAAATATTAGCGATGCAATTTCAGTCGCTAATGCGTCGCTAATTAAATTTTTTTAAAAATATATTAATTAATTAGCGACTCAATTGCGACGAGGTTTTTCGTTGCAAATATTTTTAAAAATTAATTTTAAAATTAGCGACGCATTTAGGATGCATCGCAATATTGCGACGCATTTAGTGGCATCGCAATATATTGCGACGCATTTGGTGCATCGCAGAGAGTCGCTGTTAAGTGGCAATTGCGACAAATTAAGATTGCGATGATCATCTTAGCGACGCCATCATTGCGTCGCTAATGCATCGCAATAGCATGTTTAGCGACGCATTAGCGACGCATTTGGGCGTCGCTATAATTTAATTCTCTTGTAGTGTCAAGTTTTCAAGTAAAATTAATATGTAATTTTAAAAGTGCAGACTCAAGTTTTTAGTGGAATAACTTCGAGATTAATAAACTGAATAAATAATTAAAGAGTTTTAATTAATTTATTCAAGTTTATTGGAGCTTGAAATTATGGGTCCATGGTCCCCACACCATCTTAGGTTAATCGCATCGAATACTCTTGAATTGAATAATTAATGTGATTAATTATTTATTTTTCTCACTTTATAATAAAGAGTTTATTATGAAGATAAAAATCAATTCGATTGATTATTTTTTTAACATTTATTTTGATACAATAAATTAGTTATTGGACAAAAAAAATGTGTTTAGACACATTGTTCAGATAATAATTGATATGAATGGTTGCATATAAGTGTTATTATGGAACATCACACAAGAGAATTTTGCTCTTGTAAGTGGCACATATTATGAGTTGATGGAGAGAGAAAAATTTTATTTATTTTTTTTTAATAATGTATTATTAAGAATATTAAAATAAATAATAAATTTAATTTATTAGATATTATTATATTTAATTTAGATATTATTTGTAAATTAGAAAACAACTTTTTCTTTGATGATAAAGAGTTGACATGCGATCAAAATTAAATATATAAAGATAAACGTTAAAAGATAAACGTTATCTACATCAAATGTTGTAACAGATAAACGTTATCTAAATTAAATGTTGTAATTATCTAAATTAAATGTAACGTTATCTACATCAAATTTTGTAACATAAACGTTATCTAAATTAAATGTTGTAATAGATAAACGTTATCTAAATTAAATTTCTGATTCAAATATAGCATAAGGATGTTAAGGGAAAAATGAAAGAAAAGTTTCTTTCATCCTTTTTCTCTCTTATTTTATGTGCGCTAGAATTGTAAGAAAAATAGAAAATTAAGAGTGAGCCCACTCTCATAATTCGATACCGATCCTGAGAAAGGTGAGGAAGCTCTCATTTCGTTTTAATTTTGTAGGTATTTTATGAAGTACTTTAGCCTAAACTCTACCGTGGGATTCTTCATCCATAGCTTCGAATCCGATAGTAGGGCGCTTCTGTTCCTTCGAGACCTCAACATATCGGTACATTTTTTATGTTTAAAAATTATATGATAATTTTTTTCATATGACAATGTTAATATTATGCATGTTAAACGGTCCGCATGCTTCCGTATATATATATATATATATATATATATATATATATATATATATATATATATACCAACAAGTATCAGAGCGGTCATGCACTAATATTAATATTATCATGATGTTGATATGTGATAATTTGACATGTTTTATAATATTTGATATTAGGCATGCATGTTATGGATGGGTATGTATAAATTTTTGATATTTGGTATGCATAAATATTTGATATTTGGTATGTATAAATATTTGATATTTGGTATTTATTTTTACTGTGAACTGTTTGCTTAAAAGTTGAGCATGGGATATAGATCCCAAGAATTATGGGTGGGATTTATCATGTTCTTGGTTTCTATCGTCCAAGGGTGATCCAAGAGGGAGGCTACTGGTAGTACCTCGGATCTCTTTTCCAACAGACGTATGGTAGGGATATTAGGGACGCACGCAAGGGAGGCTGCTGGTAGTACCTTGGTGCGTTTGACCAACTATCTGCGATCCGGAGAGTACAATAGGCTGCTAAGAAATATTTATGATTTAATTAATTACCACATTGGAAATTAATTTTTGAAACCAAAAGGATCTATGATTTGATCACAGATTTTATCACGTCAAAATCCAAACGTGAAGAAAATCATTATAAAAATCCCAAATGGTTTGGGACAAATCCCAAACTTGTTTTTGAAGAAAATTGGGCCTAAGCCCACTCCAAACAGTTTGGTCATAAGATGGCCCACGATCATTAAAATAAAATAATTTATTTGATGAGTTAATTTTATCATGCCATATAGAAATTAGAAATATCCATCATATGCATCATAAAATTATTGATTAGAACTATTTGACTAATCATGATTATGCCTATTTATAGGGTCTTAGTTAATGAACAAAGACAATATTATTATAATTCTAAATATATTTAAAAATTTTTTAAATGGGTGGTTTGGAATTATAATATAAGAATTTGATTCTTAAATAAAGTTATGAAATTAAAAATAGTCTTAGGTTAAGTTAATATGATATTAATTTAATAATGAGATTATTAAATCTAAGACTAATCTACTTAATTTCATAAATAACAAAAATATGATTCTTTGTATAGAAATTAATTTTAAAAGTTAATATGTGATATTAAATTTTAATCATTTGATTATTAAAATCTTTTGATATTAATTTCTAAAAGATAATGGTTATCTTAAAGTATTAACAAGAATTCGATTCTTGAAATTCATGAAAGAATTAAATTCATAGATTAAATCTACATGAGATGACAAGATTTAAAGGTTATTGAATTTAATTCACAAAGATAAAAGGTTATCTTTATATAATAAAATAAAATCTACTTTAATAATGAGTAATTAATAAATTTGTTGGTCTTCACCATTGGTTTAGCACCGTGAGAGTTGAACGGCGCCTCGAGGCACTTTGATATGTCCTCCTACGGTGGTGTCCGTTCAATTCAATAACAAGGCTAGATCTCTTAGGATAGAATTTCTAGATATGATACCAGTTGTTGGTTTTCATATATATATATATATATATATATATATGTGTAGCGGAAGCATGTGAACCGTTTAACATGCATAATATTAACATTGTCATATGAAAAGGAAAAATTATCATATAATTTTTCTAAACATAAAAAACATACCGATATGTTGAGGTCTCGAAGGAAGACGCGCCCTACTATCGAATTCGAAGCTATGGATGAAGAATCCCACGGTAGAGTTTATGGGCTAAGGTACTTCATAAAATACCTGCAAAATTAAAACGAAACAAGAGCCTTCTTCACCTTTCTCAGGATCGGTATCGAATTATGAGAGTGGCTCACTCTTGATTTTCTATATTTCTCACAATTCTGGCGCACATAAAATAAGAAAGAAAAAGGATGAAAGAAACTTTTCTTTTATTTTTCTTTCCATCTGAAAGTCCACCTTATGCCATATTTATAGGCTCTAGGTGTCAGAAATTTAATTTAGATAACGTTTATCTGTTACAACATTTAGATAACATTTATTTGTTACAATATTTAATTTAGATAACGTTTATCTATTACAACATTTGATGTAGATAATGTTTATCTCTTACAACTTTTAAATGTTGTAACAGATAAACGTAACTAAGTATGCAAGCTGACCTACCCTACGGCGGTAGACTTGTACATGGCTAGTTGAATTATCGAGGGAATAGAATATGGATTTTTTCTTATATTTTTCCTAAATTGTTCAATTGTTTTTTGAAATCTCTATTCCAAAAACTTATAAACATTCATCTTGACTAATTTTTTAGAAAATTGCTTTGAACAATCCCATTACTTCTCTGCTTTCTAGCAACTCCATAACTAAAGAAAACTATCCCAAATGGAAATCTGATCTTGATAACATTATGACTAATGAGAACATCAAATTTGGTATCACTAAGCCAACCCTTGCTGCTGATCGTAATGTTAGAGAAATTATGACAAGTGGCAAGTTGCCACCAACCAAATGAAAGAGAAAAAAAAATAGTAAATGTGATTTACTTGTACTTGAAGCTTGTCTAGTTGAGGTTGATACCTCGTTCTGGATAATTGATTCAGGGGCAACAAATCATGTTTTTCTTCTATGCAACTCCTTAGTTCTTCAGAGAGCTTTCTGATGGTGAGTTGGCAATGAGGGTTGGCAATGGGGCTACGATATTGGCCAAGGCAGTTAGAACAGCCCATTTTTCATTTGAAGATAAATTTCTTATTCTGAATAATGTTTATTTCATTCCAAACTTTTCTAGAAATTTGATTTCAGTTTCTAAACTTCATGAACAATAATATGGAATTTCATTTAATGGAAATTTATTTCAGTTTTAAGAAATGGTCATGAAATTTGTCATGGATTTTTAGTTGATGGGTTATATATTTTATCGCCTTATGAAATGTTTCTTACAATACCGAACTGTTTAAAGTAGCTAATCCTAAGACTAACAAAAGACAAAAGGTAATAAACAGTGATAATGAAACATATCTCTGGTACCTTAGGCTTGTCACATTAACCTTGATAGGATAAATAGATGGTCCTCTAAGAGAGCTAAGTGTTGGCACTCTTCCTGTCTGTGAGTTCTGTTTAGAAGGTAAAATAACCAAAAAACCTTTCTCTACAAAGGGTCAAAGGGCTAATGAACCACTAGAGCTAGTACATTCGGATGTGTGTGAACCATTCAACATACAAGCTAGAGGTGGTTATGAGTACTTTATCACTTTTATTGATGATTACTCAAGATATGGTTTCATTTACCTAATGCAAAGAAAGTCTGAGACTTTTGAAAAGTTTCGGAAATTTTGAGCAGAAGTTGAAAAATAATTAGGTAAATCACTGAAAGCACTGTGATCAGATCGAGGTGGAGAATACCTTGATATAGAATTCAAGGATTACCTTATTGAGTATGGAATTGTTTCACAGCTCACGGCTCCGAGAACTCCACAGCAAAATGATGTTGCAGAAAGGAGGAACCGGACATTGTTAGATATGATTAGATCAATGATTAGTTATTCCTCACTACCGATATCATTTTGAGGATATGCCTTACAGACGATAATGCACATTTTGAATATTGTATCATCTAATCTATATCCAAGACACCCTTAGAGATGTGAAACGGAAAAAAACCGAGTTTACGTCATTTTGCATATGGGGGTGTCTAGTTCATGTTCTTAAGGGCAAATCTGGGAAGCTATAACCACGAACAGAAGTGTGTCTATTCGTTGGCTATCCAAAGGCACCAGAGGAGGTTTGTTTTATAGTCCACAAGAAAAGAAGGTGTTTGTATCGACAAATGCTACTTTTCTTGAAAATGATTATATACATAAATTCAAACCTCGGAGTAAAGTTGTACTCGAGGAGTTGCTCAAAGATCATATTACCACTCCATCAACAAGAGTTGTTGAAATTAGGGAAGAAGAAACCATAGCTCCTAGTCAGGATATTATGGTGCCTAGATGTAGTGGGAGGGTTATCAGAACCCCAGCCCACTATAGACAGGATAGCGAAGAAAATGTTGTGGTAACTGATACCAATGATGATGATCCATCATCATACCGGAATGTGATGGATGATCCTGATAAGGAAATGGCTAGAAGCCATGAACCAAGAAATGGAGTCTATGTACTCCAATACTGTCTGGGAACTTATAGATCCACCTGAAGATGTCAGGCCCATTGGATGTAAATGGATCTTCAAGAAGAAAGAGGAGTGGATGGGAAGGTAGAGACCTTCAAAGCTAGACTTGTAGCAAAGGGTTATACCCAAAAGGAAGGAGTTGATTATGAAGAGATTTTCTCCCCAGTTGCTATGTTAAAGTCCATCTGCATTCTCTTATCCATAGCTGCATGTTTTGATTATGAAATATGGCAGATGGACGTCAAGACAGCCTTTCTGAATGGCTATCCAAAGGAGTCTATATATAGAACAACCAGAGGGTTCATTGTTAAAGATCAGGAGCAGAAAGTCCGTAAGCTTAATAGAGTCATCTATGGACTCAAACAAGCCTCCAGGTCTTGGAATATTAGGTTTGATAAAACAATCAAAACCTATGGCTTCGAGCAAAATGTTGATGAACCTTGTGTATACAAGCTCATTAATGAAAAAAGTATAGTTTTCTTATTACTTTATGTAGATAATATCTTACTCATTGGTAATGATGTGAAAATATTATCTAACGTAAAGAGATGGCTGGCCGAACAATTCCAAATGAAAGATTTGGGAGAGGCGAGTTATGTTCTTGGTATCCAGATCATTAGGGATAGAAAGAACAAACTCCTAACACTGTCTCAGGCATCTTATATCGATAAGGTGCTACCTCATTTTTCGATGCAAAATTTCAAGAAATGTCTTCTTCCAACCCGACATGGAATTTTTCTCTCTAAAGAACAGTGTCCTAAGACACCAAGAAGAAGGGACTGAGACGGATTCATATGCATCGGCAGTTGGAAGTCTAATGTATGCTCTGCTATGCACTAGACCAGACATCTGCTATGCAGTGGAAGTTGTTAGTCGGTTCCAGTCAAACCCTGGGATAGAGCACTGGGTGGTAGTAAAGCACCTTCTCAAGTTTCTTCGGAGAACGAGAATTTATATGCTTGTGTATTCAGGTGGAGACCTGAACCCCTTAGGATACACTGATTTTGATTTTCAATCAGATAAAGATTCTCAAAGGTCGACATGTAGACTAGTTTACATTTGGTAGTGCAACAGTTATTTGGAGAAGTATCAAACAATCTAGCATTGTTGATTCTACCATGGAAGCTGAGTACATAGCGGCTTGTGAAGCAGCTAAAGAATCGATTTGGCTTAAAAGTTCTATACTGACTTGGAAGTTGTTCCAGGAAGGGATATGCCATTAACATTATTTTGTGATAATAGTGGTGTTGTGGCTAATTCAAGAGAACCCNTGTGGCTAATTCAAGAGAACCCAGAAGCCATAAAAGGGGCAAGCATATCGAGAGGAAATACCATCTCATCAGAGAGATCGTGCATCGAGGTAATGTCAATGTTATGAAGATAGTATCGGAACAAAATCTGGCTGATCCGTTCACAAAGATGCTGCCTGAGAAGATGTTCAACAAACAAATTATGGGAATGGGATTAAAAGATATGTCACATCTGCTTTAGGGCAAGTGGGAGATTGTTAGGAATAGTACCCTTGAAATCAGATGTATTTATACTTTTTGATTTTCTGAATTAATAAAAGAAGCATTTTTCTTCAATTTTGCCTCATTTATATGAAAGATGAATGTTTATATGAAAATCCAAAATATATTACGAGGTTGTAATTTTAGTATAATGTATACAAGAGGATTAAAATTACAGCTAATATATTTAAACATGTTCGTGATTGATAGGAGTAAGATCTTCTATCGCTAATCTCTAATACGGTCCATGAACATTCTGAATGTGATAATCTTATCCGGATTATTGTGTAGAGACACTTAGTGGAGGTATTATATATAATAAGATTATATAGGACAAGAACCATAATTTGAATCTTTATTTAAGACCGTTATAAAAAATTTAATTTATGTCACAAGATGATCATATGTAAATCAACCTTAATCCTGATTTAATCACAAACTCCTTGATTGTGCTATTGGATCTTTTGATTTGTTTGTTAAAGCTCATTTGATGTTGGGCCCAATACTTACATCTTGGAGGTTTAATAATGCATTGGGCTAGGAATGTGATTTAAAGATATGGAATCTATGGCTTTTGAAAAAAAGCTTAAAATTAGTTCCCTTAAGTGTTGATTATGGGGCTAAACAGTTATGCGTGCAACTTATGATTCGATCATAAATTAACTTGTTTAACTAGTTAATCAATGGGAATAAGAGAAAATTGGAGGGGTATAACAGTTATTTCACCTAGCTCTAATTATGAACTAATTATGGAGGGTTAAATTACATGTAATGGTTATATCAGTGGACAACTCAAGTTTTGGAGTAAAATTAATCTATAATTTTCAAGAGTGCAGTCTCAAGCTTTTAGTGGAATAACTTCGAGATTAATAAACTGAATAAATAATTAAAGAGTTTTAATTGAGTTTATTCAAGTTTATTGGAGCTTGAAATTATGGGTCCATAGTCCCCACACTGTCTTAGGTTAATCGCATCGAAAACTCTTAGATTGAATAATTAATATGATTAATTATTTATTTTTTTTACTTTATAATAAAGAGTTTGTTATGAAGATAAATTAATCAATTTGATTGATTATTTTTCTCACATTTATTTTGAACAATAAATTAGTTATTGGAAAAATAAAAATGTGTATAAGACACATTATTCATATAATAATTGATATGAATGGTTGCACATAAGTGTTATTATGGAACATCATACAACAACAAATTTTGCTCTTGTAATGCGCATATTATGAGTTGATGGAGAGAGAGAAATTTTATTTGTTTTTAATATTTTTGATAATATGATTATTAAGAATATTAAAATAAAATAATAAATTTGATTTATTAGATATTATATTTAATTTAGATATCATTTGTAAATTAGTTGCAAATAAGAAAACAAGTTTTTCTTTGATATGATCAAGGAGTTACGTGCATGTGAGAATTGTTCCCATGCGGTCAAAATAGGCTGTAAAAGATAAACGTTATCTACATCACATGTTGTAATGTTATCTAAATGTTGTAACAAATAAACATTATTAAATTAAATGTTGTGAACGTTAACTAAATTAAATTTTTGATTCACCTTGAGCGGCATAAGGTGGACTTTCAGAAAGGTAAGGAAAGAAGGAAAAATGAAAGAAAAGTTTCTTTCATCCTTTTTCTCTCTTATTTCATGTGCACCAGAATTGTGAGAAATATAAAAATCAAGAGTGAGCCCACTCTCATAATTCGATACCGATCCTGAGAAAGGTGAGGAAGGCTCTGGTTTCGTTTTAATTTGCAGGTATTTTATGAAGTACCTCGGTCCGTAAACTCTACCGTGGGATTCTTCATCCATAGCTTCGAATCGGTAGTAGAGCGCGTCTGTTCCTTCGAGACCTCAACATATCGGTATGGTTTTTATGTTTAGAAAAATTATATGATAATTTTTCCTTTTTATATGACAATGTTAATATTATGCATGTTAAACAGTATGCATGCTTCCGCTACACACACATACACATATATATATATATATATATATATATATATATATATTAAAAACCAACAAAAAAGTCCTAACAATATGATCCTTTCTGATAAGAATAAATATCATAATTTTTAAGAATCCGATCGAGCATCAATCCTTTCTTGCAAAGGCTGAAGGTCAAAAAAATTTAATTTAGATTGAAACGTCTTTATGCTAGCCTAAAAAAAACTTTATTTAACCAACATCAATCGGCATAAAAACTATATTTCATTATTATAATGTCTAAAAGTGGCTGTCATTGTGGTCAATATCTTTACTTTAAAGTCAAATCCAACTTAAATTAAATGGATACCAGCCGTTACTTTCGTTCTTGTTGTAATGGAAGGAACGAGTTTAAGGTCGGCCCGTTGTTTGGGGTCGCGAAGACATTGAGAACTTGGCACACTCAGGATAAGACCTCGGTATGGATGAACCATGGCCCATGGGGCGCTCTTCACTGCAGGACCACCGAGGGGCGCACCACGCACCGAGCGTTGGCCTTGGCTTGTGTGGAACAACTTTGTGCATACATAAATGCGGGTATCAGACATAGTTATTGGCCACGTATCTGTATGGACACATGTCACCGCTCAGCCCAGGCGGAGAATGCGCTCCCATGCCCAGGCTGGCTGCCAGCCTGGCAGCAACCTTGGATGGATTTGCCAACCATATTTTTCTTGGAGTTCTCTTTGAGCGGTGCATTAGGCCTATCTCAGCCATTCATCAAGCATTCAATGGTCAAGAAGGTGGCACATTAGAGGCTTACGTGAAGGACTCTTAGGTGGTGCTTTGAGATCATGATTTCTATGCAATTCAACACGGATGGGTAGCGGCTTTCCACCTATAAAAGAAAGACAGCGATCTTC
Source organism: Calamus simplicifolius (assembly GCA_900491605.1). Taxonomy (NCBI): domain Eukaryota; kingdom Viridiplantae; phylum Streptophyta; class Magnoliopsida; order Arecales; family Arecaceae; genus Calamus; species Calamus simplicifolius. The sequence continues at coordinate 114,820 of UESW01003947.1, read as the reverse complement.
ATAGAAGAAAATTCAGCAAGCATCTAGCATGTAATTTTGATCATACGGCTTGACCAACAAAGATCAAGGCCGTGCAGAGGTCTAGGCCAGATGGGTTTGGACACAGACGAGACTAAGCTGGTACGCACAGGAGGTGCGCAGGTGCGAGGCACCAAGGTCAGTTTCGTGTTTTTAAATAAGGTTGGGGTGGGTACTTTGAGTGATCTTTGTAAGGGATAAAGAGAAGTGTTTGGCCTATGGGCAACCTCATTATATCTAAAGTTACTTAGTGGAAAGTTCTTTGGTTGGGAAGACTTTGCTTCTCGTATATCGCTGTATTTATGGAACTTGGCTTGGGATTTTATTTTATTGTTGTGGGATATAGGCTGATTAGGAGAGGAATCTTCTAATGTCATCACCGGTAGATGTAAGGACCTAATGGTCATAGGAAGTGCTTGCACATACCGATCGAAAGCCTGATGATAATTGATGACCCGCACGGATGCACGATCATGGTCCAATGGGTTATGGCGCGTCACATACGTCCGTCTGTATGGGTATATGATCAATGAGCGCATTCGGTGTGCACTTTTTGCATCACCTTCGATGCAAAAAAAAAAAAACTTTTTCTTTATTATTGCAGTTGGAAGACTTTTCCTTTGTTATTGCATTTGAGATCTAACTGTCTTCCTTCTGGAAGCAGTGCAGGAAGATTTTTTCTTTGTTATTGCGTTTGAGATCTAACCGTCTTCACTCTGGAATCTATTTACCTCTCTTGTGCTACGCCTCTGAGCTTGACTTGGCTTTGAGCAGGATGGCAATTTGGACTCGTACGGTGGGACCTGCCTTGCCCCCATCGCATGTAGGTTATTTTTATCTCAAGGTCTGTTTGCATCTCGGAGGAAAAAGAACGGAATGGCGAATGAGGAAAGAGGGAAACAAGGAAAAAAAAAAAGACTATTATTTTTTTGATTAAAAATTATGTTATAAAACTATAAATATAATTTTATTAAGACAAAAATTTAAATTAATTTGCAATAAAATTATAAAAATGGTGTAAAATTTATAAACTTATTTATTTTCTTTGTTACCCCTAATTCAAAGATAAAGAGATTTAGGGCATATTTGGATCATCAGCTCTTCAAAGTTGCCAAAATACCTTTAAGTGACTGTTGACCAAGAATTATATAAGAAAATTATTGACCAATAGCTGGATCAATAGTTAATTCAAAAAGATTTTTAATCTTTTGAGATTAATTAAAAAAAATAAATAATATTTATTTTTTTTTTATTTTTTTCTTTTTCTTCTAAACAAGAATTTAAAGGCCCTTTTCTTTTCTTTAATTTTCTTTTCTTTTCCTTTCCTTTCTTTCAACTCCAATGTTAAACTCCATCCAAATGAACCCAAGAAAAGACAAATAAATATGTTATTATTTTGTCCATCCTATAACTTAATATTTAAATATTATAATATCCTCATATATTTTTTATATATACTACTATAATATTTAAGTATAAATCTAATAATAAAGATTAAATTTATTAATATACTTGATAAGAATTTTTTTAGTTATATTATTAATTTTATAAATTTTATCAAAAAATTATGTATATCATTAGAGTAGGGTAAGATAAAAAGGATAAAAATTTATTATTTTTTCATTTTGCAGGATAAGTTGGAGGGAGTTTATCATATTCTTTGATGCGGACTGGTGTAGATGTTGGTCGACCTTCTTGATAATGAAAGAGTCTTGTTGTATGCGTAATGCAGAATAAGCGCATCGTGTGCAATGATTGACGCATGCATGCATGCATATATTAAAAATAAAAATAAAATTTTTATTTAACAATAGTATAATACACACATATATATATATATATATATATATATATAGTTTGTTTCAGTTTATATTAGTTTTAGAAATTCGAATCGAAATCGAACTAACTTTGATTTAAAAGTTTCAAAATTTTTTAAATTAAAATCAAAAGATAAAAAAAACAATTCAAACCAAATTGAAATCATTATTTGAATTGGTTTTCTGATTTAATCAGTTTTCTTGTGTAATCCTATATTCTTACCTACTCCATGCTTGTACTTTTTTAAAAAATATATATATTAAAAATATTATTTTTAAAAAAATTAAAAAATTTAAATTTGAGATGAGATCAAAGTGGATTTCAAGACAAAAAGCATAGGTACAACCCCCATATTATCCAACCACAAGATTTTTATTTTTCTTAAAAACCTACTTCAAACTTGACCGACCAAAGCTTAAAGGCCCAATTGATCGCGATGAACCTCCATTGGGTCATATTAAAATTGCTATCCCTAATAAAGTTAGCCCTCATAATGTCTGCAATTTGATTTTTTTTTTTTATTTGCTATTTCATTTATAAAATTTACTAATTATATTTTTAATTTCATTTGTAATTAAATTACTTCATTTATTCCATAATCTAAAATCCAAAGAAACTTAAATAGGATATATATCTGAGACATTAACACCAAAGGATTCCAACGTCCTTGTGCTAGGGTAGGGTAACCGGAGAAATTACATGGTTACCAAGGTACGTCCAACTCCGCAAGTCCAGGTCGCGCATTACTCCACCAGCTTCTTTGGGATAATTTATCAAACAACCTTCGCAACTCATTCCCGTTCTCGTTTTCAAGGCAACGAGCAGCTCGTTGCATCATGTGAAGACGTTGAGGCCGATGGCGAGGGCGAGCCGAGACATTCGGAGGAGGGCGGAGGCAAATCTGAGGTCGGCGGTCTCCTGACATCATCGTCAAGCGGATCGAGATGGTGGAGTCGAATAGATCGGAGTGGAAAAAGGCATTAAGGAGAAAGCATAAAAGGTTCGGGGGTCGACGGGAGCACCATCGGCAGTGACGAAGACACCAAGGCGGAGGAGGTGGGTCGCCGAGAGCACTGGAGAGGAGAGGTTGTGAGGGCGTGGTGAGGTTGTTTTGGATTCAGGCGCTGGGTCGCGCGACCCAAGTGGCAGCGGCTTCGGTGGAGCCTAAAGTCCACAAATCTATAATCTGTAATGGGCCCGATGCTTGGCCCGCGAGAGCAACAGCACGACAGGCTTGTGGGCTGTTGTTGTTTAGGATGCACTGATCCACGTACGAGAGCAAAATCTCCGTGCACACACCCGTCGATTATCTGCTCTTCTTCTATGTAGCTCCTTCTCATGATTAGTACAGTGCACCAAGCCTGCATCCATTCCTTTTTCCATTAAAAACTCTTTCCTGGACAGCGAGAAGGTAGCATAGTACGTTGGTTGATTTTAACTTAGAAAAAACCATACTCAAGCATTAGGATCAGTAACACGGCCTTTTGCTTGGTTGAAGATTCGAAAGAACTAGACAAAAGAAAACCGTAGACAGCTGGACTCCCTGCTAGCAACCATCACAACCATCAAGTACGGCAACCCATGGAAAAGTCATCCATATGCAACAAATTCTATATGGACTGCATCATTCCTCTTTATTGATCCATTTGATTCCTATGTGGCTTGATGCCACAAACGAGATATTAGGATACTATCTTAAGTTTTGAACGTGACGTGCATTAATATTATTCAATCTTTTTTTTAAAAAAAATTTATGTGCAAACCAAAATGCTCTTTCTTTCCAACCTACTTCTATCTGCTATCTTGCTTGATTTTAATGAAAAACTCTTTCGGATTCTAAAGCATTCTTCCTGGCTCTGGCTTTCGGATATAAGGAATCGGTCCAAGGTTGAAGTAAGATTCTCTTTCGCTTGAAATGTGCTCCGAGAGTTCGATCTAAGGGATCAGTTTTTGAATGGTAATATAAGTTTTTTCCGACTCTAAAAAATTGCTTTGAAAAGTGTTCTAAGTTTCGGATATAAGAAAATAATTTTGATCCGAAGTTGGAATAAGCCACTGAAGATTTTTTCAATAACTTCAGAAGAAAATATCATCCCCAGCAAGAAGTAAAAATGCCTTCACAGAATATTGCTTATATATCATTTTATAGTTCCTTATTACATAAATTTTTGGTAGTTAAAGAAAGTTAATGCATTAGGAAACCATATCATACTCATTTAGCATCCATGACATGTTATGACATTGTAGGAGTCATAAATCAGTCTACAAGTTATGGATATTCCTGCTAGAAGGGTCAATACCTTTAGTTTCATATTTTTGCATGAATGTCATAATCTTTTAACTAGGGTGTTAAACTTTTTGAACTAAGGTGTCATAATCCTATTTCGGCCTATATCGGTAATCTTTTAGCATTCGTGGCATGTTATGATATTCTGAGAGTTATAATCCAAGCAATGTATGACAGTATTCTAGGTATTAGAGGATGGAACCTTTGCCTTAACGTTTTTTGAATAGGTGTCATAAGTTTTTAACTAGGGTATCATAATTTTATAACTAGGATGTCATAATTTTTTTGAGCCTATATCAGTAATCTTTGAACATTCGTGGCATGTTATGACATTTTGAAAGTTATAACTCAGTTTGAAGTGATAAGTATTTCTAATAGGAGGAGTCAATACCATTAGTTTCATGTTTTTTTTAAAGATGTCATAATCTTTTAACTAGGGTATCATAATTCTTGAACTAGATATCATAATCTTATTTCGGCTGTATCAGTAATCTTTTAGCATCCATGGTATGTTATGACACTCTGAGAGTCATAATCAAAACCACGTATGACAAGAACTCTAGGCATTAGGGGATGAAGCATTTGCCTTAACATTAGCTGAACGGGTGTCATAGGTTTTTAAATAGGGTGTCATAATTTTATAACTGGGTGTCATAATTTTTTATGGCCTATATCAGTAATCTTCTACCATTCGTGGCATATTATAACATTCTGGAATGCTTAGAAGTTGGATAAGATTGACCTAAGATTTAAATTGGCTTTGTGGAGTTTCAAAGAAGAGTTTATAACACCCTAGTTTAAAAATTATAATCCCTAGTTCAAAAATCATAACACCCTAATTATAAAATTATCACATCCTTACAAAAATATGAAACTAAAGGTATTAACCCCTCCTACTAGGAATACTTATCACTTAAGGACCAAGTTATGACTTTTAGAACGTCATAACATGCCTGAATGCTAGAAGATTACTGATATAGATCAAAAAAAAAAATGACACCCATTCAAAAAATGTTAAAGCAAAGGTTCTATCCCCTAATACCTGTAAAACATATCGTACATTGCTTGGATTATGACTCCCTATGTGTCATAACATGTCACAAATGCTAGAAGATTATTGATACAGGTTGAAATAGTATTATGACACCCTAATTCAAAAATTATAACACCCTACTTAAAAGATTATGATATCCCTGCAAAAAATATGAAACAAAAAGTATTGACTCCTCTTACAAGGAATACTCATCACTTCAGGATTGAGTTATGACTATCAGAATATCATAACATGCCATAAATGCTAGAAGATTACTTATATAGGCCAAAAAAAAATTATAACACCCCAGTTATAAAATTATAACACCCTAATTAAAAACCTATGACACCCATTCAAAAACATTAAGGCAAAGGTTCCGTCCCCTAATAATCAGAATTCCTGTAATACGTGGCTTAGATTATGACTCTAAAAGTGTCATAACATGCTACGGATGTTAAAAGATTATTGATATAACCAAAGCAGGATTATAAGACATTTTTTAAAAATTTATAACATCCTAGTTAAAATATTATGACATCCTTGTAAAAAATATGAAACCAAAGGTATTAACCTCTCCTAGTAGGTACTTATCACTTCCGGACTGAGTTATGACTTCTGAAATATCATAACATACCACGAATGCTAGAAGATTACTGATATAGGTCAAAAAAATTATGATACCCTAGTTATAAAATTATGATACCCTACTTAAAAACCTATGATACTCATTCAGAAAACGTTAAGGCAAAGGTTCCATCCCTTAATACCTGGAATACATGTTATACGTGGCTTGGATTATAACTCCCTATGTATCATAATATGCCATGAATGCTAAAAAATTACTGATATAGGCCAAAACAAGATTATGATACCCTAATTTAAAAATTATAATATCCTAGTTAAAAGATTATGACATCCCTGAAAAAACATAAAACTAAAGCCCGTCCTATCAGGAATACTCATTACTTCAAAATTGAGTTATAACTTTCACAATATCATAACATGCCACGAATGCTAGAAGATTACTAATATAGGCCAAAAAAAAATTATGACACCCCAGTTATAAAATTATGATACCTTAATTAAAAACCTACGACATCATTCAAAAAACATTAAAGCAAAGGTTCTATCTCCTAATACTTGGAATACCTATCGTACGTAGCTTGAATTATAACTCCTTGTGTGTCATAACATGCCACGAATGTTAGAAGATTACTGATATAGGTCAAACAAGATTTTGACACCCTAGTTCAAAAATTATAACATTCTAGTTAAAAAAGATTATAACATCCCTATAGAAAACATGAAATTAAAGGTATTGACCCCTTCTATCAGGTATACTAATCACTTTAGGACTGTGTTATGACTTCCAAAGTGTCATAACATGCCATGAATGCTAGAAGATTATTGATATATGTCAAAAAAAATTATGATACCTCAGTTATAAAATTATGACACCCTAGCTAAAAATCTACAACACCCATTCAAAAAACATTAAGGTAAAGATTCTATCCTCTAATTCCTGGAATACCTGTCATAAGTGGCTTGGATTATGGCTCCATGTGTGTTATAACATGTCACGAATGTTAGAATATTATTGATATAGGCCATAATAGGATTGTGACACCCTAGTTTAAAAATTAAAACACCGTAATTAAAATATTATGACATTCCGAAAGAAAACATAAAACTAAAGGTATTGACCCATCTTATAGGAATACTATCACTTTAGAACTGAGTTATGATTTTCAGAATATCATAACATGCCATGAATGCTAGAAGATTACTAATATAGGCCAAAAAAAATTATGACACCAGTTATAAAATTATGACACCCCAATTAAAAACCTACAATAGCCATTCAAAAAACGTTAAAGCAAAGGTTTTATCCCCTAATTTCTGGAATACCTATATACGTAGCTTGGATTATAACTCCCTGTATGTCATAACATGCCATGAATATTAAAAGATTACTGATATTGGCCAAAATAAGATTATGACACCCTAATTCAAGAATTATAATGCCCTAGTTAAAAGATTATAACATTCCTGCAAAAAATATGAAACTAAAGGTATTGACCCCTCCTATCAGGAATACTTATCACTTCAGGACTGAGTTATGACCTCCAGAATATCATAACATGCCACGAATGCTAGAAGATTATTGATATAGGCCAATAAAAATTATGACACCCCAGTTATAAATTTATGATACCTAGTTAAAAACCTATTACGCCTATTCAGAAAACGTTAAGGCAAAGGGTCCATCCATTAATACCTAGAATATCTGTTGTTGTTTGGATTATGACTACCTAGATGTTATAACATGCCACGAATGCTAAAATTTATGGTATAGGACAAAATAGGATTATGACACCCTAGTTTAAAAATTATAGCATCCTAGTTAAAAGATTATGATATCCCTGCAAAAAACATAAAACTAAAGGTATTGACCCCTCCTATCAGGAATACTCATCACTTCAGGACTGACTTATAACTTCTAGAATATCATAACATACCACAAATTCTAAAAGATTACTGATATAGGCCAAAAAATTTATGACACCCTAGTTATAAAATTATGACACCTAATTAAAAACCTACAACATTCATTCAAAAAATGTTAAGGCAAAGGATCTATCACCTAAAACCTAGATTACATGTCGTATGTAGCTTGGATTATGACTCCATTTGTGTCATAACATGCCACGAATGCTTAAAAATTATTGATATAGGCTGAAACAAGATTATGACATCCTAGTTCAAAAATTATAACACCTTAGTTAAAAGATTATGACATTCCTATAGAAAACATGAAACTAAAGGTATTGATCCCTTCTACCAGGAATACTTATTACTTTAGGACTGAGTTATGACTTTCAGAATGTCATAACATGCCATGAATGCTAGAAGATTACTGATATAGACCAAAAAAAATTATGATACCCCAGTTATAAAATTATGATACCATAGTTAAAAACCTACAACATCCATTTCAAAAATATTAAGGCAAAGTTTCTATCCCCTAATTCCTGGAATACCTGTCATACGTGGCTTGGATTATGACTCTCTGTGTATCATAACATGACACGAATGCTAGAAGATTTCTGATATAGGCCAAAATAGGATTATGACACTTTAGTTCAAAAATATAACACCTAATCAAAAGATTATGACATTCCTGAAGAAAACATGAAACTAAAGGTATTGACCCCTCCTACTAGGAATACTCATCACTTTAGGACTGAGTTATGATTTTTGAAATATCATAACATGCTACGAATGCTAGAAGATTATTGATATAGGCTAAAAAAATTATGATACCCCAGTTATAAAATTATAACACCTTAGATAAAAACCTATGACACCCATTCAAAATGTTAAGGCAAAGGTTTCATTCCCTAATACCTGAAATATCTATCATACGTGGCTTGGATTATAACTCTCATAGTGTCATAACATGCCACGTATGCTAAAAGATTACTGATATAGGCCAAAATAGGATTATGACACCCTAGTTTAAGAATTATAGTACCCTAGTTAAAAGATTATAACATCTATGCAAAAAATATAAAACTAAAGGTATTAACCCCCTAGCAGGAATACTTATGACTTTAGGACTGAGTTATGACTTTCGGAATATAATAACATGCCGCGAATGCTAGAAGAATACTGATATAGGTTAAAAAATTTGACACCCAGTTATAAAATTATGATACCTTAATAAAAAATCTATGACACCCATTTAGAAAATGTTAAGGCAAAGGCTCCATCCTCTAATACCTGTAATATCTATCATACATGGCTTGGATTATGACTCTCGGAGTGTCATAATATGCTATGGATGCTAAAAGATATCTGATATAGGCCGAAATAGGATTATGACATCCTAGTTCAAAAAGTATGACACCCTAATTAAAATATTATAACATCCTGTAAGATCCATTAAAGGATCTTCTTTAATAAACATAATGGCCAGATATTAGAATAAATGATTTTTACGTGAAAATATAAATCAAGAATGCGTACCTTGATCCATTGATATTCGTTCTTTGTTGATATTCGTTCTTCGTTGACGAGGAACGAGAGGCTGCGTATGTGTTAACGAGTTTTTTCCTCTTTCCTAATTCTCTTCCTTTATCTATTTTGATGGTCAAACAGACTATATATAGGAGAGAGAGGACCAATCCGATAATACGATAAATTTCTCTTTCCATCAAAGAGAGGTTATCAGATAACAACTTCCAAAGATAAACAAATAAAAATTAGCTTTATTAAACCATCATTATCACTTAAATTTAAATATATGATAAAATCAGATATCATAATTATCATTAGAAAAATAAATGATAAATCAATCATATATCCACGTGGGCACATAAAAGGAAACACTAACATTCTCCCACTTGGCCCATGTAAGATATTAAACGTACTGGTTTAATAATCAATCATAATGTGCATAACAGAAGCTAAAATCCTTCATAATATTGGTCAAACATGAAATCATCATTAAGCAAAAACTAATAAGGATCATGGCAGTTGTATGCTATTATTTTGACGTACTCCTTCCATGTATCACATTACTAGTTCTATACTTAACATGACCTATAATGGGAATTGCAATAAGGTCTAACAATAATATATTTATCAAAGATGAATCTTGTTAACATTTTCATAATTTATTTATGTATATATACCAGCATAATTAAACAGGATCTACAAGTGATTCAGAAATAATAATTAATTGAGCTCAGAGTGTCAAATACATAAGGAACTTAAAGCTTTAAACATAACATCATAATGGTTTTCAATAATGCCCATTCTTTTGACATGTTCATAAAATGTCTTTGGCGGCAATCCTTTAGTCAGCAGATCTACAATCATGAGATTGGTGCTAATATGTTCAATTGACACTCTTTGTTTCTGAACTTCTTCTTTAACGGCAAAGTATTTCAATTCCATATGTTTAGCACCCTTTGAATACTTGTCGTTTTTAGAAAAGAAGACTATTACAGAGTTATCACAATAAATTTTCAATGGCTTGGCAATATTGTCGACAACTCCAAGTCCCAAAATAAAATTTCGTAGCCATAAACCATAAATTGTGGCCTCAAAGCATGCCACAAACTTAGCTTTCGTAGTGGATGCAGTAATGACAGACTGTGTCACACTTTCTCATGATATCGCTCCTCCAGCTAAAAGGAACAAATGGCCAAATGTGGACTTTCTATTATCAACACATCCAGCAAAATCTGAGTCTGAATATCCCTTAACCTCAAAATTATTAGATCTTCTGTAGGTAAGCATGTGATCCTTCGTTCCTTGTAAATACTTAGTACCTTCTTTGCAGCTTTCCAATGATCTATTTTGGATTACTTTGATATCTGCCTAGCATCCCGACAGCAAAACTGATGTCTGGCCTGGTACATGTCGAGCATACATCAAGCTACCAACAATTGATGCATAAGGTATTTCTTCCATTTGTTTGCGTTCCAATTCATTCTTTGGACATTGCATAAGGCTGAATTTATCTCCCTTCTGAATTGGGACAACACTTGCAGAGCATTTGTTCATGTTGAATTTCTCAAGAACTTTATTAATATATGCCTTCTGAGACAAACCTAACATTCCTTGTGATCTATCACGAAATATTTTGATTCCAATCACATAGGTTACCTCACCCATATCTTTCATTTCAAAGTTCTTAGAGAGAAAATTCTTGGTCTCATACAATAGGCCAAGGTCATTAGTAGCTAGCAAGATATCATCAACATGTAGAATCAAAATATGATTTTGCTCCCATTGATATTCAGATATATACATCGATCAACGTGTTTTCTTTAAATCCAAAGGATGTAATGGTATCATTGAACTTAAGATACCATTGTCGGAAGCTTGCTTAAGTCCATATATTGACTTCTTCAGCTTACACACATGTGTTCCTTTCCTTCAAATAAAAAAACCTTTAGGTTGGTCCATATAAACCTCTTCATTCAAACTCCCATTTAGAAAGGCAGATTTCACATCCATTTGATGCAACTCCAAATCATAATGAGCTACCAGCGCCATAATAATTCTAAATGAGTCTTTCTTAGAGACGGAAGAAAAGGTCTCTATGTAGTCAATGCCGTATTTATTAGTAAAACCTTTGGCAACAAGTCTGGCTTTACAACGTTCAATATTGCCATTTGAGTTGCGTTTGGTCTTAAAGACCCATTTACACCCAACTCTTTTACAATCTTTAGGCAATTCAACAAGATCCAGACTGCATTGTAATCCATTGATTTTAACTCATCTTGCATGGCATCTAATCATTTGATGAATTAGCACTTTGCATGGCTTGTGAAAAAGAAACTGGACCATCATTAATACCCAAATCAAAATCTGATTCTTGTAGATAAACTACATAATCACCAGAAATAGTAGTTCTTCTTTGTCGTTGAGACCTTCTTAATGCTACTTCATTGGGTTCGTTTATTGCAAGTTCATTAGTAATATCATCATTCTATGGTGTTTGATCATTAATTTTTGTTCTTAAAAGTTATTTAAAGGTTCAACAACTCTAGGAACTACAACTTGAGAAGAAGTTATAGGTGAAGAAACTTGTACCTTAACTTCTTGGATTTCCACTTTATGTGGTTCCAAACTCCCACTAATTTCATTATTCTCAATGAACCTTGCATTTTCATATTCAACAATTCTTGTACTATGGTTAGGATAATAAAATTTATACCCTTTTGATCTTTCTGGATAACCAATAAAGAAACCATTGGTTGTTCTTGAGTCCAATTTTTTTTCATATAGATTTTAAATCCTTACTTCCGCCGGGCAACCCCAAACATGTAAATGTCTCAAAATGGGTTTCCTTCCTGTCCACAGTTCAAAAGGAGACTTTGGAACTGCCTTACTAGGAACCCTATTTAGCAAATACATAGCAGTCTTTAAAGCATGCATCCACAATAATAAGGGTAATGATAAATTCTTAACATACTCCTAACCATGTCCATTAGAGTTCGATTATGCCTTTCTGCAATACTATTTTGTTCTGGTCTTCCAGGTATTGTGTATTGAGCACATATGCCATGCTTTTCAAGGAATTTGACAATGGACCAGGGCATTGTCCAGATTCATCATACTTTCCATAATATTCACCACCTCCATCAGACCTAATAATTTTACTTTTCTATCTAGTTGTCTTTCAACCTCGTTGATAAACACTTCTAGAGCATTTACCGATTGAGATTTTTATGCAACAAATAGACATAGCCATAACGTAAAAATCATCAATAAAGGTGATAAAATATTTTTCTCCACCAAAAGATGGAACATCAAAAGGCCCACATATATCGGTGTGCATAATTTCAAGGAGCTGTTTACTTCTTGTGGCACTTTTCTTGATTGTCTGTTTTATAATTATGTGTTTTCCTTTAATACAATCCACACAAATCCCAAGATCAGTAAAATCTAAATCAGGAAGGATTTCATTCTTTACTAATCTCTCAATTCTTTCTTTGGATATATGATCCAAACATTTATGCCACAAGTAAGCTGATTGTTCATTCACTAAACTACGTTTAGTACCAACATTATGATGCAAGGTTAACAATGTCTCAGCAAAAAGACTATCAAGCTTAAATTTATACAAACCATCAGAAAGAATACCAGAACCAATAAGATGATTCTGTTTAAACAAACTGAAACATCCATTTCCAAATTTAAAAGAATATCTAATTGAGTCAAGTTTGGATAAAGAAACTAAATTATAAGAAATAGAAGGGACATAAAGTGTTTGGAAAAGGTCTAAATGATGTCCAGTGTCTAGAATCAAACGATAAGTTCCAACAGCTTCAACTAGAGCTTTGACTCTGTTTCCCGTTGAGATAAAGTTTTCATTTGAGTTTATGGTTTGGATCGTAAGGAATCCCTGCATCGTATTAGAAACATGAGTGGTACAACCAGTATCAATCCACCAAGTATTATAAGGAACTTGTGTTAAATTTGATTGAAATATACAAAAGCCCTAGGCTTAACTTTCTTTTCGAACCATGCCTTACATTTCAGGCAATCGTTCTGATAGTATCCATGCTTTTTTTTTAAGTGACACTTATCATCCTTTTGTTCCTTCTTGTGGATTTAAGCAGTTGACTCATTTATCTTTAGTGGTTGTTGCTTGCTCTTTCCTTTCTTATCTTTCTTTGATTTCTTTCCAACTCCTTGTTGTCCCATGAGATTAATAGAATGATTTCCATGTTTCTTAATTCTTGCTTCCTCTTGAATGCGCATACTTTATAGTTCATTCACATTCCACTTATCCTTCATAGTGTTATAACTCATGTGAAATGGACCATACTCAGAGGCAAAGAATTGATAATGAATTGCACAAGAAAATTTTCATTCACTTTCAATCCCATAGTCTTTAGTCTTGCTGCTATGTTTGTCATTTCAACAACATGCTCATGCATATACGAGAACCATCAAACTTAATGTTGGTTTAAAGTACTCATCAATGTCCCAGCAAGTGACTTATCAGCAGAGTCAGATTGGGAACGTGCTTCCATAAACTTCATAAATTCCTTAGCACTTTCAGTAACAAAAGTTGTGGACTTGATTTGTTTGCTACAGTCATTCGCATGAACATCAGGCTAAGTCTATTTGATCTTTCCCAAGACTTATGAAAAGACCTCTGTTCAGCACTGCTAGAGTCAGTAAGAGCAGTGGGTTTCTCATTTATGAGTGCCAAATCAAGATTCAGAACAGCAAGATGAAACTGAACTTGTTCGCACCATTCAGAGAAATTAAGCCCATTAAAAGTTTGAACAGACATAGATTGTGAATGAAGAGAAACAGGAATAGTTGCTGCAAATATAGAAAACATGCTCACATATAATGCTTTGAGTAATATTATTCATATTCCATCAAATAAACAATAAGTGCATATTGAAGTTCTCCTTTGGGTGATACAACAATATACAATAGTAAAAATAATTGATGCTTAATTTTAATTTTACATACCTGGAAATTATATATACTCAAATTAATATGTTTGCTATCTTTGGATATGCTAAACATACCTAACCAAGCATATTAATTGACCACATCATGTCCATAGATTATAAAATGACTAGTCAACCTTTGGGCGACCCTTTAATATTTATAATCAATGAACTTCAATATACTCATAACAATTAAACAATTATGTCATTCATTTATAAGCATCACATAATTATGAGTAATTAAATTATTTAATTAAATTTGATACCTATAAACTTTCAAATTTGGCCACTTTGGTGACTAACAAATCACATAATATAGACATCAAATTTAATTAATGATAATATCATGCGTGAATATAAAAGACTTAAGGTACCCACATAATTTTATTGTAATATTTTTTAAAACATTAATCTCATAAATATTATAGAGTAAAACATAAATTTTAGAAGAATCTTCTCGGAAAAGAAATATCCTGGGCTTTCATCTTTTGTTGTTAAGATTAAATTGATAGAATAGTAACATCCTTATCCTTAAATCTGTTGGTCCGAGGTTCAAACCGGGTAACCTTTATTTTATTTTATTTTTACGGCATCTATGGAAAGAGGCTTTTTCATGCCACGGCACATGAAAACTCAGTATGTGAATGCGACTTCCATTTCCGTGGAATCCCACGTAACAAGGCTTCTGTGACACTTTTTTTTTTGAAATCTTGTTGGAATCCCACGTAACTTCCTCCATCGTTTTCGTGAACCGCATGAACACCGCGATCCTTACTGTCTGGGACCGATCCCACTTCCTGGGACGTTGCGTCCTTCATGCACGCAATCCTCACAATGGAAGAAAATGAGAAAATGGCTTGGGATATTAAAAATAAATAGAGGGGCAATGATGATGATTTGAACCTGTAGAACGATCATCTTACCACTATACTATTTTAATAACCTTATTGATAATGAAAAATCATAAATTCTTTAATTAAGGCTCTGATACCATATGTAAGATCCATTAAAGGATCTTCTTTAATAAACATAATGGCCAAGATCTTAGAATAAATGATTTTTATATGAAAACATAAATCAAGAATGCGTAACTTGATCCATTGATATTTGTTCTTTGTTGATATTCGTTCTTCGTTGACGAGGAACGAGAGGCTGCATATGTGCTAACGAGTTTCTCTATCTTTCCTAATTCTCTTTCTTTATCTATTTTGATGGTCAAAAAGACTATATATAGGAGAGAGAGAACCAATCCGATAATACGATAAATTTCTCTTTCCATTATAGGAGGTTATCAGATAACAACTTTCCAAAGATAAACCAATAGGAAATTAGCTTTATTAACCATCATTATCACTTAAATTTAAATATCTGATAAAATCAGATATCATAATTATCATTTAGAATAAATAAATGATAAATCAATCATATATCCACGTGGGCCACATAAAAGGAAACGCTAATACATCCATGTAGAAAATATGAAACTAAAGGTATTAATCCCTCCTAGCAGGATTATCCATCACTTGTGAATTAATTATGACTCTTAGAAAGTTATAAACATGCCACAGATGCTAAATGAGTATTATATGGTTTCCTAATGCTTTAACTTTCTCTAACTATCAAAATAATTTGTGTAATAAAGAAATTATAAAAAGATACATAAGCAATATTCTATGAAGAAATTTTTTTCTTCCTATTGGGGATAAAATTTTCTCCTAAAGTTATTGAAAAAGTCTTCAGCAACTTATTCCAACTTTGGACCAAAATTGATGACGCCAAGTCACCTTCCTCAAACGCCGGGGAAGACGGACGTCCTCGCTCCGGGAAGTCCTGCAAGAAAAGTCCCCGAGGACCGGTGGCACCGGTGGGGACCCTCCGACGATCAAGTCAGTGGCTTGGGTTCAGACAAAGAACCACCCCAGCGGAAAAGAACTGAGGCGGTTAGGGTTTTGCTGGGAGGAAGAAAGCTCAAATACCAGAGTTCAGATCCCTACTTACAGCACGAGCATGTGCTTTTATATCTGTCCGAATATCCCATCTTACTGTTTTGGAAGATCACCATCGTACCATCGCTGCGCGTGCCGGAGACATCCCATACCGTTTGCCGACGTGATGTCATACGTGTCCAACAGCCGCGAAGGCATTCAGTGCGCGCCGTCGGATGATATGACCGAGCACAGTCGCAAGTGGTAGCGAATCGTATGCCGTAGTGAGGCATGGCCATGCACAGGGATATGCAATGCACCATACGCCGTTATGAGGTATGGCCCTCCGTAACGGGGTGCAATCACGGGCGTACTGAGAGTCATGTGGGTGTGCCGTGCGGCCTGAAGTCATCATTTCTTTCGACGATTGGACTTGCATGCCAATCGCTGATGACCCCACCCCGAGACCGGAAGGGGTTCCGGGGGTGGGGAAATGCCGATGCACCCGAGACTGGTGGGGGTCTCGGGGTCAAGAGATGATGACCCCACCTCGAGACCGAAGGGATCCCAAGGGTGGGGAAATGCCGGTGCACTTCGAGACTGGTAGGGGTCTCGGGGACAAGAGATGATAACCCCACCCCGAGACCCAAAGGGTTCCCAGGGGTGGGGAAATGCCGGTGCACCCTGAGACTGGTGGGGATCTCGAGGTCAAGAGATGATGACCCCACCCCGAGACCGGAAGGGATCCCGGGGGTGGGGAAATGCCGGTGCACCCCGAAACTGGTGGGGGTCTCGGGGTCAAGAGATGATGACCCCACCCCGAGACCGAAGGGGTCCCGGGGGTGGGGAAATGCCGGTGCACCCCGAGACTGGTGGGGGTCTCGGGGTCAAGAGATGGTGACCCCACCCCGAGACCCGAAGGGGTCCCGGGGGTGGGGAAATGCCGATGTACCCGAGGCGGTGGGGGTCTCGGGGTCAAGAGATGATGACCCCACCCCGAGACCCGAAGGGGTCCCGAGGGTGGGGAAATGCCGGTGCACCCGAGACGGTGGGGGTCTCGGGGAAAAGATGATGACCCCACCCCGAGACCCGAAGGGGTCCCGGGGGTGGGGAAATGCCGGTGCACCCCGAGACGGTGGGGGTCTCGGGGTCAAGAGATGATGACCCCACCCCGAGACCGGAAGGGGTCCCGGGGGTGGGGAAATGCCGGTGCACCCCGAGACGGATGGGGATCTCGGGGTCAAGAGATGATGACCCCACCCCGAGATCGGAAGGGTCCTGGGGGTGGGGAAATGCTGGTGCACCCCGAGACTGGAGGGGGTCTCGGGGTCAAGAGATGGTGACCCCACCCCGAGACCCGAAGGGTCCCGGGGGTGGGGAAATGCCGGTGCACCCCGAGACTGGTCGGGGTCTCGGGGTCAAGAGATGATGACCCCACCCCGAGACCAGAAGGGGTCCTGGGGGTGGGGAAATGCTGGTGCACCCCGAGACTGGAGGGGGTCTCGGGGTCAGAGATGGTGACCCCACCCCGAGACCCGAAGGGGTCCCGGGGGTGGGGAAATGCCGGTGCACCCCGAGACTGGTGGGGGTCTCGGGGCTAAGAGATGGTGACCCCACCCCGAGACCCGAAGGGGTCCCGGGGGTGGGGAAATGCCGGTGCACCCCGAGACTGGTGGGGGTCTCGGGGTCAAGAGATGGTGACCCCATCCCGAGACCCGAAGGGGTCCCGGGGGTGGAGAAATGCCGGTGCACCCCAAGACTGGTGGGGGTCTCGGGGCCAAGAGATGGTGACCCCATCCCGAGATCCGAAGGGGTCCCGGGGGTAGAAAAATGCCGGTGCACCCCGAGACTGGTGGGGGTCTCGGGGTCAAGAGATGGTGACCCTACCCCGAGACCCGAAGGGGTCCCGGGGGTGGGGAAATGCTGGTGCACCCCGAGACTGATGGGGGTCTCGGGGTCAAGAGATGATGACCCCACCCCGAGACCGGAAGGGATCCCAGGGGTGGGGAAATACCGGTGCACCCCGAGACTGGTGGGGGTCTCGGGGTCAAGAGATGGTGACCCTATCCCGAGACCCAAAGGGGTCCCGAAGGTGGGGAAATGCCGGTGCACCCCGAGACTGGTGGGGGTCTCGGGGTCAAGAGATGATGACCCCACCCCGAGACCGGAAGGGGTCCCAGAGGTGGGGAAATGCCGGTGCACCTCGAGACTGGTGGGGTCTCGGGACTAAGAGATGGTGACCCCACCCCGAGACCGGAAGGGGTCTCGGTGGTGGGGAAATGCCGGTGCACCCCGAGACTGGTGGGGATCTCGAGGTCAAGAGATGGTGATTCCATCCCGAGACTCGAAGGGGTTTCGAGGGTGGGGAAATACCGATGCACCCGAGACTGGGGGGGTCTCGAGGTCACTAGCCGCCGTTACCTTTTATCCTGACGATGCGGGATCAGTCATATCAAAAACTATTTTCTTATATCCAAAACATAGAATACTTTTAGAGCAAATTTTTAGAGCTAGGAAGAAGCTTATATCATCATTTGAAAATTGATCTTTTAGACCGGAGAGAAAATCTTGCTTCAATTTTAATTTTCCTTCAATCTTAGACTGATTTTTATATTTGAAAGTTAGAGCTAGAAGAATGTTTGGAATTAGAAAGAGTTTTTTATCTATAAAATCAAGTAAGATAATGAATAAAAGAAGATTAAAAAAATTTAGTTTGTACATAAATTAAAAAAAATTAAATAAGTATCAATACATACATGTTATATTCAAAAAACTTAAGACCATATTCTGCTATTTCGTTGTGTGAATCAAATTATGTAAAATTTTATATGAATCAATTAAAAAAGAGCGCTGCCATTTACCGTTTACGTAAAATTTGCTAGACTTTTCTGGCAACCCAAATGCATAGCTAACGCGGTCTCTCCACGACTCTGCAACCTTTGAAAACATTATGATGGTGGAGCACGACCCGTAATCCAGTGCACTCGATGATAAGTGTTAGTATTATTTGTTTTGACACGGAGATCAAAGCCGAGTCATACGGTGTTTGTGCCAGGCGAGGCAATAACGTACGTACCGGCCAACGGTCGAGCGCTTTCGCCGCGAGAAAGCTCACCGAAGAAGACAGCGGGGTGGGGCCCAACCTCAGATTCTAGGGAGGGGGGCAATGTAGGTACGGCTGGCTCTGACCACGTCTAAGGCGTGGAATCGCGGCGGAGATACCCAAAATGTGAGAGCCAGCAGCGCCCCGACCGAAAGCTCGGCTGCCGAGCCCCGCGCGGTTCGGCTGCTCGCAGGACTGAGAGGGCGAAGACCACGGGACTCAGCTCACACATTCCCAACGCCATGGCCCCCCCTCTATCTCGAGTAGGAGTGTATAACTTGAATTAGGTTCAATTCAAATTCAATCCGCTGAATTTGATTACAGTAATATTTAAATTTATATTTATTTAAATTGAATTTAAAAAAATTATATTTAATTTAATTTAATTTTAAATTAATTTGAATTAAAGTTAACCACAATTCAAATCCGAAATAATTCAAACCTAAAGATTATTCGAACGGAGATAGCTTATCGGCACCAAATTTTTGAAGCATTGAAGGCGCCAATCGGATCGAACGAGATGATCAACTTAAGAGCGAGAAGGACAAGACCATCGGTCGCAGACGAGAAAAATGATAAATATAAAGACGGACCACCCATACATTTCGTTTCACTTTTCGTCTCATCCTTTTCTTTATTTACGGCACCTCCTCCTCTTTTTTGTTTCAGATAAGATTTTTTTTTAATACAATGTTAAAGCTCTGAATCCAGCTTATGCGTTCGGCAAGAAATTTTATTTTTTTGTCTTTGAAATCTATAATTCGGTGTTTATTTACTTTAAAAATTTTTTTTTTCTCATCAATCCAAATTTCTATCCGAAACTCAACCCGAACCCGATTTTTAAAAATAGGATTAGGGTTGAGGTTTTACAAATAGGGTTAAGGTTAGGGTTAGGATTGAGGTTTTACAAATAGGGTTAGGATTGAGGAAAACCCAAGTTTTATGAGTCTGAGTTGCACTCCTAATCTGGAGTGAGAGGGGGCACTGGGGGAAAGAGAGAGAGAGAAATGATTGATAAACGTGTTTAAATTTTAAAGAAATGGTTTTTCAAAGTCAAACACAAATATTTTTTAAAGAAATTCTTTTATATTATTTACTTTAAAAATAAAGGTGAAAAATTATAACTATTTAACGTTTTGTAAAGTATGCAATTTTCATGTTCTTACTGGCTTTATCATGTCAGTCCTTCAAGCATAGTGTGATATGGATACATGGGATTGCCCTCGCCTTGTCAGGCTCACCAGACTGCTACGTACGTTGCTCATAAATTCGTCATCGGTGATAACTTATCGTGCGTTCACCATGTCACTAGCTACGCTCTTCCGGAAGGAGGAAAGGTGTTAACTGCTGAGCCAATTGGTACGACCTTTTGGCGTGCAAGCGTGTGAAGAGAAAAAACTTTTAATTATATTTACTCCTCGGTCCCAGATAAGACCCGGCCATTTGCAGCAAGACAGCACCCAAGAGCGCTTTAATTGGCCAAGTCCCTTTGGCCTCTAGTTTGGTGCAGTCAAAGAACTTTATTTGCTCTCACATTTGTCACCTGTGATCAGTCCCATCCCAGAAGCCAGTGCCTCCGAAATGCCAAGCCCAGGTTCACCCAACTATGGTTCCGTTATTCAAACGCTTTCCATGCCTTTACATGCCCTTGTCCAATGCAATTTCCACAATGTACCACGGTTGCCTTCATCTGACCAAGGGACAAAGACTTACGGTTCTCACACGCTCTCTTATGCTACTCTCTCTTTCAATTTCTTTTTCACCCCATCACGTCGAGGTTTTACGAGACATGGTACCTTCCTGTGATCTTTCTTACACCCCACCCTAGAAGAAGGGGAGGCACCCACACCGCAACAAAGGAAAAAAACTTGCTGCACTGCATAAAAGGTACGGATTGATCATACGAATGCTATTGTACGTACGTTTTATAGTAAATTTATTAAATTTTGATACATACAATATAAACGCACAATCAATCTATACATTCTATGCATATTTATTGTATCATTCTTTAGCATAGAGCAAGTATTTTTTTTTAAACAGAAGCGCATGCCAATTATTAAGTGTGATACAAACAGAGCTACACTCAAGTATAATTGGTATTTCCGTAATCCTTTATCTTTTTCAAGCGAGCCAATTATAAAACATAAAGCCAAGTGTTTTAAGGAAGCTTATCATTTAGAGTTCTTGAGCGTTATTGAGAGTCTAGGTGTAGGGTCTTTTTATCCATGATTTTTTATTCTTATCTTGTTAGATAATGGATTAGAATTCAACAAACTTATACTTTTAAGATTTTAAGGTTTGATTTCAGATTTAATGTCGGTTTTTGATGCCTTGTCAGCAAGATTCAAATCAAAGTGCCCCAGCATGGCAACCCATCCGTCTTGCCACCGTGCTCCTTTGTCTTACCTCTTTTTGCTTTCCTACAAACGCCATCCTGGACGGATTTTAGACAAGGAGAGCAGGAGGGAAATATAAGAAGGTTAAAAAAAGACAAAGGCAAAAGAAAAGAAGACGTGCACTTATGCAGTAGTCTCATGGGAGAGAATATTCATCCAGCCTCAGAGAAAACGTCCGTTCATACTCGTTGAGCTTCGCTAAGAGGGTTGATCGCATGATGTGCATCCCAACCGCGCGAGGGGTTGTATCCTACTTGGAACCAATCCACTTCACTACAAGAATTTTGGAAATCAGCTGTGCCATTTTAGCATTGCTAATAAAAAAATCATCACTAATGGGCCATTGACCCCATGAGCAATAAAGATAATAATTTTTGGATGGCATCCTCTCGAGATAGCAATTTTCAAACGATTTTCTTAGACAGCGGCCTTCTTGAGCGGCTTAATTCTTAGGCGGCCTCACTGGTCTACTCGACTTTCTTTTGAAGGACGCAATGGGCATTTAATTTCATCCACGGCATTGCTCTCGTTTCAACAAGCGTCTCGTAATAATGAAAGAGAACACAAGGAAAAAGGGCCTCGTTACGTGCGTGGGTTCTCCCAAAGACCACTTTCTTTCATGTCCGATAGTCAATGGGCTAGAGCATTTAATGGTGCAGAAACGGTAATGGAATGGAGTGTCACGAACATCTCGCCTCAGCGCTCACGCTCCAAGTCGGCCTTGTCCCGTCTCGGCCTCATCTAAGTCGGCCTTGTCTCGGCCTTGGCTCCCACAAGCGGCCATGACATTTTTGCACCAAAGCATCTATAGCCTCAAAGGCCACATGCATCCACTTGCTCTAAGACATTTATTGCCATATTCTCTAGCATTTATGGCTGCCACGTTGGGGCCTCTGGCGGCTCCCACAGCTACCACGGCCATGACATTTCTCGCACCAAAATATGTATGGCCTCAAAGGCCATATGCATCCACTTGCTCTAAAGCATTTATTACCATATTATCTCATGTATTAGAGCATTTATGGCTTCCACGTTGGCCACAGCACATAGCGGTCTCGGCCTCGGCTCCACAACCATGACATCTCTCGCACCAAGGCATTTATAACCTTAAAAACCACGTGCATCCATTGCTCTAAGGCATTTATTGCCTTATTCTCTCTCATATTTAAAGCATTTATGGTTTCAAAGGCCACAAACATCTACTTTTTCTAAAGCATTTATTGTCTTATTCTCTTATGTATTAAGGCACTTATGGCTGCCACGTTAGCCCCCTCGACTTTTTCTTTCGGCCATGAATAGCTTCGGCTCTCGGCTTTTTCCCCTATGGCCTCAGCCTCAGCCCCTCGGCCTATTCCTCTCGGCTGTGAATATGCACATGAACAGTGTCATGCACGTGAACAATGTCATGCACATGAACAGTGCCTTGCATGTGAATAGTGCTATGTAAGCACTCCATAATTAATTCTCTGCAAGGGACAGCTGGCTTCAACTCCAAACGTCATCTTCTACCCCAACAGCTGCACCATGGGACCCACATGACTAACTTTATCACCTATCGCTGTTCACGTAGGATTTTCACATGGCCCGCCAACCTATTTCTCTTTTGCCAAGATCACGGGTTGTTACCGAAATATTATGGATAGTTGTCGATATTCAGGGCGCGTGTTTAGCGGCTATTCGCCCACCTACCTTTAACAGAGCCGATCTTGGCGGAAGGCATGATCCGACGATTATCCTCGAAGGGTAAGAGGGACTCCCAAACAGGTATATAAAGACCCCCACTCACAACGAGGAGGGGGACTCAATCTCTACTCTCTCATTCAGATCCCTATTTTCCAAATCACTAACTTGAGTATCAGAGGGTTCCCATCGAAACCACTGGTCCATAACTTTTCTTGCAGGTTTTCGGTTGAAGGAGGCGGTCCCTGTCATTCCTCTGAAGGCCTACGAAGCATTTCTGTCGCCTGACGCTCCTCAAAAGTGATTTGGCAGCAACGGATTGGCGCGCAGGTAGGGAGGATCAGCGATGCTAGTTTACAGATCCTCATCCCTCTCTAATCAAAATGGTGGATCATAAAGATGGTGATAACCCCAGATCCAAGAAGCTTTCGCCAGTTATGCTGGGGGGCACCTTCAACGAGCTGAGCAACAGGAGTGTGGGGGGCATTTAATGAGGCCACTTGACCCCATGGGCAATAAAGACAACATCTGGGCTTGGCCTCAGTGAATCGGCTTCTCCTCCTTGGGACCAGCAGGAAAAGCTTCTGCCTCCCGGCTGTCCCAACTCCAAATCTTCAGCCTTAACTCCCACTCGGCTTCAGACTACTCTCCTCGGCACTCGACTTCGGCTGCTTCCCTCGATCTCGGATTAGCTTCCACTCGGCCTCAGCACCGAGCCCCCCTCGGCCACTCCCGCTCCTCGAACCGTCAGCAAATACCGAGGGGCCACTTTTCGAGAGAGTACCGCACTCTGATACCCTCTCTCCCCTCTTGCAACCTGGCACATGGTGATGTCCATCCAAGGCCATGTCTTCCGATTCTTGGTTTTGCCAAACACCAGGACGTCTCCCAGCATGATGTCATCGACTCATCGGGCTTGACATTGTGGCATTACGCCACAGGAGCAAGGCACGTTCATGTCAGCTGACATGAGGATTACTATCCTTCTCTGGTCCACATCCCAACTCAAAAGGTAACCAAAGGAATCTGAGGAGGGGGTTGGGCCAGGTCAAGGCTGGTCCTAGTCCTACGTTGGGGAAAGCTTTCGTTTCCCTCCCTGCATCGACCCGACTTCTAGCGCCTTCGATGTCACCTATAACATCGTTCTAGCAACCAGCTCTCAGTCCCATCTCTAACCAGTTTGTGTGGGACTCCCTTGATCTCTCTCCGATCTAGTACCGAGGGAGGGAGAGAAAGGAGCTCCAGTTTCATTCGCTGTGGAGGCTGCCTCTCGGCTCCTCCGCTACAGCCTCAGGCCCCTCCATCATCTCTTAGAAAAAAAGCAAGAGAAAGGCCATCAGCACGAGGGGCATGACGACCCCATCCCAACTGTTCCGCCTTCGAAGATCCGTGAGCCTGCCTTCGTGCCGGATGCTCCCAGCTCCTCACCTTTGGTCTCTCTCGATGGTCTCGGTCCTCTCCGCGGGCTCTGGCTTCCGGGTTTCTTCCCGGCTATTCCCAGTCGTCCAAGGCTTGCTCCACATAACCAGCTCTCCGTTCCGAATTCATGGGCATGCTGCTCTCCCTGGGAGACGGTCTCCTAGGGCATGGAGACCATGACGCTATTGGCTGAATGGCCATAACAGAGCTGGTTCTCCACACGGATGTCCAGGCCAAGCTCCGCCACGAGGTCGACGCCATCATGGGGACTCCTGGCTCCATCCCCGCCTCCTGCTCCCATGTGCCTCAGATCCATCCTGACACCTGTCTGCTCCCAGGCGGCTGGACTCCCTCAGCCCCATCTCCCAACTTCGTCGCAGCCACCCGGCTTCCTCTCGGTCCCATCTCCCAGCTTCGTCCTAGCCACCCGGCTTTCTCTCGACTCCATATCGGCCCCGATCCAATATCAGAAAAGGATGGAGAAGGCTCTGTTTTGAGTCCATCACCCTTGCTTCTCCGCCTTGTCTTGGCCACCTCTAGAAGCTCTCAGATCCATCCTCCAACCGCCATCCCACAGCAAATCAAGAAGACAAGAAACAGGGCATAATTTATACCCTGTTGCACGATGGCTTCCGGCAACTACCAGCTGCTATAACTAGACCAGACACCCTCCCAAAGAACCACAAATGAGGGATTGGAGGCTGATGACGCCCGATCACCTCTCCTGGACGTCGGGAACGGAGGTGCTCCTCGAATCCTCGCCTCGCCGGGTTGCCTGCAAGGAAGTCTCGGGGCTGGAGGGGGCTCCGGCGGGACCCTCCGACGGCCAAGTTAGTGACTGAGGTCACAGCTGAAGAAGGGCTCGAGTGAGCCCTATTTTGGGTGGAGAAGAGGGGTCTCCGAGAGGAGGAATCCCTTTTGAGAGTTTAGATGGTGATTTTGGGGGTTATCGCGCGTACCTGTTTGGTGAGTAGATTTACCCTTTTATAGGGGTTGACACTGGCACGATCACGTGGGGTGGCGTGAAGTCAAAACGTCTACAGAGCCCTTGCATGAATCTGGGCTGGTTGGTGGGTTACGTCCCATCAGCAGCGGGGCTGTCGACGGCGCGCGTCTGGTGTTGTCGGGTGGCGCATGTCAGAGAGGCAGATTCTTGAGCCGCTGGGGCTGATCTGGCGGGAACTGGGAGATCCCGATTTGTCAGGGCCGAGCTGGGTCGACCTGAGATGGCCGGGGCCCATCCCGCCGGCAAGGCAATACCGGGGCGGGGCCGAATCGGCGGACTTGTAGACGACGGGACCGAGTCGGGCCGGCCGGGGATGGCCTTGGTCGACTCGGCGGGACTGAAGACGCCGGGGCCGAGTCGGGCTGGCCGGGGATGGCCTTGGCCGACTCGGCGGGACTGGAGACGCCGGGGACGGCCTTGGCCGACTCAGCGGGACTGGAGATGCCGGGACCGGCTAGGAATGTGCCGGGGCCGCCTTGCTTGGAGATGCCAGGGCCGGCTAGGAATGTGCCGGGGCCGCCTGGCTTGGACACACCGGGGCCGGCTAGGAAAGTGCCGGGGCCGGCTAGCTTGGAGACGCCAGGGCCAGCTAGGAATGTGCCGGGACCGACTTGGATCAGGCGGGGCTGGCCGGGATGGAAGCACCGGGCCGGCTGAGAGGCACCGGAGCCGGCTGGGAAGATGCCGGGGCCGACTTGCTTGGAGAAGTAGGGGCCGGCTAGTAAGATGCCGGGGCCGCCTTGGTTGTACCGGGGCCGCCTAGCTTGGAAGGTGCCGGTCTTGGAGGTGTCGGCCTTTGGGGCTGTCGGGCGTCGGCCTTTGGGGTCGTCTGGTGTCGGCCATTGGGGCCGTCGGGTGTTGGCCTTTGGGGTCGTCTGGCTTGGAGATGTCGGCCATTGGGGCCGTTGGGTATCGGCCTTTGGGGCCGTCTGGTGTCGGCCATTGGGGCCATCGGGTGTCAGCCTTTGGGGCCGTCTAGTGTCGGTCATTGGGGCCGTCGGGTGTCGACCTTTGGGGCCGTCTGGTGTCGGCCATTGGGGCCGTCGGGTGTCGGCCTTTGGAGCCGTCGAAAAAAATTTTATTTTTCATGGGGTCAACTGGCCCCATCAAATGCCCCTCACACTCCTTGAGCTTGCGTGCCCCGCACCGGCTAAACGAAAGGAGTGTAGAACTTTTACCTTGGCACCTTGCGCTGCCTTGGATGGACGTCTGTGTGCCTTCTTTGGCTAGCTGAGGGCGGCTAGTAATCCTCTCCCAACGCGGGGTCTGGAAGTCTTTTGAACACAGGAGGGTGACCTGAGAGCTGAGAGCGTCAGGTTCCTTTCGAACCGCCTCGTGGGTGTGAGAACTGCTGCGAGGGGCGACTCAGTGGGGTACGGGGCCTTTAGGGTCTTGACCGACTCGGGGGCACCGCCATGCCGGGGCCGAGTGGTGTCCCATGGGCCGCGATGCCAGTGAGCTCCCTTTGAACCAGCTTGGGGGTTTGTTTGCCCCCCAGGAAACTCTATTGATTGGAATCCGTAGGTCTTGAGCTTGAGGGTGCCGACACAGAGCCGATCTTGGGTGCTGACGTGGAGTCGTTCTTTGCTGCCGATGCGGAGCTGGTCCTTGTTGCCAACGCGGAGTTGGTCTTTGGTGCCAATGCGGAGTCGGTCTTTGTTGCCAACGTGGAGTTGGTCTTTGGTGCCGATGCGGAGTCGGTCTTTGTTGCCGACGCGGAGCCGGTCCTTGGTGTCGATGCGGAGTCGGTCTTTGTTGCCAACGCGGAGTTGGTCTTTGGCGCCGACGCAGAGTCGGTCATTGTTGCCAACACGGAGTTGGTCTTCGGCGCCGACGCGGAGTCGATCTTTGTTGCCAACGCGGAGTTGGTCTTTGGTGCCGATGCGGAGTCGGTTTTTATTGCCAATGCGGAGTTGGACTTCGGTGCCAACGCGGAGTTGGTCTTCGGTGCCGACGCGGGGTCGGTCTTTGTTGCCAACGCGGAGTTGGTCTTCGGCACCGACGCGGAGTCGGTCTTTGTTGCCGATGCGGAGCCGGTCCTTGTTGCCAACGCGGAGTCGGTCTTTGTTGCCAACGCGGAGTTGGTCTTTGGTGCCGACACGGAGTCGGTCTTTGTTGCCGACGCGGAGCCGGTCCTTGTTGCCAACGCGAAGTTGGTCTTTGGTGCCGATGCGGAGTCGGTCTTTGTTGCCAACGCGGAGTTGGTCTTTGGTGCCGACGCGGAGTCGGTCTTTGTTGCCGATGCGGAGCCGGTCTTTGGTGCCGACGAGGGTCGGTCTTTGGTGCCAACGCGGAGTTGATCTCTGTCTAAGAAATACACTCATCCCAAGAGCATGATAAAATAAGGATATTCTGAATAATACATTATTGAAGGATCAGCAAGCTACTGAGAGTACCGTTCACGTTTCGAATGTGGAGGTGAAGCTTTCCATTTTGATGCCAGCTTGCTTCCTTCCGTTGGGGCATTGTTGGGGCAAATCTGAGGCGCTGGAGGTGCCGACGCACCTGGGGCCGTGAGGTTTCCTCGAACAAACTTGCCCAAGTAGCCCTGCTGGACAAACTTTTCAATGGCCTTCTTCAACTGGCGGCAATCTTCGGTGTCATACCCACAGTCTTGGTGATACCGGCAGTAAAGCCCTTTGTTGTGGGGGTTTATTGACTTTAGGGGATGTGGGCGTTGAAAGTAAGGCTCCTCCTCAATCTCTAGCAGGATGTGGGAGATCGGAGCCGTGAGAGGAGTAAATCGCCCCTTAGGAACCAGCGCCTGGGGCCATTGGTCAAAGCGACTGGGCAGCTCGGGCTGCCTGGATCGTCCCTCAGCTGGTTCCATGGGGGTTGGCTTCTTATTGGAACTCCTGCCGGCTTCCCTTCTGGATGAGTCAGCCTCATTGGTACGGATGTACTTCTAGGCCCGGAGGAGGAGGTCGGAATAAGAGCTCGGTGGCTTCTTATCCAGGGAGAAGGTGAAACGGGACGGAAGGAGTCCCCGCTTCAGCGCTAGGGAGGCCACCGCATCATCGAGATGGTAGACCTCGAGGGCGGCGGTTTTGAATCGGGACACGAAGTCCCGCAGTGACTCTCCTTCCTTCTGGCGGACGGAGAAGAGGTCGTCTGCCATCCTTGGGATCCGGCGGCAGGCGTCAAAGCGGGCCAAAAATGCCCTCTCCAGCTCCCGGAAGGAGTCGATGCTGTGAGGGGGCAGGCGTGAGTGCCATGCACGTGCGGCCCTCCACAGAGTTGCGGGGAAGGCCTTGCAGAGGAGGGCGTCTGGGGCACCCTAGATTTGCATCATAGCCTTGTAACTTTTGAGGTGGCCGAGGGGGTCGGTCGTACCATCGTACGGGTCCATCTGGGGGAAGCGGAACCTGGAGGGAACCGGATCCTCCGGTATGCGGTGAGTGTAGGGAGGACGAGTGTCGAACTCTTCCTCCGGCTGACGGTTGATCTTCTTGGCGAGCTCGTCTAGTCGCCTATTGTACTCCTCCAGGCGTTCCTCCGCCTAGCGGTTGATCGTCGGGGCCCTTCGAGGTGGCTCGGAGGAAGAAGAAGAAGAGGAGGCGGATGGAGATGGAGACGGAAGTCGGGGTTTCCGCCTGGGTTCCTCGTGATAATGTGGCTTGGGAGGAAATTTGTTGGGGCTGCGGTTAGAGGACCGTGGCCGCTTGGAGGGCTCGCGTCGAGGCTTCTGGGGGAAGCTTGACGTCGGCCGGTCTCTCACCGATAGGCCTTCCACCGGGGGGAGCCTCCCCTCGCCGACTGCTGACTGACGAGGGGAGCGGTTTGATGCTGGGTGGCCATAGACTGTTGTTGCTGGAGGCCGTGGATCATGGCGGTGAGATTTTGGACTTGCTGGGAAAGAGTCGCCAGCCGCTCCGCTGTTTGGACAGCAGCGTCCGGCGGCAAGCAAGCGACCGGAGGGCGGCAGCAGGGGGATTGGCCTCCTACTGTCTAGTTGGCGGGGAAGCCCTGCTGGGCAGCTGATGGAGGCGGCCTGAGCTTGGGTCACCACCATGGCTTCTGAAAGAAGAGGGGGGACGAAAGATGTAGCTCGGGGAGGACGTTCGCTACTTTTTCTTATGCCCCCCTACCTGGCGTGCCAATCTGATGACGCCCGATCACCTCTCCTGGACGTCGGGAACGGAGGAGCTCCTCGAATCCTCGCCTCGCCGGGTTGCCTGTAAGGAAGTCCCGGGGCCGGAGGGGGCTCCGACGGGACCCTCCGACGACCAAGTTAGTGACTGAGGTCACAGCTGAAGAAGGGCTCGAGTGAGCCCTGTTTTGGATGGAGAAGAGGGGTCTCCGAGAGGAGGAATCCCTTTTGAGAGTTTAGATGGTGATTTTGGGGGTTATCACGCGTACCTGTTTGGTGAGTGGATTTACCCTTTTATAGGGGTTGACACTGGCACGACCATGTGGGGTGGCGTAAAGTCAAAACGTCTGCAGAGCCCTTGCATGAATCTGGGCTGGTTGGTGGGATACGTCCCATCAGCAGCGGGGCTGTCGGGCGGCGCGCGTCTGGCGTTGTCGGGCGGCGCGCGTCAGAGAGGCTGATTCTTGAGCCGCTGGGGCTGATATGGCGGGAACTGGGAGATCCCGATTTGTCAGGGCCGAGCTGGGTCGACCTGAGATGGCTAGGGCCCATCCTGCTGGCAAGGCAGTGCCGGGACGGGGCTGAATCGGCGGACTTGTAGACGATGGGGCCGAGTCGGGCCGGCCAGGGACGGCCTTGGCCGACTCAGCGGGACTGGAGACGCCGGGGACGAGTCTGGCTGGCCGGGGACGGCCTTGGCCGACTCGGCGGGACTGGAGACGCCGGGGCCAAGTCAGGCTGGCCGGGGACGGCCTTGGCTGACTCGGCGGGACTGGAGACGCCGGGGCTGGCTAGGAATGTGCCGGGGCCGCCTTGCTTGGAGACGCCAGGGCCGGCTAGGAATGTGCCGGGGCCACCTGGCTTGGACACACCGGGGCCGGCTAGGAAAGTGCCGGGGCCGGCTAGCTTGGAGATGCCAGGGCCGGCTAGGAATGTGCCGGGTCCGACTTGGATCAGGCGGGGCCGGCCGGGATGGAAGCGCCGGGGCCGGCTGAGAGGCACCGGGGCCGGCTGGGAAGATGTCGGGGCCGACTTGCTTGGAGAAGTAGGGGCTGGCTAGGAAGATGCCGGGGCCGCCTTGGTTGTGCCGGGGCCGCCTAGCTTGGAAGGTGCCGGTCTTGGAGGTGTCGGCCTTTGCGGCCGTCGGGCATCGGCCTTTGGGGCCGTCTGGTGTCGGCCATTGGGGCCGTCGGGTGTCGGCCTTTGGGGCCGTCTAGCTTGAAGATGTCGGCCTTTGGGGCCGTCGGGTGTCGGCCATTGGGGCCGTCGGGTGTCGGCTTTTGGGGCCATCGGGTGTCGGCCATTGGGACCGTCGGTCTTGGAGATGTCGGCCATTGGGGCCATCGGGTGTCGGCCTTTGGGGCCGTCTGGTGTCGACCATTGGGGCCGTCGGGTGTCGACCATTGGGGCCATCTGGTGTCGGCCATTGGGGCCGTCGGGTGTCGGTCATTGGGATCGTCTGAAAAAATTTTATTTTTCATGGAGTCAACTAGTCCCATCAGAGGCTACTTTCAAAACTAATGCTGGCGGAAGAAGGCGCCTGCAAGAACCAATCCACTGTTCCCGAAAGAAAAGGACTAGAGCCAAACTCCCGAGTCTGGCCCTTCGTCCCAGCTCCGCTCCGGCTCTCGACAACGGGCCTAGCTCTAGGTCCAATTCGGCCGCTCCCATATGCACCCAGCTCCAGACTCCACGTTGACAGCCCGAGTCCAAGCTCCCGGCATCGTCTCAGTGTCGTTCCGACACCGTCCCGAGCCCCCGTCATTCGGATGGGCCCCAGCGAGCTTCCCTTTGCTGCTCCCTGTTTTGGGTGCGTCCTGGGCTTTGGCCGGAGGTTCCCAACTTCATCTCGGGCGTTCCAATTCTAGCCACCTCCTGACTCCACGAACAGCTCCCCGGTGGCTATTCTCGAGTCCGAACCAGCTTCCAGCCTTCCGCTTCCCTGACAGCAAGCTCCGTGGCCTCGGCAACCATCATTCGGACTCTGGAGTGGGCTGTCTGCGTCCCTTGTTTCGGCCAACTTCAACAGCACTCCCCATACCTTCGTTGCATGGCTCTGGTGTGCCCCACACGCAGGAGAGTCCGTGTATGTTGCATGGCTCCAGTGTGCCCCGCATGCCGGAGAGTCCATGGACCATCCTAGCCCCGTCTTGCTCCTCACGGTTGCCCCGGTGCACCAGCACGACCTCGAGCAGGGCCGAGCTCTTCCTCGGCCTGCCTCAGCCATCAGCCTTTTCCCGTCAAGTGCGAGGAGTCCCGAGCGTCATGTCGAATCCGGAACAGAGAAACGCTTTCGGTTCGCCCCGATTCCCCTGCATTCGTCCTAGATCAAACCTCCCATATCCATTTCGGCCGAATCTTGCTCCGGCCTCTGATCATCCTTGGCTGCTGGCTCTGTGAATTCAGCGAGCTCCCGACCCCCAGCTTCGAATAGCTCCATCGCCCGACTTTAGGTGGTCGGCACCCAGCCTTCTCAGTCGGTTTCAGACGTCGTCCTCATCTCCCCCTCGGCCTCGGTCCCAACCGCGTCGGCCTCGGCTTATTCCATTTAGCCTCGGCTATCCCGCTTGTTCTCAGCTCCCTCAGCCATGCGAGCTTCCTTGGCTCCCCCCTCGGCCTCGGCCTCAGCTTCCACAGCACTCGGCCTCAACTCCCCTCGACCTCAGCAATTAGCGCCAAGCTCGACTCGGCCTCGGCTTTTTCCTTCGACTATGTACAGCCTCGGCCTCCAGCTTCGTCCCAGCTTCTAGCTCCTTCTGGGCCACAGACATCTCGTCTCGGCCTCCAATGCGAGGGAAGGCCCAAGTAAGGGCAACGACACCTCCACTCCAACTAACTTACTCCCTTGGGGTAGGCCACCAGCAGACTGAAGTACCAATTTAGTAGAGGGAAACAAGGGTGCTACAAGAGCTAAGTATACCACACTTAACAGTATTTCTTTCATTGATACTTGAAAATGTTATGCAGGGAAGATCGACTCTGCATCAGCATTCAAGACCAAAGCTCGACTCCAGCTCGGCACTCAAAGCCCAATGTACCATCAGCACCTGAAGCCTGACTCCGCGTCGGCACCTGAAGCCCGACTCCGCGTCGGTACTTGAAGCCCGATTTCGGTTCAGCACTAAAGCCCGACTCTAGCTCGGCACTCAAAAACTCGATGTACCATCGGCACCAAAGCTCGACTCCAGCTCGGCACTCAAAAGCCCAATGTACTATCGGCACCAAAGCCCGACTCCAGCTCGGCACTCAAAGCCCGATGTACCATCAGCACCAAAGCCCAACTCCAGCTTGGCACTCAAAAGCCCGATGTACCATCGGCACCAAAGCTCAACTCCAGCTCGGCACTCAAAGCTCAATGTACCATCGGCACCAAAGCCCAACTCCAGCTCGGCACCTAAAGCCCGATGTACCTTGGCACTAAAGCCCGACTTCAGCTTGGCACTCAAAGCCCGATGTACCATCGGTACCAAAGCCCGACTCCAGCTCGGCACTCAAAGCCCAATGTACCATCGGCACCAAAGCCCGACACCAGCTCGGCACTCAAAGCCTGATGTACCATCGGCACCAAAGCCCGACTCCAGCTCGGCACCTAAAGATCGATGTACCATCGGCACTAAAGCTCGACTCCGGTCAGTACTCAAAGATCGATGTACCAAAGGCACTCAAGCCCGAGGCTAGCTCGACACCAAAGACCGAAAACTAACTCCAGCATTGGCAACAAAGATCGTCGGCATAGGGGAAAAGGCACCTGACGACTCTCCAACTCTCAGGTCACCCTTCGGGGTTCAAAGGAACCCAACGACTTTAGCAACTCTCGGGTCACCACTCAGGCCGGCCATGAAACCCCCAAGGCAGTTTTATTGCAGTCACAGTGGCTTCATTCATCTACCTTCATGGCCTCATTACAACTTTAGCAGCTTTATCACAGTCTCAATGACTTCACAGCGGCTCTAACTCTGCCTCAACGGCCAATGGCCTATCGAGTAAGACCTTTATCTAAATTATATACCTGCAACATATTGCTGGTCACTTTCAGCCATCAAGAAGCCCCAAGACAACTCATAGTTGGGAGAGGCCAACTCCCCAGCTCATAGTTGATGGGCACCCACTTTCAAATTTTACGACAAGTAGAAGGCCCAAAGTCAACTCAGTTAGGAGAAACCGACTCCCCAACTCATAGTTGATGGGCATCCGCTTTTAGGCTTTGCATAGAGAGAGGATTACTGGCTGCTAGTCAAGGGTAACCCACTTACCCTCAAACTTTGCTTAAAGTTTTTTGAACATACAAAAAGCATGGCTCCAAAGAGCGTAAAGATGTCTACACAAGGTAGCGCAAAAGGAAAGAGGTTTCCCCACCTGGAAGGAATCATAGTTGAGGTTGATAGGAAAGGGCAGATGCGAAGGTAAAAAGTTCTACACTCCTTTCGCTTAGCTAACGCGGGGCACACAAGCTCAGGAGTGTGGGGGCATTTGATGGGGCCAGTTGACCCCATGGGCAATAAAGACAATAATTTTGGATGGCATCCTCTCGAGATAGCAATTTTTAGACGATTTTCCTAAATGGCCATCCTCGGCGGCCTTCCTGAACGGCTTAATTCCTAGGCAGCCTCATTGGTCTACTCGGTTTTCTTTTGAAGGATGCATTGGGCATTTAATTCTGTCCACGGCATTGCTCCCTTTTGCAATAAGTGTCTCATCATAATGAAAGAGAACACAAGGGAAAAAGGGTCTCCTTACGTGTGTGGGTTCTTATAGGGGCCACATTCCATCGTTAATGTCCGATGGTCGAGTCAATGGGCTAGAGCATTTAATGGTGCATAAACTGTAATAATGACTTGGAGAAAATTTAATGGAATGGAGTGTCATGGACATCTCTCCTCGGCGCTCAAAGTCGGCCTCGTCCCATCTCGGCCTCATCTTGGCTTCCGCCTCGGCATCTGCTCCACATCTACCACGGCCATGACATTTCTCAAACTAAGGCATTTATGGCCTCAAAGGTCACGTGCATCCATTTGTTCTAAAGCATTTATTGCCTTATTCTCTCTCGTATTTAAAGCATTTATGGCCTTAAAGGCCACGAGCATCCACTTGCTCTAATGCATTTATTGCCTTATTATTTTCGTACTTATGTCACCGGGCTTTCAATTGGCACACGCAAGCGCTCTCTATGGCCACTAGGTCCTTGCGTCTACCGGTGATGGCGTTAGAGAAACTCTTCCCTAACCAGCCTTACCCCAGAACATTGAATAAAAATCCCCGAAGAACAAAGTCCCATCGAAACACCAAGATATACGGGAGGCAAAGCCTTCCCAACCAAGAACTCTCCACTAAGTAACTTGGAAAATAATGAGGTTGCCCGTAGGCTACAAAAGCACTCCTCTCTGTCCCTAACAAAGATCTCTCAAAGTGCCCGCCCCAACCTCACTCAACGAAAACTGACATGTAGATGCCTCGCACCCGCGCACCACCTGTGCGTATCGGCCACGTCCCATACTCGTCTAAGTCCTCCTGACTTAGACCTGTGCCGCTGCGATATCCGTTGATCCAGCCGCTCGCTAACCTCACGAACCTTCCCTGGTCGTTTAGTGGTGCCCACCTGAACTCCACTCGGGTGTCCCTTCCTTAGAACGTAGGAAGATCTTCTCCCAATCAGATCTTCTCTCTCTCATGTTCTATCATCTAATCCTCTCATTGATTGATCTAATGCCTTTCACGTAGACCTCAGCCCCCTCTATTTATAGGTTGCTGCAACCTTATCCAAAGATCCCCCTTGATCTTATCTTTATCCCATGCAACGTCTCCAAAAAGGCCACCGCCCATCTCCAAATCTTATCTCCTCCTAGCCGGCTGATGAAGGACTCTTCGCTGCTAGATAGGACGCCTGAAATCTGATCCAGAATAGCTCCAAAGATAGCTTTGATAATCCCCAAGATATTCTCAACAAACTATCTTAAGATCTTATCCATATCTCCAAATTGGTTGCTTATGGATAAGGTTTGTTTTCCCTCCAAATCTTATACAAAATCTGCTGGCTGGAGTCCCTAATCTTCTCCCTAAGATAAGGGTCGAATTTACCTGATCTGGACCGATTTACCCCTGAAAAATCAGCTTCTGGACGGTTTGGACCGTTGCTGGGCGAATCTGGCCGTTGCAGGGCCATTACCGAGGCCGACACCGACGCCGAGGCCGATGCCGTTGCTGAGGCCGACGCCGAGGCCGTTGCCGAGGTGGACGCCGAGGCCGATGCCGAGATGGGGTGGTGACAATCCTCCCCCCGCTGAGATGTCGTTGCCCTCGTCGACCACCATGCCGCGCAAAATCATCCTGACGCTCCTCGTCGTCGCATGCCTTGGCCCTCCTGGTCAAAGCCTCTCGAGTCCCAACGCGGCCTCCTGCCACACGCACCCCCTGATGCCTCCTCGGTTGGATAGCCCACTCGCCGAGCCATCCCGCCTGCCGCCTCCTGCCGCAGGCCTCCGTGCCTAGGCTCTCCCACGCGATGCCTAGGCGTAAGGTTGTCGCACAACCTCAAGTCTGGTGGTGGGGCCGTTTCTTGCACCCACCCTTCGCAACTGTCCTATGCCATCCCTCCACTGGAACGAAGTAAGGACGCCTGCCTTTCCGGATCAAGATGCCCCTCCGATGAGGCATGACCACGGCCTTGCTCTTGATGAAGAAGTCCATCCCGAATATCAGGTCGTAGTCGTCGATCGGCAAGACCGTCATGCTGCAGTGCCCAGTCCATGAGCCCACCTCCAATGTGGCCTCCGCTTGGCCCAAAGACTCCATCTCCTCGGAATTGACTGGCTTCACCCTACAAGGCATGGATAGCGCTCCAAGCCCCAATCTGTGCGCCGCCCCTTGGCTCACAAATTGTGTGTCGTGCTGGAATCAACCAAGGCCCGCACTGTCCTTCCGTTGACCCGAGCCCTCACGTACATCAAACCTTGGCATTGGTCTCTCGCGGCCAAAGTGTTGATGGACTGTAGCGGGGCCATCCTCGCTACTGGCTCCTCCTTCAAACTCTCGGATGCCCTGTCTGCCTGGGTAGTGATGGCCGCTACCGCCACCTTTCGTGGACACTCCCGTGCTAGATGCGGCCCTCCGCATATGAAGCATCCAGCGAAAGTCGTCTGTCCCTTTGGTTTTGCTACTGCACGTGGTGGAACACTTTCCTTCTTGCCTTTTCGACTACGCGGTGGTGACGCACTCTTGCATTTGCCCTTGCCCTGGCCACCGCTGCCCGAAGTAGTAGCGCTGCAAAAGTCCACCAGTGCCTCTGCTGCTACGAAGGCTGAGGGAATATCCCTCACCTCCCTCCTGCGAAGCTTGGCCTGCACCCACCCCTATAGACCAGCGCGGAAGTTAAATAATTTATCTTCCTCGGACATGTTGGACACCTCCAGAAGTAGATTGCTGAACTGCGCCACGTACTCCTGGATGCTCCCTGTCTGCCGCAGCTTCCTCAGGTTCTCTCGAGCAAGCCACCCTGCATTGCTCGACTGGAACTGAGCCTTCAGTTCCCTCGTGAAGATCTCCCAGGTCTCGATTCTGGGATGCCCCGCACGGTCATCTTTGGCCGTTCTGGTCCTCCACCAGAGCTTATCGTTCGCCTCCAGATATGTTAAGGCCCGATCCACCTGATCGGGTGCTGGGATCCTTGCCGCACGGAAGTAAGTCTCCATATCCCACATGAAGTTCTCCACTTCCATCGTGCTCCTGACTCCACCGAAGGCCTTAGGCTCCCGGACCTTCGCTTCCTTTGTCGGAGCACCGACCATGTGGACTAGACTCCGCGCCTCCTACCTTAGACGGATCACCTCCTGCTCCAAAGCATGGATCCGAAGCTCCAATCGCTCCTCCATGGCCAAGTCTGATCGTTGTTGTTGCATGCTTCGATGTTCATGGTCGCAAAGCAGCCCCTCGTGCGCCTTCGTCAATTGGTGTGCGAAGTGCGCAACTCAGCCAACTGTATGCTCAACTCCACGCATACAGCTACAAGATTCATGGTTGATCCCTCTCCTGGATCTCCCATAATACCCTACAAACGGATCATGCGGTCTCCTACCGCTCTCACCATCTGATTGGGCTTGCTTGGAACTTGTCTTCAACCTGGCTTAGGTTGCAGCAACCTATAAATAGAGGGGGCTGAGGTCTACGCGAAAGGCATTAGATCAATCAATGAGAGGATTAGATGATAGAACGTGAGAGAGAGAAGATCTGATTAGGAGAAGATCTTCCTACGTTCTAAGGAAGGGACACCTGAGAGGAGTTACCTCTTGTCACCGGGCTTTCAATTGGCACACACGCAAGCACTCCCTATGGCCACTAGGTCCTTGCGTCTACTGGTGAATAAAAATCCCCTAACCAGCCTTACCCCAGAACAATGAATAAAAATCCCCGAAGAACAAAGTCCCACCCAACACCAAGATATATGGGAGGCAAAGCCTCCCAACCAAGAACTCTCCACTAAGTAACTTGGAAAATAATAAGGTTGCCCGTAGGCTACAAAAGCACTCCTCTCTGTCCCTAACAAAGATCTCTCAAAGTGCCCGCCCCAACCTCACTCAACGAAAACTGACCTGTAGATGCCTCGCACCCGCACACCACCTATGCGTATCGGCCATGTCCCATACTCGCCTAAGTCCTCCTGACTTAGACCTGCGCCGCTGCGATCTCCGTTGATCCAGCCGCTCGCCAACCTCACGAACCTTCCCTGGTCGTTTAGTGGCGCCCACCTGAACTCCACTCGGGTGTCCCTTCCTTAGAACGTAGGAAGATCTTCTCCCAATAAGATCTTCTCTCTCTCACATTCTATCATCTAATCCTCTCATTGATTGATCTAATGCCTTTCACATAGACCTCAGCCCCCTCTATTTATAGGTTGCTGCAACCTTATCCAAAGATCCCCCTTGATCTTATCTTTATCCCATGCAACATCTCCAAAAAGGCCACCGCCCATCTCCAAATCTTATCTCCTCCTAGCCGGCTGATGAAGGACTCTTCGCTGCTGGATAGGATGCCTGAAATCTGATCCAGAACAGCTCCAAAGATAGCTTGGATAATCCCCAAGATATTCTCAACAAACTATCTTAAGATCTTATCCATATCTCCAAATTGGTTGCTTATGGATAAGGTTTGTTTTCCCCTCCAAATCTTATCCAAAACCTGCTGGCTGGAGTCCCTAATCTTCTCCCCAAGATAAGGGTCAAATTTACCTGATCTGGACCGATTTACCCCTGAAAAATCAGCTTCTAGACGGTTTGGACCGTTGCTGGGCGAATCTGGCCATTGTAGGGCCGTTACCGAGGCCGACGCCGACGCCGAGGCCAACACCGTTGCTGAGGCCGACGCCGAGGCCATTGCCGAGATGGGGTGGTGATACTTATTGCTGCCACGTTAGCCCCTCGGCCTCGGCTTTTTCCTTCGGCCATGAACAACTTCGGCTCGACCTCGGCTTTTTCCCCTATGGCCTCAACCTCAGCCCCTTGGCCTATTCCCTCAGCTGTGAACATGCATGTGAACACTGTCATGCACATGAACAGTGACTTACACGTGAATAGTGCTATGCAAGCACTCCATAATTAATGCTCTGCAAGGGACAACTGGCTTCAACTCAAACATCATCTTCTGCCCCAATAGTTACACCATGGGGCCCACGTGACTAACTTTATCACCTATCATTGTTCACGCATGATTTTTACATGGCCCGCTAACCCGTTTCTCTTTTGCTAAGATCACGGGTCGTTAATGAAATATTATGGATAGTTGTCGATATTCAGGGAACGCATTTAGTGGCTATTCGCCCACGTACCATTAACGAAGCCAATCTTGGCAGAAGGCATGATCCGACGATTATCCTCGAAGGATAAGAGGGACTCCCGAATAGGTATATAAAGACCCTGACTCACAATGAGGAGGGGGACTCAATCTCTACTCTCTCATTCAGATCCCTGTTCTCCAAATCGCTGACTTAAGCGTCGGAGGGTCCCCGTCGAAACCATCGGTCCGAAACTTTTCTTGCAGGTTTCCGGCTAAAGGAGGTGGTCCCTGTCATTTCTCTGAAGGCCTATGAAGCATTTCTGTCGCCTGACGCTCCTCAAAAGTGATTTGGCAGCAACAATCACTAATTGGATTAATAATGCAACAATGATGCCAAAAAATTCATCGCTAAAATGATCGTTGTTGCAGAAATTAGTGAGCTATTTCGTTGCTAATTAGCGATGAGTTTAGCAACGCCAATACAAGCATCACTAAATAGCGATAATAATTAGTGACGTCTATTGACATCGCTAATTTCTTATGAATATTAGCGACATCAACTAGGTATCGCTATTTTTTTAAAAAATAAAATTTTATAAATTTTATTTTATTTATTTTAATTAATCTGCTTAAATAATATTTAATTTTAATAAAAGACATTCATAAATAGAATATTTTATTAAAATAGAAATAAAATATTAAAAAATTAATATATTAATAATAGAAATCAATAGCACATAAATACAAAAATAGCACATCATAAATATAATAAAATATAAAAATATCAACACTGATCAACTAGAGAGGTGGGTCATCTGGAGCTGAAGGTAGAACGAAAAACTGTGTCAACTGCAACATAAGCATAACCAATTGTCGCATCTCCTGCAACTCTTGCTCATAACGAATGCGCTCCTCTTACTTTTTTCACCGGATGTCCACGATCTCCATCATCATCTCCGATCTCACATGTTTCGCGATGGAACGCTCAATCTGCTCGTAATCGCTGGTGCCACCTTGATTGAAAGAAGAGGAACCGCATCGACCAAAAAAAGCAAAAGCTTTGGCGTTCAGACCATAAACTCTATGATCATTTGACTGTATGCCAATAGCCTCTAAGAAGATGTGGCCGCTCTCCTGCAGTGAAGGATCGGGTGTAGACCCTCCCTCCTCTAATGGTTATGTGGTCTGAGAGGTATGAATAATAGTTCATCCATACGTGCCTGTAAGGAATATATATCAAATATAATGCAACTCATATTGAAGGAAATATATCAATAAACACATCATGTTT
Organism: Calamus simplicifolius; assembly: GCA_900491605.1. Classification (NCBI taxonomy): domain Eukaryota; kingdom Viridiplantae; phylum Streptophyta; class Magnoliopsida; order Arecales; family Arecaceae; genus Calamus; species Calamus simplicifolius. The sequence continues at coordinate 73,996 of UESW01003947.1, read as the reverse complement.
TCAATGATTTACTTACTCCGATATGCTATAAGTGACTGTCAACCCAAGACCCATCTTTTCTCATATGGGTCTCGCCTTGAACAACTGTCAGTGCCTTGGATCGGTCCATTCCTTTAGCCTCTGAAAAACAATGTTTCAAATTTGTAGTTATGCTCATTTTAAAAAAATTATCATTAATAAGTATACAAAATTAATAAATTTATATGCTTACAAGCCAACGTCAATGCTCTTCAATCGAAATGGATCCCGCTGTGTGGCAGGAAAGACCAATGCCCGGACCACCTTTCTAGGATCGATAGTTCAAGCTATGGCCGACCTCCTTCGCCATGGGAGATCCGCCCACTACTGCTGCTAGCCATCCCATATAGAATCAAAGATATGAGCGGGGCATTTCGATTTCCTCCGCTAGTGACATAAATTATCAAAGTATTGGTAGTGAGCAAGTGAAGTCCAAGCTATTCTAACAGAAGGAGTTAGGGCTGGATTCCACTCAAATTCTTTCTACAAGCAGAACAACTATAAATATGCATATTGCAATAAATAAATTATATAGATAAATGTTGATAATATGACATTATAAATGCAATTAAGCATTATGCAAATAATGTATACAACCTTATATGTATAATTCTATATCAGAACTAAAACAGAAATCAAAATAATCAAAATATATTTATAATAGTTAACGTAGTTAGCGAATATAATAAATGAACAAGTTTAATATTCTATCTTAATTATTATAATTATAAAAATATACATGAAACTCTGTCCAGTAGAACTCCCTCACCTTCTCACTGAGGCACTCCCAACAGTAGCCCTCCGAGTCTGCATGCCTCTTAATTATATCGATAATATGCCTTAAGACAATATGTCTCTTTACAAATCTATGCAAGTATAATAAAACATAAGATATAATTTAATAACATGGCAATTGTATGAACAAATTTCTATGATGATAGAAATACACTTACTGGCCATCAACCAGTAGAAGCCTCCTTCTCATGCTGGAGGAAGTACTATCGCCTGATGATGGCCTGACATATGATCTTGGCATCTCCTCAGCAGACGTCTCTCGGATATGTTGCTCCTGTTCGGAGGAGCTATCACATGCTCCATCAGAAGGAGAGTCGTTGCCTAGGCTAGCAGACCACCTTTGGGCTATGAATCGTTCACAATCCCTCATAGTACCTAAAAGATAGTAGAATCAAAATGAATCCAAAAAATGTATAAAATAAAAATTTTATTTTCAAATTATAATCATAGATATAAATACTTAGTCACTATCATTTATATTTTCAAGTTCAGGTTCTTTGTTTGATTCTGTCTTGAATTATGATTCATATTCATCTTCTTCATCATTTGAGACCTCGTCCACATCCTCAATTTCAAGTGAAGCACTGATTGGATCATTATGGATTGGATCCGGATCAAGCAAATCATCTTGGATTGCATGTGCTTCCATAACATCTTCTTGAAAAGCTGGAGATTCAAGTGTTTGTATAGATGAGCTTATCGGCATAGAAATGATCACCCATGGCTTTATTTTACCACAGTCCATCAATCTCTCTTATCGTTTGAAGGCTTGGATATGTGGAGTAGTATACTTGTTCAAACCTTCTTCTATGACATATTTCAACAAGACTATAATCTTTATGCACTTTGTCCCTACATTTGGAGTTGGATCAAATTATTCACATTTGAACAATATAATGTGTTTAATAGGCCAACCAGGATACTCAACTTCAACAATCTCCTATATCTTTCCATAATAATCTTTCTGATCTGCACCAACAGTTTGACCTTGCACACATACCTCCTAATTTTGAGTTGCTCTTGAAGAACCCAAAGACTCAACTTGAAACTTGTATCCATTAACAAAATATTTGGTGTATGTATTAACTCTAGACAACAGCCATTGTGCTAGAGATTTAATGAAAATGTCATCAACATTCGAAGAAGGATTATTAGTCTAAAAAATCAGGAAAACATAATTAGTTTGTATATGATATGTACTTATTAACTTATAAGCAATGTGCCAATTTAATACTCACATGTTCATTAAACCAATATGTAAACTCGGTATAAAGTTTCAATCTAATTTCATCATTGCTGATGTAAGGATCTTGTTGTCTCCACATATCACAAAACAACCTTGAAAATAACAGTTTATGTAAACTTAGTTGAAAATAATATGAAGAAATCAATTAAGTATCAAAGTGAATGAAAAAATAATATCTTACTCTATAAATGGTTTCACTTCGGAGCCATTTATAAGAATATAATTGTGAGTGCTTTAAACTCTTCGTTTTACATATATCTTCTATTTTTGGTGCCAAATGGAATACCAACAGTCCTGAAAATGAAGATGCTTCCATCAGCTGCTCTAAGTGGCTATCCACAACCATCTAAATTACGTGGCACTTTTCGATTCTTAGTTTAGACATGTTCATCAAAGTAATGCGATGCAAAATTCGATGACTCCACCAAATATGCATTGCATATTGATCTTTCAACTCTTGCCTCATTTCGAACATTTCTTTTAATTTCTTCATGTACCTAAAAGATTAAAGTTGAAAATAAAATAAGATACTCAATTTAGTGAACATAATAAAATGAAATTTGTATGAAAAGTAAGTTACCTCTCAAATGGGCACATCTAACAATATTGAACATGTCCAACAATCCAAGCTTCATATGCTAGATGAACAGGTAGATGTTCTATACAATTAAAAAAACTTGAAGAAAAAATTCATTCCAACTTACATAAATAATTGGAATATCTTTTTCAAGTCTTGCCATATCATTAGTTTTAATAACTTTAGTTGTTAGCTCTTTGCAAAATATATTGATTTTTGTTAATGCTTTCCATACATTGGCAGACAGTAATTCACGAAATGCTATAGGCATCAACTGCTACATAAAAATATGACAATCATGGCTTTTCATGCCAAAAACCCTTAACTTATGCATGTCCACACATTCACCCATGTTTGAAGCATATCCATCAGAAAATTTTAATCCTTTCAACTAATCACACAGTACTACTTTTGAATTCCTATCAAGCGTATAGCAAGCCTTTGGATATTTACCATCAATAGTTGATTTTGTAAGTTTGGGACATCGACAGTACTAATTAAGTTCATCTCTTGATTTAATAGTGTTCTTTGTTTTTCTTGGAACATTCATCACTGTATGAAAAATGCTATCAAAAAAACTCTTTTTGATATGCATCACATCAAGGTTATATCTAATTAGATTTGTACTCCAGTAGGGCAACTCCCAAAAAATATTTTTTTTCCTCCAGCCATGCTCTCTACATATCCAACCATTTACGACATCTACACTATCTTTCAAAACATTCATCAACCCCAACTACTCAATAGAGTCTAATATTTTCTGCCCGCTCAGAATAAGTAGTGCATCTTTCTTAATCACTGTGTTCTTAAGAAATAAAGTCTTATTTTTTTCTAAAAGAATGCCTCAATGGCAGAAACTTTCTGTGATTATCAAACTATAATTGCTTACCACTTCTGCACAATGTGAAAGCATCTGAATTCTTCATGCAATAAGGGTAAGCTAAACGGTCAGTAGTACTCCACCCAGAAAGCATGGCATATATCGAAAAGTCACTAATTGTCCACATTAGGGCTGCTTGTATTATGAAATTCTGCTTCAATGAAATATCATAGGTCATAACCCCTTCCGACCATAATAATTTTAACTCCAAAATTAGGGGTTGCAGAAAGACATCTATCTTCTCTTTAGGATTTAATGGCTCTAGTACTAACATGTCAAAAACATAGAAGAGTCTTTCATGCATAGCTATGAGGGTAAATTAAGGATAGTTATAATTTCTGGCCAGCAAGAGTACTGCTGTCCAGATTGTCCAAATGGTTTAAATCCATCTGTGCATGGAGCAAGCCTGACATTTCTTTTTTCATATGAAAAATAAGGATGCATATCATTAAAATACTTCCATGCAATAGAGTCTAACGGATGGCGCATAACACCCTCTTCTTCTTCATGTTTTGCATGACATCTCATATCTGAAGTTGTAACTTTTGATTGATACATCTTTTGTAACCGGACTTCCAATAGAAAGTAATGCATTTTTTTGAAAGTCACAGGTCTCGTCCTAATTGAACTTCTCCTTTTATAAATCAGGGTTTATCACAAACTTTATAAAACTGCAAATCTGCACTATACCCCAATAATGCATACAATTATTCTTGCATCAGTCAATCTTCTGAACAGGTAAACCAAGCCCATGCAATAAATTTTTTGTTTTATAAAATGTATCACTAATAATATTATCAGATGGCATAACCTCCTTCATTAATCCAGCAACTAAATCAAATGTCACTTCAGATAAGTAATGTTCAGCCTTAATGTTGAACAACCGAGCTGCTACAAACAATTGCAAATGATTGTCACACTCAGGCCATAATTGTTAATTTGCAGCACCTAGCATGTCATAGAAATATTGGCTTTTCGAATTTGATTCTTCATAAAAGGTGCCTTGATTGAAGCCCAAACCCCTTGCATCCATCATCATTTTTTTATATTGATTTAAGTTGTCATATTGATTATAATTCAAAGATGCCATGTAATAATTTTTTGATGCCACATTATAATTCTTTGCTATTTCATAGACTATATCTACCCTCTGATTGCTTGATTCTACCTTGGCCTCAGTTTCTCCATGGCAGTACCAGTTATAGTAACCGAGCAAAAAACTCTTTTTATAAAGATGAATTTTAACTGTTTCAACGTCCCTATAACCTTTATTCTGATACTTTCTTAGATTACATGGATATTTGATTCTGAATCCATCCATCCACTCTGGTTGACTACATGCAAATACAATAAATTCTTCTACTCCATTAACAAATTCAGGATTAAGAAAAGTATCCTTAATCCTCTGATACATCCATGAGCGATCAACATTCATTTTTAAATAACTATATACAACCTAAAAAAATATTTTAAAACAAACATTAGATCAACAATATTGATATTAATATTCAAGTACAAATATATTATACAAGCATTGGATTGAAGGTTACTAATTATTATTTTTTCAACAATATACAACATATTAATAAAAAATAATTAACTTATATAATCAACAATCAACATATAACATTGCATATAACTAACATTGAAATAACATATTTTAATATTACAAAATTTATATCAAATGTATAATATAAAATTATTTGAATTCACATAATATTTCTTACCTGTAATACCGACCGCCACTACCAAAGAAGCAAGTATTTGCGATGATTTTTTTTTACATTTAGCGATGGTTATAACTGTCACAAAATGAACCTAGCAGCGGTTAAAGAACTGCCGTTGTTGCACCCGTCGTGAGGTATTTTGTGACAGTTATTAGTCGACCGTTGGAATAACCACCGCTAAATGACAGCGGCGGTTGGTTATATTTTCTAGCGGTCATCGATCGCTAGAAATAAAAAAAAAAATTCATTAGGTTGCTCTTTTAGTAACGGTTTTGATGGTTATTTGTGATGGTTATTTTTTGTTGATGACTGCCAAGATGTATCATTTTTGGATTTCTTTTAGTGATAGTTTTGTAACCGCTGCTAATTACAAATTACTTTTAAGAATATTTTTTTATTTATATATAGACATTTATATTTATATATATATATACACATACATATATACCTGATTCTACAACATGAAATTATTCTTAACATTATCAACAATGAAAAAATTCTCAAATCATATATTGAATAAAATTGTCAAAGAAACATACAATTAGTATGTCAACAAGTTATAACGATTTATCATAATGTTTAACTAAATATTTCAAAATAGAAAATACTACAACTGCAAATCATTCCCTAACTATCTAGTGCATGACTTGATAAAGATGAAGGGCGTGGAACACATGCATAATCCTAGAAGAAAAAAGAAGGATGTTAAATATCTAAGTGAATCTGGTAATAGAAGATTTCTAATCATAAATAAATATGAATATTATACCTCAGGATTAAGTATCGCAGCAAACTTCGACGGTGATGGCGCATCCCTGAATACACCCTTGAAATATATCACACATAATTTTTTAATGTTTGTATTTCTTCGCCTTTAGATTGTAGCTGAGACTTTAATTCCGCCACTTTACTAGAAGCATCATAACCAACCTCAGGCGCAAATCCAACACTGTTAGTGTTTGATCCAAAGACATGTGAAGGTGTGGGGCCAAATCCTAAACCCCGAACCCTATCGGAATGCTCTGGGCCTAAAACCTTTGCAAGAGTATCATGTGGGCCAATAGCATGGAAAGAGCCTTCTTGTGACTCGAGAATAGAAATATTTTCCAACAGACAAGTATTAGAAGAGTTAGACAAAATAATTAAATTATTGAAATCACCCAAACATAAATTAACATAATATAACCATCTCAAACTTACACAAATAACTCTTGCTACATCATTCACGAATGAGCTGTTTGCCTTCTTAAGCGTCTCAATATACAATGCACCCCTACTTACATTTCTTTCAGTCTTGGTTTCCTAATATTAATTAAATAAATAACATTAGTTTTACAATAGCATTACATTATTGAAGACATATTTACGAACTCCTACTGTCTCATGCAATTTCCTAGCAAAGCTCTTGGATCCACAAGTATGCGGAGTCACCAACTTTTGTCTATTTGTTGTATTAGTTTTAACCATTTTCTACAATTCAAATGAGAAGTTTTAGTATCATAGCAATATATTTAAGTATATATATAATAGATTTTACCATTGTCTCTTGTTGAAGAAATTATTGAGAAATTATTTACCCAATTAATTAATTTTGATGATTAACAAAAGCCATGAGTATGTTCATTGTGTTTATGATAGATTTGATAAGTGTTTCAGGAATTAAGATCGGTTATTTATCCAAATGATACTTAGAAATCAGTTTTGAATCGAATTTCAATGGAATTTATCTAAGTTTAGAACTTGGAGCCGACACCTAACAGTCTCGAGCTGACTCCAGAGCGTATCAGAATAGTTTAGGATTTTTGACATGGTTCGGAGTCGACACCTAGCATTTCGGAGTCGACACCTGAGGTTTCGAAGCTGACACATGGATTTTGGGAGCCGACTCTAACCTGATTCACAAAGACTATGTTTTCGGAGCATTTCTTGGAGCCAACACTTTAGATTTCGGGAGCCAACTCCAGTCAGCGGGTAATCGACACTTTGCAAAGTCGGAGCCGACTCCACATCGAATTGATTTTTGCTATTTATGGAAAGACGATCTGGAGCCGACACATGAAAAGTTAGAGCTGACTCCAACCTGTCAAGGATGATTTTCAAAAGTGCCAGATTAGCTCTAACATAGATATTTTCTCACCTAACTCTCAACGGATCTATTTTCTTGCGTGGAGAATCATCCAAGGTACTTTGTAACAGCTATTTCTCACATAATCTCAGATTAAGACTCTATATAAAGAGGGATTTGTTCGTTTGAAAACAAGAACAAAAAATATCAAGAAAAAGAGAGAAAAATAGAAAAAAATACTCAGTGAAAAAGAGAGAAATTTCAAAGAGAAATCTCTGAGTCTAAGCCTATCATCTAAAGAGAGATTCAAGAGAAATCCTAAGCCCTAAAAGTTTAAATTCGAAGGATTTTCAAAAGAGAAGAGAAGAAGAGAAAATGCCCTATTTCCTTAAAGTTCTCTCCAACAGATTTCGGTCAAGAATCAGAGCTGAAGCTTGATTCAACCATTCAAGAGAGAGGAGGAAAAGAAGAAAAGCTCAAATCTACTTGGCTTCAATCAGGCTTTTCTTACCTTGTTTATTTACATTGCTTATTTGCTCATTTAAGGAGCTTTACTCTGTTGTAAATATTATTTCAAATTATTGTTTACTAATTCAATCAGGGGGATTGAATTAGTTGAGGTAGTTTACCTCGAGAATAAGCTGGTTTAGCTTGGGGTTGGGTTTTGTGCTGGTGAGCCCGTGAAAACCGGCTGGGTTCGTTGTGATCCCATGAAAATAACAAGTTTAGAGTTGTGAGCTTGTAAAACAACTCAACTGTAATCAGGGATTATAGTGTGGACCCAAGTGTTGCTTGGGAGTGGACGTAGGTGTTGGATACACCGAACCACTATAAATATCTTGTGTTTGCCGTGATTGTCTCTATCTCTCTCTCTTATTGTGCTTTAAATTATTGCATCACTTCACTAGTATACTTAATCCTTGTGAAATTGGTTTTAAGTTTTAAGGTTAATTTTTTAAAGAACCCAATTCACCCCCCCTCTTGGGTTGCCATCTGGGCCAACAATTGGTATCAGAGCTTGTGCTCATTTTAGTTGATCACACGATCAAGAGCTAAAGATCCAAATGGCAACACAAGTTGGATTATCTTTTGCTGAAGGTCATTCTACAATAGACCTCCTTGTTTAATGGCTCAAATTATTCATATTGGAAAGCAAGAATGAGGATATTCATTCAAGCTTTAGATTATGAATTGTGGAGTGTCATTAAAATGGACCTAGTACACCCACACATTGTAGATGGTTCAATAGTTCCTAAGCCCGAAAGGGATTGGAATGATAATGATAGGAAAATGGCTCAGCTTAATGCAAAAGCCATGAATGTTTTATATTCTTTAGATGCTAATGAATTCAATAGAATCTCTACTTGTAATTCCGCCAAAGAGATTTGGGATAGATTAGAGGTTACCCATGAGGGTACCAACCAAGTAAAAGAATCTAAAATTAATATTCTTGTCATAAATATGAATTGTTTAGCATGGAACAATCTGAAACCATTACATGCATGTACACTAGATTCACTGATATTGTTAATGGTTTGAAAAGTCTTGGTAAGACATATACTAATTCTGAATTGGTTCGTAAAATTCTTATATCTACCAAGATCATGGAAGCAAAATGACTGCAATCCAAGAAGCCAAAGACTGAATGTTTACCTTTGGAGGAGCTTCTTGGATCCTTATGACCCATGAATTGACAATGAAGCAACATCAAGAGGAGGAAGTCAAGAAGAAAAGAACCATGCCCTCAAAGGCTGCAGAAAAGGAAGATAGCAGCAGTGATGATGAAAATGATGATGATGAAATGCTCTCCTTAGCAAAGAAATTTAGAAAGTTTATGAGGAGAAAGAAACCCTTCCACAAAAGAAATTTGGAATTAAAATGGAAGGAGAAAAGGAAAAATAAAAAAAAAAAAAAGAACCCTTGACTGTTATGAATGTAAGAACCGGGGCATTTTTGATCTGAATGTCCTCAACTAAAAATTACAAGAAAAGAAGAAAGCCTATGTTGCAACTTGGAGTGATAGTGAAGAATCTTCTTCCGAAGAAGAAGAACAAAAGAGGTTGCAAACATATGTTTCATGGCGAACGACAAAATGAGGTAAGTTCTAAACCCATGATGACTTTGCTTTTGATGAATTGTTGATGCTTTTAATGAACTTGTTAGTGATTTTAAGATTTTGAAAATGAAAAATAAATCTTTGAAAACTGAAAACCTAAATCTTCTTAAAGAGAAAAATGAACTAATTTTTGAGTTAAAAACTAAAATCTGAAAATGAAAATATTTTAAAAGAAAAGGAATTTCAAATGAAAATATTAATTTAAGAAAGAAATTGAAAAACATAAGAACAGTTGATAAATTTACATAAGCTCAAAAAACTAAATTTGTTTAATAGTCAAAGAGTTTTTGACAAAGCGGATTAGGATATAAACACAAGAAACAAAAATATTAAAAATTTTTTGTAAAGAAAAATAATTTCATGTTTAAATGCAAAAAGGGCATAAATCTTATGAATGCAATTTTAAAAACCTAATAAGAATTAAATATTAAAGGAAGAAAATATGGGTTCCAAAAGGAACAATATTTGTTGCTACTAACCATGAAGGACCCAAGAAAGCTTGGGTACCTAAACATAAGTTTGATTATCATTGCAGGAATGTCTTGTGGCCAAAGGATCAAAAGAAAGTGGTATCTTGATAGTGGCTGCTCAAGACATATGACGGGTGACAAAGAAGAATTCATCACCCTTGAAGAAAGAAAGGAGGAGTTGTTACATTTGGCGATAATGGCAAAGGCCAAATTATGGGGTTTGGTAAAATTCAAATAACTCCATCCATTTTATAGAAAATACTTTATGTTGATGGTTTAAAGCATAACTTAATTAGTATAAGCCAATTGTGTGATAAAGTTTTAAAGTTTCATTTGAATCTTCTTTTGCACTGTATCTAATCCCATTGATAATAGCATTATATTTATTGGAAATAGAAATGGCAATGTATACTTAATTGATTTAGACAATTGTCTACTAGTAATCATTGCTTAATTGCTGAATAATGCTAATATGAATGAGATTGGATGGTTATGGCATCGTAGATTAGGTCATGCAAGCACACACCTAATTTCAAAACTAATTAGAATGGATTTAGTTAAAGGTTTACCTAAATTAGATTTTGAAAATAACAAAATATGTGATGCATGTCAATTTGGAAAACAAACTAGAAGTTCTTTCAAATCTAAAAATATTGTTTCAACTTCTAGGCCATTAGAGCTACTTCACATGGACCTTTTTGGACCAACTAGAACCACAAGTCTAGGAGGAAAGAAATATGGTCTTGTGATAGTAGATGATTACTCTAGATTCACTTGGGTATTGTTTTTAGCTCACAAAGATGAGACTTTCTCGATATTCCTGAAATTCTTCAAGAAAGTAACAAATGAGAAAAACACTACCATAGTGTCTCTAAGAAGTGATCATGGAACTGAATTTGAAAATCATTATTTGAAAATTTTGTATGAAAATGGTATTAATCATAATTTTTCTGCACCTAGGACCCACAACAAAATGGAGTTGTAGAAAAAAAAAATAGGACTTAGAAGACATGGCCCGTACCATGCTATGTGAAAGCAACTCCCAAAGTACTTTTGGGCGGAAGCTATAAACACAGCATGTTACATCCTTAAATAGAGCTTTAATAAGACCAATTTTAAGAAAACACCTTATGAACTATGGCATAATAGAAAACCTAACATTAATATTTTCATGCATTTGGTTGTAAATGTTTTGTTCATAATAATGGTAAAACAATTTAGGCAAATTTGATGCTAAATCTGATGAAGGAATATTCTTAGGATATTCAACACTAGTAAAGCATATAGAGTATTTAACAAGAAAACTTTAATTGTTGAAGAATCCATTCATGTAGTTTGATGAATCTTTAGCAATCAAGTTCTGAAAAGATTGATGATGAGAAGATACAAACATAATTGAAAAAGATCTTGAAAAATTAAATATTGATGTATCTTCAGATCTTGAACAAGAAGCTAAAGATAATGATTCACCTAAGGATGATGATACTAACACTAATCATAATGATGTAGATCTACCTAGAGATTGGAGATATGCTTATAGTCACCCTAAGGAATTGATTATAGGTGATCCATCTCAAGGAATAAGAACTAGATCATCTATGAGGAACATAGTAATCATCTTGCATTTGTATCACAAATTGAACCTAAAACTATTGAAGAAGCTGAAAAAGATAATAATTGGATGTTAGCTATGCAAGAAGAATTAAATCAATTCACTAGAAATAATGTATGGACCTTAGTTGAAAGACCTAAAAATCATTCTGTTATAGGATCAAAATGGGTATTTAGAAATAAACTAGATGAAAATGGCATAGTAATTAGAAACAAAGCTAGATTAGTTGCAAAAGGATATAATCAAGAAGAAGGTATTGATTTTGATGAAACCTTTGCATGTAGCTAGATTAGAAGCCATTAGACTATTACTTGCATTTGCATGTCATATGAATTTTAACTTATTTCAAATGGATGTTAAAAGTGCATTTTTAAATGGATTTATAAATGAGAAGTTATGTAGAACAACCACCAGGTTTTGAAGATCATGAATTTTCAAATCACGTTTTTAAATTGCACAAAGCATTATATGGTTTGAAACAAGCACCTAGAGCTTGGTATGATAGATTAAGTAAATTTTAATTGAAAATGATTTTTCTAGAGGAAATGTGATAAAACCTATTTTTGAAAAGAAAAGTAAAGATTTATTAGTAGTTCAAATATATGTTGATGATATTTTTTGGTGCTACTAACAATCTTCTATGTCAAGAATTTGCTAAGTTGATGCAGGGTGAATTGAAATGAGCATGATGGGAGAACTCAACTTCTTCCTTGGACTCCAAATCAAACAAGAAAAGAGGGAATTTTTATCAACCAAACAAAGTACACAAAAGAAATTCTCAAGAAGTTTGGTATGGAATCAATCAAACCCCTCGGAACACCAATGAGTCCTTCATGCAAGTTAGACAAAGATGAAGAAGGTAAGGTTGATCAAAAATATTATCGAGGTATAATCGGATCCTACTTTACTTAACTGCTAGTAGACCAGATATAATGTTTGCTGTTTGTTTATGTGCAGATTTCAATCTGAACCTAAAGAATCTCACTTAATTGCTGTTAAAAGAATACTTAGATATCTAAATGGAACTAAAAATGTAGGTTTATGGTATTCTAGAGACTCAACATTGAATTTGATTGCATATTCTGATTCTGATTATGCTGGATGTAAGTTAGATAGAAAAGCACAAGTGGTGCATGCCAATTCTTAGGAAGTAACTTAATCTCATGGTTTAGCAAAAAGCAAAATTCAGTTGCATTATCAACTACTGAAGCTGAATATGTTGCAGCTGGAAGTTGCTGTGCTCAAATCCTATGGATTAAGCGACAACTTGAAGACTATGGTATCACACTTGATAAAACACCTATAAGATGTGATAACACAAGTGCAATAATCTAACTAAAATCCAATTCAACATTCAAGAACTAAACACATAGAAATTAGATATCATTTTATTAGAGAACATGTAGCTAATAATATTTGTCTTGATTATGTTTGTACTGAAGAACAATTAGCTGACATTTTTACAAAACCCTTAAGTGAAGAAAGATTCTGTTATCTTAGAGGAGAGTTAGGAGTTTGTGATCCATTGGAATGAATATTAAATCTCCTAGGAATGATTATCTAGAATTCAATCATCTTTAATTTTCTTGCGATTTTAAGAAAAAATTATCTAGATATTTGAATTGATTCATCACATTCCAAAGTTAATTTAGCCAAAATTTGATGACAATCTAGACATGTTTCAGATCCTTTGAAACTTTTTTTTTTTTGAAATGGTTTGGAGCCGACTCCTCTAGTATCGGAGTCGACTCCAGTTTTTCTGAAACTTTGGAACCGACCCCTTTTCCGAGTCGACTCCACTTCGGGCGCTAACTGTGTTAGCGACTTGGAGCCGACCCTCGCTTTGCAGGAGTCGACTCCAAATTGTCCAGGTTAACTTATTTAGGGCAGAGTCGACTCCTCTCTCATTTTAATCGATTCCAAACCTTTCCAAACTCTTTCCAACTCTTTCCAAAACCTAAGATTTCTCAAATTAATCATTCCCTAGCTACCAATGGCACCCAAACGTAGGGGATCTTTGGAGCGGTGACAATGGGAAAGAGAACCGTGAGGCATCCGGCGCGGCAGCCTTCATCCAGCTCTTCATCCTCTCGTCTGCATCCACACCAAGTGCGATTCCCTGTCCTTCTTCGCCTCAGGTAGACACTTTTGCTGGGCGTGTTATTACCAAGGGAATAAAGGATGATTTTCATTTCTTTGAAGAAGAGGGCTTTTCTATTGGGCGGCAGATAAAGGATTTAGGCTAGAAGAAAGTTTGCTCTATTGATGTACCTACCTATCCTGCCTTGGTTAAAGAATTTTATCGTAATTTGTCAAGAGGAGATGGAGGTCTTGTAAGTTATGTTAGAGAAAAGAGGATTCACCTGACTTCTGAGATTCTTGGAAACATGTTAGAGATACCTGTTATTGGACTGATAGCAAATTCCCATAGTGATAGATTAGGAGCATTATCAAGAATGCTAGGAAGGGATGTTACAGAATTTGAGGAAGTTAGGGCAAACCAGTTGCCCCTAGAGCTAAGATTATTGTATAAATTTGTGGTCGGATTTTATTTTCAAAGACTGACAGATTTGAGTATGTCTCGGAGCGAGACATTGTTATCATGGACAGTGTTCTGACAGGTCAGCCAATTAATTTAGCTGGTATGATGATCTGGTACATGGCTGAGGCAGGCAACAAGAAGACATCTACTTTTCCTTACGACATGGTTTTAACTTTAGCATTTTAGAACCAGGGTGTAATTATTTCAGACAGTGAACCCATGAAGAATTTAAGGCACACTGACTATTATAGCTTAGCTACTGTGCATCGTATGGGTTTCATGAAAATCAATGGAAACTGGGAAAGAAAAGAAAATCTGAAAGACAAAACAGCTAAAATGGATACTATGGCCCTTGGTACATCAGAGGCAGAGCCTTCAGTGAGGCATACTTCACCAGGCCCTAGCTGTCCTGCACCCTCAGCACCTGCTCCGGCTCCTACTTCATTTGATCAGACTTCTACTGGATTTTCTAATGCTCAGTTGGCACAATTAAAAGAATTCCTTTCTTGTCATAAAGAAGAGATGAAGATTGAACTGGATAATAAACTTTTGAGCTTAAGGAAGATGTATTACTCCTTGGAAGATAAAGTAAGCAGAATTGAATCATCCTTTGGAACTTCTTCTAAGGCCTTGAAAAGTGATTTAATGCAAATTTTTGAGAAGATCAAGGACATTGGAGGAGATTCTAATACATATTCAAAGTGCAATGCGGAGTTACAAGAAAAAATTACTATTGCATCTGCTTTTATTGACAGAAGACTAAATGATTTTATCAAAATACAAAGTGAGGTATGGGAAAGATCTTAGAAGAGCTCAAAAAACTTCTTAGATTTTAATATTTAGTTTGCTTTATGATGTAATTTGATTTTGGTTGCATTTGAATGATGTAATGAAGTTTAAGTGAAATGAACATTTTGTTGTAATGTTTAAGTATTGAATGAATATCATACTTGAATTTTGATATTAAGCTTGAATTTTGAGTTAACCTTTGATTTTGATGATTGAATTACTCAAACTCCTTGATTGATGTTAATTTAAGCCTTAATGCACCTTCTAAACCTTTTTGTTGATTACAAAAAAGGGGGAGAGAAGAGATACTTGTATATGCATAAAAATATGAGAGAAGAGGTATTAGAGAGAAGAGGTATTTATATATGCATAATCAATTAATGAAAGAATGGTACTTATATGCATGTTAAATGGAATTAATATCACATAGAATTAAGATATGCATAAAAGTTTCAATGAACTTAACATATTCACACACATGGGGAGCTTAACCTTAAATGTAAATATTTTGATAATTATGCATATACTCAATGTTTTTGTCATCATCAAAAAGGGGAAGATTGTTGAAAAAATTATTGAGAAATTATTTACCCAATTAATTGATTTTGATGATTAACAAAAGCCATGAGTATGTTCATTGTGTTTCTGATAGATTTGATAAGTGTTTCAGGAATTAAAATCGGTTATTTATCCAAATGATACTTAGAAATCAATTTTGAATCGAATTTCAATGGAATTTATCTAAGTTTAGAACTTGGAGCCGACACCTAAGAGTCTCGAGATGACTCTAGAGCGTATCAGAATAGTTTAGGATTTTTGGCATGGTTCGGAGTCGACACCTAGCATTTCGAAGTCGACACCTGAGGTTTCGGAGCCAACACATGGATTTCGGGAGTCGACTCTAACCTGATTCACAGAGACTATGTTTTCGAAGCATTTCTTGGAGCCGACACTTCAGATTTTAGGAGCTGACTCCATTCAGCGGGGAGTCGATACTTTGTAAAGTCGGAGCCGACTCCATGTCGAATTGATTTTTGCTATTTATGGAAAGACGATCTGGAGCCGACACATGAAAAGTTGGAGCCGACTCCAACCTATCAAGGATGATTTTTAAAAGTGCCAGATCAGTTCTAACGGATATATTTTCTCACCTAACTCTCAACGGATCTATTTTCTTACGTGGAGAATCATCCAAGGTGCTTTATAATGGCTATTTCTCACCTAATCTCAGATTAAGACTCTATAAAGAGGGATTCATCTGTTTGAAAACAAGAACGAAAAATATCAAGAAAAAGAGAGAAAAATACTCAGTGAAAAAGAGAGAAATTTCAAAGAGAAATCTCTGAGTCTAAGCCTATCATCTGAAGAGAGATTCAAGAGAAATCCTAAGCCCTAAAAGTTCAAATTCGGAGGATTTTCAAAGAGAAGAGAAGAAGAGCAAAAGCCCTATTTCCTTAAAGTTCTCTCCAACAGATTTCGATCAAAAATCAGAGCTGAAGCTTGATTCAACCATTCAAAAGAAAGGAGGAAAAGAAGAAAAGCTCAAATCTACATGGCTTCAATCAGGCTTTTCTTACCCTTGTTTATTTACGTTGCTTATTTGCTCATTTAAGGAGCTTTACTCTGTTGTAAACATTATTTTGAGTTGATGTTTACTAATTCAATCAGGGGGATTGAATTAGTTGAGGTAGTTTACCTCGGGAACAAGCTAGTTTAGCTTGGGGTTTGATTTTGTGTTGGTGAACCTATGAAAACCGGCTGGGTTCGTTGTGACCCCGTGTAAAATAATAAGTTAGAGTTGTGAGCTTGTAAAACAACTCAACTGTAATCAGTGGATTATAGTGTGGATCCAAGAGTTGCTTGAGAGTGGACGTAGGTGTGTGATACACCGAACCACTATAAATATCTTATGTTTGTAGTGATTGTCTCTATCTCTCTCTTATTGTGCTTTAAATTATTGCATCACTTCACTAGTATACTTAATCCTTGTGAAATTGGTTTTAAGTTTTAAGTGTTAAATTTTTTAAAGAACCCAATTCACCCACCCTCTTGGGTTGCCATCTGGGCTAACATCTCTGGATTCAGATGGTAATCAATAAAAGCCACCCACTGCTCTTGTGCAATCCATCCAGGATGGGTCATAATATTTTCTTCTCTGCTTTTTTCTGGTTTATAAAATTTTTTAAATAAGCTACAGCGATTGTCCCTCCAATGCTTTGTAAGTTGACCTAATATCCTTCTTTTTTCAATAGCATCTTCAAAATGAAGTGTTTTCTTCACAACATAACAAACAAACATAATTTATTTATATATGCTAATTTATTAACTTAAATAGAAAGAATAAAACATAATACTTATTACCTGTATAATATCATATAACATCTTTGTTTGTCCGCATCGAGAACCCATTTCCAATTATGATAGCTTATAGGGTGTAACTTGATATATGATACCAATTACCCTATAAAGCCCACTAATATGCCACCTGACTTGCCAATTAGTTGGGAAGACAGATTGAATTGTAAAATAATATGCTTGCTAGCTGGCATCACCCAAATGTCCTTCACCTTTAGTTAAGCTTGCTTCATAGCACCTTGATCATCTGGAAAAAAAAAATTCATATTAAGTGTTGAATGGACATTAAAGAAAAAATAGTAATAACTCTAATTTGCACTCTGGTGTTGTTCCAAGATAATGTATTATTGCATATTTTGCTTAAATAGTCAGAACAATTGGTTGTTACTTAATTTTAGTGCCAATTATATACAAATTTGTTAAAAGGTTGCAGGTTACAACAATCAAAATAACAAGAATTAATTTTTAGTGAGACATGGAGATATTTAAGACAAAAGATTCATAGAAAGAAAACAAAGCACATTATATATTATATGTCAGGAAAAAGAAGCACAGAACATAAAGCAAACAAATAAGAGTCAAATATGTAAATCATAAGCATAACAAGCTTGATAACACATGATACGTGAATAATTAATAAATATGCAAATCATCCTTACATATGCATTCACTGTCCAAAACCTTTTAGATTGGCGAGTATGTGCCAAAGGAGGTGGAGTTGCCTGTGGTTGCGATTGATGTGGATCAGCATTGGATGTGGAAGTTAGTGTTGGGGGTAAAGTAGGTGTTGGCACTGGATCAGCATTAGATGTCGGTACAGATAAAGTGGCATTCATAGAATCCCTATACCTTTTAGTTCTTGGCATAGCTGAAAGGCTATTTAATTTTATAGATCAATTAAAAAGTCTACCCAAATGTAGCTAATTAAGAATACAATAGAAATTCAAACTTTATATATCAACAAGTGACACTATCACCAATTAAAAAGTTACTGAACATTAGGCAATATGGTGTTGGCATTACATATTAATCAATGAACAAATAACACTCTACAACATCATATCATTATCAATAATGTCATTTGTATGTCCAAGGTCAACAAAATAGTTTGGTTCATCATCGTCATCCCTTGCTAATGGAATAGGTGTAGTAACAACTCCAAACAATAAGCCCATGTCTTGTTGAGGAAATGATACACTATCAAGGAGAATATCGTCTTCATTTTCTCCCATTTCGAATAGATCTCTTGGTTTCAAATGTATAGGAACACATCAATCCTTTTCAAAGTTGTCTTCTACATAATACACCATTTGAGCATCCGATGCACGAATATAAGGTTCGTCATCCTCATGCTCGCCAGTATGTATCAATCGAGAAAAATTGACTAAGTCAAATCCAAGGGCATCCTTTTTCGATCTACTTGTCATTGTATTATCCTATTTACATTTGAACATAGTAATCGTAAACCAACTATAATAGTTCAACTCTATTATATCAACCAATTTTTCGTAATAAGGAACATCACCAAATGCTGGATGATTATCACTGGTGCTAGCATAGCTACTTGTTCCCTAAGTGCCAAATACACCACCATTTTGAGTCTTTAACCCTTGGTCTCAGCTTAGAGTGTGGAACTTGAAACCATTGACATTATATGCATTGAACCTTCTAGCTTGGGCAAGGGCCAAGGGGGCCTCCTGCAAAATGGATGATATCAGTTGAATGCACTTCATTCTTGTCATTAATAATATAACACGAAAACACGTGTGGCATTAGATATGTCATGTAAACTAAGAATTTAAAAACAAACTATTATTGTTACTTACTCGTGCTTGAAATCATAAAGCAAATTCTCTATGAACTATCCTTTGAATCACTATGGCAGAGCATGTTCGATTTCTTAGCCTCCTCTTAAACTCACTACATTAAATGTTATCATCAATAAAGATCTATAAGTTTGAATATATCGTAACATCAAGTAGCATCATTTATTTACTCAAGGAATCGAGTAACATGTTGATAATTGAACAACACGTGTCGGTGTGCTTGATGCAATTCTATAGGTGTAAGATTAAAATATTCAGCATGTCCCACTTGTTTACCTATTTATGGAAAAAGAGTTTCCACTTGATTCGAGTCAACTCCATCGAGCTCATCATCAACATGCCTAACCCGATTGAATCTTGTCTCAATTCCGTGCAAATACCTCGATGAAAATGTCAAGCACTCTTCAGCCATGTACCCTTCAGCTATAGATCCTTTCGGTTGGGCCCTATTATGTACATAAGATTTTAAATGTCCTAAATACCTAAAAAATTATCAACAATCATAGTAATTAGCAACTAAATTGGAACACAATTAAAATGTTTATAAGACCATATTCAGTTAGATCACTTACCTCTCTATATGATACATCCATCGATAATATATAGGCCCTCCACGCTTGGCTTCATCAACTAAATGAATAGTCAAGTGAACTTAACCGTAAAGAATGACAGAGGGAATAGCATTTCTAAATGGCATAAGGTTAACACAATTCTCTTTTGAAGCTGTTCAAGTTCTCTTGTAACCAATACTTTAGTGCATAAATGCTTAAAAATGAACACAAATCCAATAACATTGCACATACTTGGTTAGGCAATACTTTCCTGATTGCTAACGCTAACAACTGTTCCATGAGAATGCAAGAGTCATGACTTTTTAATCCAGAAATCTTACGATGTTTGATATCAACACATTTAGAAATGTTGCTAGAATAGCCATCAGGCACAGTCACATTCTTTACGGCCATAAGAAATTTATCTTTGTTTGCATTTGTCATTGTATACAAAGCAGGTCAAAATTTTCCATTCTCATCAGGCCATAGATCTTGTCTAATTCCTAAAGAAAGCAAGTCTTTTCGAGCATTCAGATAATCTTTTGTCTTACCCGATTCATTGAGCAGATTATACAATACATTGTCATATACATTTTTCTCAATGTGCATCACATCAAGGTTGTGACATAATAAATTAAACTCCCAATATGGAAATTGAAAAAATACTTCTCTTCCTCCATTGTTGAGGGTTACTCTCATCTACATTTTTTCCATGCAATCTTTTTCCTTCACTATCCAACTCCGAACTCTTGCCAAATGTGATATCAATATGCTCCACCTATTTCAAAATTTCTGAGCCTGACAATAAGACAGGTTGGTTACTCAACTCAGCATGACCATTAAACCAAATTCAATTTAATCTAAACCTATGTCCTGCTTCCAGAAAACGTCGGTAGCCTATAAAACACCATTTTGTACTATGAGGAAGACAACATGATTTGGAATTGAAGTTACAATGAGGACAAGCCAACCAAATATAGGTGTTCCATCCAGATAGGGTGCCAAGTCCAGGAAAATCACTAATCATCAACATAAGTATTGCCTGCATCATAAACACTTGATTAGATGATGAATCATATGTTTCCACCCCATCATTCCACAACTCCTTCAATTCTTCAATCAAAGGTTGTAGGTAAACATCTATATCATTCCCTGGCATTTGCTTACCTGGAATAATCATTGAAAGAATAAATGAGGATTGCTTCATACACATCCATTGAGGCAAGTTATATGGCATAAGCACCACTAGCCATATGTTGTAGTTAGTACTCAATGTTCCGAATGGATTAAAGCCATCACTAGCTAGGCCAAGTCACACATTGTGTGGTGTTGGCCGTAAATTGATTTTGATAATTATAAAATAATTAAGTAAAGACTAATTTTATTTATTGTGAAAACTAAGATTAATGCAGGCAAGTATAGGTGCCTTACGAATGAGCCTTATCAAACAAAAATTCATGAAAGAATGCCCTAGCCATTTTCTTCTTGTTATAAGTTACCTGGGAGCTAGCTTTTCTTGTCTTGATAGCTAGCTAGCTCATTCATACTTCTCTTAGCTAGCTGAAATGTGTTGTTAGCTAACTATTTTTTCTCCTGCTTTGTGCTGGCCGAATACTTGTTGTTGCCGTCGGGATCTATCCTCCGACTCGGGCGTGGTCGGTCTCCTGATCGGGCTTCCTCCTGAGCGGACCTGCACAGAAGTCCTCATGCGAGAGGCGTTGGAGGTGGCCCTCCGAGGAAGACCCTCCGACGCTCAAGTCAATGGAGATCGATGATCAACAGAAATGAGGAGAAGGATCTCTCTGGGGAGTCCCTCCAGGGGCAGCCAATCGGAAGCTCTTGGGGAGCGCCGACGGCGGAGAGGGAGAAGAATGAGCAGTGAAAGAGAGAGAGAGTGAGAGTGAGCTGTGTACAGGGGCTTGTGCGTGCGTACCTGAGAGAATCTGGAAGTGTCTTATTTATAGGCAATCACCTGAATCTTGAGCACATTCTGAAAGGTTCGAAGGTTGTTGGGATACGGAAATGATTCGAATCAAGTCGTTGTGAGGCCGGTGGGATCCGTATCTTGTTTGTTGGAGGATCGACGGCTGGGAGAGCTCTATGATGGCTCGAGGTCTAATGACTGCGTAGATCCTAGGCCATTATCGCAGATCCTAGGCCACTCCTCGATACGATTCTTATTGACCCAATTGAGGATTTTGATGTTTAACAAAACTATTTGAGTATAATATTTGAAGTTACTAATGATTTTGATTAAGTTTTTCAGCTTATAAGTCGATTTAATAATCAAAATCATGAGTCAAATCAAGTTCTAGTACGAATCTAATGTCAAGGTAAGATTGCAGACATTAGAGTCGACATATGGAATCGCAGAGTCGACTCCAAAAATCGGCATGGACTTAGAGTCGACTCCAGGACTGTTAGAGCCGACTCCAATAGAAAAGACAGAACGATAGTTTTTTAGGCCATGACTTAGAGTCGACTCCCGGACTGTTAGAGTCGACTCTAGAAGATTTTTGTGTCGACCCCAAAAAGTCAGAGACGACTCTAGTTCAAGCGGGTTAAAGATTTTCGAGTTAGAGTCGACTCCAGAAAAGTTAGAGCTGACTCCAGAATGTCAGATGCGACTCCAGAACTGTTAGAACAACTTTAAACTTTATCTTTATCTTTTTTAATCCCAACGGCTATTGCTATTTTTGGTTCTAATCCTTCTTACACTTGTTTCTAACGAATAGTTTTAAACTATTTATGGATTAATAGGGATCTATAAGAAGAGGGTTTGCTGCATCCAAAAAAAAAGAGACAAAAAGAAAAGAATAGAGAGAAATCTATGAAATCCATCAGAAAATAAAAGAGAAAAGAGGGAAAACTCGAAAGTAAAGATCATACTGATTCCCAAAAGAAAAGAGAGAGATTCCAAGCTTTTGTTGTTCTATTTCAAAGAAATCTCAAGGGAAGAAGGAAGCCCTAGTTTTCTGATCTTCTGAGTCTCAAGAACACCTTGAAGGAAGATCCACTCAAAGGAAGAGAAGGAAGAAGCTACCAAGATCTGCGAATCAGGCTTTGATTCCTATCCCTTTATTCTTGTTTCATTATTGTATATTTGCTCATAGGAGGAGTTGTTTATCTTGTAAAATAAATATTGTTTGCTGGGTCAATCTGGTGATTGATTCAGTTGAGGCTATTAGCCTTGTGCAAGCATTAGCTTGTGGTGTTAGGTTTTGTGCTGGTGAGCCTTGAAAACCAGCTGGGTTCGTTGTGCACCCGGAAAAATAATAAGTTCGAGTTGTGAGCTTGCAAAATAACTCTGCTGTAATCAGATTGATTATAGTGTGGACCCAAGAGATACTTGGGAGTGGACGTAGGTGTAAGTACACCGAACCACTATAAAATTTTCTGTGTTTGCCATGATTGTCTCTTTATCTTTAACTCTCTATTTGTGCATATTCTGTTTTAATTTGTGTGAATCTAAGTTTTTATTTCCGCTGGGGGTTATTTTCAAAAGAGTTTAAATTTTTGAAAAACCCAATTCACCCCCCCCCCTCTTGGGTTGCTATCTGGACCAATAATTGGTATCAGAGCTAGTGCTCATTTGATTTGATCTAACGATCAAGAGTCAAAGATCCACATGGCAACTCAAGCTAGTTCATCTTTTTTTGAAGGCCAATCTACTAATAGACCACCCTGTTTAATGGTTCAAACTATGGTTATTGAAAGGCTAGAATAAAAATTTTCATTCAAGCACTTGACTATGATCTATGGAGCATTATAGTCAATGGACTACACACACCCACTGCTAGAGTTAATAGCATGGAGATTCCTAAATCAAAAACAGAATGGGATGAACATGATAAAAAAATTGGCACAACTTAATGCCAAAGAAATGAATGTTTTATACTGCTCATTAGATGCAAATGAATTCAATCGTATATCTATTTGCATTTCTGCTAAGAAAATCTGGGATAGACTTGAGGTTACCCATTAGGGAACAAATCAAGTCAAGGAATCCAAGATTAACATGCTAGTTCATAAGTATGAATTGTTTAAAATGGATGCATGTGAATCTATTGCTGATATGTTTATAAGATTTACTGATATAGTTAATGGTTTAAAAAGTCTTGGTAAATCTTATGATAATTCTGATCTTGTGAGAAAGGTTTTGCGTTCCTTGCCTAGGACTTGGGAAGCTAAAGTGACTGCAATACAAGAGGTAAAGGATCTAAGTACCCTACCCCTAGAAGAATTATTGGGATCCTTGATGACTCATGAGCTTCAAATTAAGCAACATGTTGATGATGATGAGTCAAAGAAGAAGAGGACTATGGCTCTTAAGATTTCTGAATATATGGAAGAGCCTCATGAATCTGAAGATGAAAGTGATGATGAGGACATGGCACTCATCACAAGGAAATTTAAAAGATTCATGAAGAAGAAGAAGTTTGAAAAGAAAAAGCCCTTTGCAAGAAAAGATGAGGACAAGGGCAAAGAAAAAGAAGTTATTTGTTTTGAATGTAAAAAGTCGGATCATTTTAAGTCTGAATGCCCTCAACTAAAGAAAGGCACCGAAAATTCAAAAAGAAGGCAATGATGGCCACATGGAGTGATTCGGAAAGCTCAAGTTCCGAAGAGGAAGAAAAGAGTGAAATGGCCAATCTATGCTTCATGGCGGACAATGATGAGGTAAGTCCGAGTTTTCTTGATGATTTTACTTTCGATGAATTGCATAGTACTTTTTATAAATTAATGGATGATTTTGCGAACTTAAGTTCAAAGAACAAAGATTTGAAAAATCAAATGCAAAAACTATCTTAGAAAATGAAAAGCATGTTGTAGATAAAGAACTTTTGATAAAAGAAAATGAAAGCTTGAAAAATGAAGTTGATAGACTTAAACCTATAGTTGATAAATTCACTCTAAGCTCTATCAAACTTAATATGATTTTGGATAATCAAAAAGCTATTTTTGATAAAGCTGGATTAGGATATAATCCACTGAAAAAGCAAAAATCTTTGAAGAATATTTTTATACATGCTAAAAAATCATCAAATATTACTTGTTTTAAATGTGAAAACAAAGGACATAAATCTTATATGTGTAAATCTTCACATAATAAGAGAAAGATGATTTGGGTTCCTAAAGGAATAATATTTAATGCATCTAACCATGAAGGACCCAAGAAGGCTTGGGTACCTAAAATTAAGATATGAATATTTTACAAGAGTGTCTTGCAGCCATCAGACTGAAAAGAAAATGGTACCTGGATAGTGGTTGCTCAAGACACATAATGGGTGACAAAGATCAATTCATCACCCTTGAATCAAAAAGAGGTGGAGTAGTTACTTTTGGTGATAATGATCAAGGGCATATCATGGGTATTGGTAAGATTCAAATTACTCCATCTACTCATATTGATAATGTTTTATATGTCGATGGACTTAAACATAATTTGATAAGTATTAGCCAACTGTGTGACAAAGGTTTCAAAGTTTCCTTTGAAGCTTCTGTTTGCACTGTTACTAATCCCACTGATAACAGCATTATTCTTATTGGTAAACGTTATGGCAATGTGTACTTAATTGATTTGAGTATTTTATCTCCAAGTAATCATTGCTTAGTTGCTAATAATGCTAAGATGAATGAGATTGGTTGGCTATGGCACCGTAGATTAGGTCATGCAAGCACACACCTAATTTCTAAACTATTTAAAATGGATCTAGTTAAAGGTATTCCTAGCTTAAATTTTGAAAATAATTGAATATGCTATGCATGTCAATTTGAAAAACAAACAAGAACTTCTTTCAAATCTAAGAATATTGTTTCAACTACTAGGCCACTAGAGCTACTACACATGGACCTTTTTGGACCCACTAGAACCATAAGTCTAGGAGGAAAGAAATATGGTCTGGTGATAGTAGATGATTACTCTAGATTCACTTGGGTAATTTTTTTGGCTCACAAAGATGAGACTTTCTCAATATTCCTGAAATTTATTAAGAAAGTCACTAATGAGAAAAACACTACCATAGTGTCTATTAGAAGTGATCATGGAACTGAATTTAAAAATTACTTATTTGAAAAATTCTATTTTAAAAAAGGCATACATCATAACTTTTCAGCACCTAGAACACCGCAACAAAATAGAGTTGTAGAAAGAAAGAATAGGACTTTAGAAGACATGGCCCGTACCATGCTATGTGAAAGCCAACTTCCAAAATATTTTTGGACGGAAGCTATAAACACAGCATGTTACATCCTAAATAGAGCCCTGATTAGACCTATCCTTAAGAAGACTCCCTATGAACTATGGCATAATAGGAAACCAAATTTAGGTTATTTTTATGCATTTGGTTGTAAATGCTTTATTCATAATAATGGAAAGGATAATCTTGAGAAATTTGATGCAAAGTCTGATGAAGGTATTTTCCTAAGATATTCTACATCTAGCAAGGCATATAGAGTATTTAATAAGAGAAGCTTAGTTGTAGAAGAATCCATTCATATAGTGTTTGATGAGTCTTTAGCATCAAGTTCAGATAAAATTGATGATGAGGAAGATACATCTTTGATTGAAAGAGGTATTAAAAAATTAAATGTATCTTCAGATCAAGAACCTGAAGCTAAGGATGATGACTCACCTAAGGATGATGGTATTGATACTGCTCATAATGATAAAGATCTACCTAGAGATTGGAGATATGCTTATGGTCATCCTAAGGACCTAATCATAGGTGATCCATCTCAAGGTGTAAGGACTAGATCATCAATAAGAAATATCAATAATCATCTTGCATTTGTATCTCATATAGAACCTAAAACTATAGAGGAAGCTGAGAAAGATAGTTATTGGATGTTAGCAATGCAGGAAGAGTTAAATCAATTAACTAGGAACCAAGTTTGGACCCTAGTAGATAGACCTAAAAACCACCCTATAATAGGATCTAAATGGGTTTTTAGAAATAAATTGGATGAAAATGGATTGGTAATTAGAAATAAGACTAGATTAGTTGCAAAAGGATATAATCAAGAAGAAGGTATAGATTTTGATGAAACCTTTGCACCTGTTGCTAGATTAGAAGCCATTAGGCTACTACTTGCATTTGCAGGTCATATGAATTTCAACTTATTTCAAATGAAAGTTAAAAGTGCATTTCTAAATGGTTTTATAAATGAGGAAGTTTATGTTGAATAACCTCCTGGTTTTGAAGATCATGAATTTCCAAACCACGTCTTCAAACTAAACAAAGCACTTTATGGTTTAAAGCAAGCACCTAGAGCTTGGTATGATAGATTAAGTAAATTTTTAATTAAAAATAATTTTTCTAGAGGAAATATTGATAAAACCTTATTTTTAAAAAGAAAAGAAAAGGATTTATTAATTGTTTAAATTTATGTTGATGACATTATATTTGGTGCTACTAACAATCTCCTTTGTCAAGAATTTGCTAAGTTAATGCAGGGAGAATTCGAGATGAGCATGATGGGAGAACTAAACTTCTTCCTTAGACTTCAAATCAAACAAGAGAAAGCGGGGATTTTCATTAACCAAACAAAGTACACAAAGAAAATACTCAAGAAGTTTGGTATGGAATATGCTAAACCTCTTGGTACGCCAATGAGTCCCTCATGCAAGCTGGACAAGGATAAGAAGGTAAGAATGTAGATCAGAAGCATTACCGAGGTATGATCGGATCACTTCTTTACCTAACGGCAAGTAGACCAGATATCATATTTTCTATTTGCTTATGTGTAAGATATCAATCTAATCCTAAGGAATCACATTTATTTGCTGTTAAAAGAATCTTTAGATACTTAAATGGAACTAAAAATGTAGGATTATGGTATTCTAGAGACTCAACCTTAAAATTGATTGCTTATTCTGATTCTGACTATGCTGGTTGTAAATTAGATAGAAAGAGTACAAGTGGGGCATGCCAACTTTTAGGAAGTAACTTAATCTCATGGTTTAGTAAGAAGCAAAATTCGGTTGCATTATCCACTGCTGAGGCAGAGTATGTTGTAGCTGGAAGTTGTTGTGCTCAAATCCTTTGGATTAAGTGACAACTTGAAGATTATGGTATCACACTTGATAAAATTCCTATTAAATGTGATAATACTAGTGCCATTAATCTAACTAAGAATCCAATTCAACATTCAAGAACTAAACACATAGAAATTAGACATCACTTTATTAGAGAACATGTAACTAACAAAGATGTTTGTCTTGAATATGTTAATACTAATGATCAATTAGCTGATATTTTTACCAAACCTTTGAGTAAGGAAAGATTTTGTTATCTTAGAGGAGAATTAGGAGTTTGTGATCCTTTAGAATGATTTTTTGAAACTCTTAAGGACAACAACTATCTAGACTTCATTAATTTCTTGAAAATCCTCTATGTCCAACAAAAAATTTATCTAGAAATTTGATTCATTGTTTTTCAATTGTTAAGGAACACTTATCTAGAGTTTGATGATTAATTTGATTAGTTTCAGATCCTTGAAATTCAAATTTTTCACTGAAACTGTTGTGGAGTCGACACCTGCAGTTTGTGGAGTCGATACCTTCATATTTTGATGTTCTGTCTGGGCAATTAGAGCCGTCTTTGGCTTCTGTAGAGTCAACTCTAATTTGGGTGCTGACAGATTTTTGGTTTGGAGCCGACACCTCGTTTTCGGGAGTCGACTCTAAGTGGAACTAGGTCAAAATAAAAAAGGCGAAGTCGACCCCAAACGAAACCTATCGTCTCCTAAACCCTTTCAAAACCGTTCCAAACCAATTTCAATCCCTCCAAATCCCTCAAATCTCTCAATAACTCATTCCAATCGAATCCCATGGCTCCTAAAAGGCGTGCTATCGTTGGTGGATCGACCGTTCCGATGAAGCACCGTTCAAATCGGAGGTAACCTTTGCCATCTTCTTTATCTGCCACTCAAGATGACTCTCCATCCTCACCATCTTCTCCACTGGTAGACAATTAGCGGGTAAGGCCATTACTACCGGAAGAAAAGTAGATTTTAACTTTTTTGCTTTGGAGGGCTTCACTATTGGACGTTTGTTGAAGGAAATGGGATGGGAGAAAGTTTATTCTTTGGATGTCCCTACATACCCTGCCCTAGTGAGAGAATTTTACAATAATTTATGTAGAGGAGAGGGAGGCTTAGTGAGTTTTGTAAGAGAACTAAAGTGATTATCACGGCCGAGACTCTTGAAAATCTATTGGAGATGCCTACTATTGGTCTAGTTGATATCAACATGATGACAGAGGAGGTGCCCTATCTAGGATGTTAGGGAGAGAAGTTTCTAAGTTTGAAGAAATCATGGCTAATCAACTTAATTTGGAACTCAGGTTGCTTCACAATATTTATGGAAGAATTTTATTTCCTAAAATTGAAGGTTTGAGTATGTCTCGGAGCGAGACATCTTGTTGATGGATTGTATTCTCACTGGAAGACCTGTTAATCTTGCCGGTATGATGATTGGTTATATGGCAGAAGCAGCAACTAAGAAGAGATCAACACTGCCGTATGGTATGATACTAACCTTAGTCTTTAGAAGCCAAGGTGTGCTAATAATGGATAATGAGCCACTAAGAAAATTAAGGCATACTGATTACTATAGTGTCTCTACAATTCACCGCATGGGCTTCAGAAAAGAGAATGAAAATTGGATAAAAAGAGGACAAGAGACCAGAGCAGAAGAAGTTAGAGTTAAGGAGGTCAGAGGAGAGGATATTCCTGGACCATCTACTGCTGGACCATCTACTGCTCGACCCTCAGTGGCTGGACCAAGCACTCACCCTCCACATCAGTCAGCTTTGGCATCTGAAAGATTTTCTGAGGAGCAAATAGGTCAGCTCAGAGCTTTACTGGCTGAGTATGATAGTCAAAGGACAAATGAGATGTGTCAGTTGAGAGAGGAGTTCAATCAGTTGAAGGAAGAGATCAATTCAAGGCTTGACGTGATTTCTTTTTCCATTGGTAACTCGGTAGAATACTTTAGCGCTGATCTTCATAAGATTTTTGAAAGGATGGAAGGCATTGCAGATGGTTCTTGAACTTATCTTCATGCTACCAGTCAACTAAAGAAAGATATCAACCTTGCCATTTCTCAAATTGAAGCTTGTCTTGAAAGTTTTAAGAAGACTCAAAAAGATGATATTATGGAAATGATTGGACATTTGAAGAAAATTATGTATAAGCATATTTGATTTTGATATCCTGTCTTATCCTATTTTGTATCTTAGAATTTCTGATTTTTTTTTCTTTAATATACTTGAATATGTCACTTTAATGTGAATGTACTTGAATTGACACATGTAATGAATCTTGCATTGGAATACAATTACACTTTTATTGCAAATTTGTCTATGATTGATTGATTGAATTTCAATGAATGAGTTTACTATCTCTATGATTAATTGAACCAACGATCCCGCTCTGATAACCTTTTTTATTGTATTTAAAATTTATTTTATTGCTGATAACAAAAAAGGGGAGAGATAATTGTATATGCTTAAAAGAGAAAGAGAAAGAGAATGAAAGAATATAAGATTTTTTTTCATATCTACAAAGGGGGAGAAAATTTTGAGATTCTAATAAAAAATGTTCAATTGAATTCAGTTTATCTACATAGGGGGAGTTATTCAATGCAGGCGGAGCTCAATAATTTTTTCATATAAAAGTTAAATCATCTTGATTGATGTTTATTATATAACTCAAGCATATTTGTTAAAAGTTCATTTTGAAAATTGGCATCAAATTCTATGTTAGGAAGTTTCAAAGCTTTAACAGTGTCATAACTCTTAGTTCAAATGAATGTTTGATGCATATACTCAGTTTTTATCATCATAAAAAAGGGGAAGATTGTTGACCCAATTGAGGATTTTGATGATTAACAAAACTATTTGAGTATAATATTTAAAGTTACTAATGATTTTGATTAAGTTTTTTAGCTTATAAGTCGATTTAATAATCAAAATCATGATTCAAATCAAGTTCTGGTTCGAATCTAATGTCAAGGTAAGATTGCAAACATTAGAGTCGACACATGGAATCGCAAAGTCGACTCCGAAAATTGGTACGGACTTAGAGTCGACTCCAGGACTGTTAGAGCCGACTCCAACAGAAAAGACAGAACGATGGTTTTTCATGCCATAACTTAGAGTTGACTCCCGGACTGTTAGAGTTGACTCCAGAAGATTTTTGTGTCGACCCCAGAAAAGTCAGAGATGACTCCAGTTTAAGCAGGTTAAAGATTTCAAGTTAAAACCGACTCCAGAAAAGTTAGAGCCGACTCCAGAATGTCAGACGCAACTCCAGAACTGTCAGAACAACTCTAAACTTTATCTTTATCTTTTTTAATCCCAACGGCTATTGCTATTTTTGGTTCTAATCCTTCTTATACTTGTTTCTAACGGATAGTTTTAAACTATTTATGGATTAATCGGGATCTATAAGAAGACGGTTTGCTGCATCCGAAAAAAAAAGAGACAAAAAGAAAAGAATAGAGAGAAATCTGTGAAATTCATCAGAAAATCAAAAGAGAAAAGAGGAAAAACTCGAAAGGAAAGATCATACTGATTCCCAAAAGAAAAGAGAGAGATTCCAAGATTTTGTTGTTCTATTTCGAAGAAATCTTAAGGGAAGAAGGAAGCCCTAGTTTTCTGATCTTCTGAGTCTCAAGAGCACCTTGAAGGAAGATCCACTCAAAGGAAGAGAAGGAAGAAGCCACCAAGATCTGCAAATCAGGCTTTGATTCCTATCCCTTTATTCTTGTTTGATTATTGTATATTTGCTCATAGGAGGAGCTGTTTATCTTGTAAATCAAATATTGTTTGCTGGGTCAATCTAGTGATTGATTCAGTTGAGGCTGTTAGCCTTGTGTAAGCATTAGCTTGTGGTGTTAGGTTTTGTGCTGGTGAGCCTTGAAAACCAGCTGGGTTTGTTGTGCACCCGGGAAAACAACAAGTTCAAGTTGTGAGCTTGCAAAACAACTCTGCTGTAATCAGATTGATTATAGTGTGGACCCAAGAGATACTTAGGAGTGGACGTAGGTGTAGGTACACCGAACCACTATAAAATCTTCTGTGTTTGCCGTGATTCTCTCTTTATCTTTAACTCTCTATTTGTGCATATTCTGTTTTAATTTGTGTGAATCTAAGTTTTTATTTGCTGGGGGTTATTTTCAAAAGAGTTTAAATTTTTGAAAAACCCAATTCACCCCCCCCCTCTTGGGTTGCTATCTGGACCAACAATTCTTCGTTTGGGATTCCGTTACACTAGACTTGGGCTCTCTCGCGCCAGGTTCCGCGGAGGTGCATGTCGAGCTACAGGTTGCTCGGAGAAGCCGAGCTATGGGTTGCCCGGGGAAGCCGAGCTATGGATGGCTCGGGGAGCCGAGCTATGGATGGCTCGGGGGAACCGAGCTATGGATGGCTCGGGGGAGCTGAGCTATGGGTTGCTTGGGGAAACCGAGCTATGGGTTGCTCGGGGAAGGCGAACCATGAATGGCTCGGGGAAGGCGAACCATGAATGGCTCGGGGAAGCCGAGCTATGGGTTGCTCGAGGGAGCCGAGCTATCAGTTGCTCGGAGAAACCGAGCTATGGGTTGCTCGTGGAAGCCGAGCAATGAATGACTCAGGGAAACCGAGCTATAGGTAGCTCAAGAGGAATCGAGCTATGGAT
The DNA here is from genome assembly GCA_900491605.1 of Calamus simplicifolius. Lineage (NCBI taxonomy): Eukaryota > Viridiplantae > Streptophyta > Magnoliopsida > Arecales > Arecaceae > Calamus > Calamus simplicifolius. The sequence goes on along the minus strand of UESW01003947.1, from coordinate 41,743 downwards.
TGCCCAGGGAAAATGAGCTATGGGTTGCTCGGAGGAAACCGAGCTATGGATAGCCCGAGGAAACCGTGCTATGGGTTGCTTGACCTGCTGGACCATACTAGTTAGCTCGTTCTTTATGGGCGTAGTGTAGTGGGTGGGGGGATGGGGTTGATCTTAGCCCCTTCGCACGGTTATCAACGCAATGGCGATTTTATCCCTCAACACTTGTTAAAATGAGTTAGCTGGTTAAGTAGCTTATCTCCTCTCCTAGCTAGCTAAATGCATTTGTTAGCTAACTACTTTTCTCTTGCCTTTAGCCTAGCCGAATGCATAGTAAATTTAGTTAACTGGTTAGCTAGCTTTCCTCCTCTCTTAGCTAGCTGGATGTATACTTTAGTTAACTACTTTATCCTTATTCTATAGCTGGCCGAATGCCTCATGGTTTTAGCTAACTGCTTAGCTAGCTTTATCCTTCTCTTAGCTAGCTGAAATGTGTTGTTAGCTAACTACTTTTTCCCCTGTTACAGTGTTGGCCGAACCATGTGTAGAGTTAGTTAACTGGCTAGCTAGCTGGATTCCTTCTTATCTAGCTGGATTTCTTCTTTAGCTAACTACTTTTTTCCTGTTACAGTGTTGGCCGAACCATGTTTGGATTTAGTTAACTAGGGAGCTAGTTAGTTGTCTTTCTAGCTAGCTAGAATCTCTTGTTAGTTAACTACTTTTTTCCTTGCCATGTACATGACCGAACCATGTTTGAAACCGGTTAGCTGGGGAGTTAACTTGATGTGTTTCTAAGCTAACAAAGAATCTTTGTCAGCTAACTACTTTTTTTGTAGATCTTGTCATGGGCGTATGAAGGAGTTAACTAAAGGGCCTCTTCAGCTAACTAATCCTGGCCGGTTCTCTCTCTTCTTGGCGTGTGGATTCAAATCAAGTTAGCTAAAGAGCTAACTATTTTTATGGTAAATCTCTCTCTTCTAGCCGTGTGGATGCAAATTGAGTTAGCTAAGGAGCTAACTATTTTATGGTTTCTCTCTCTCTTGGCTGTGTGGATCTATAGAGGAGTTAACTGAAGCAAAGCTTCAGCTAACTACTTTATGGGCTGAACTCTCTCTAGCCATGTGGGACTTCAAACTAGCTAACTAAAACTTGCTTTAGCTAGCTTGTGGACTGATCTATCTCTCTTTAGGCCGTGTGCTCTTTGAATCCAGCTAACTGAAAAATGCTTTCAGCTAGCTGCTTCCCAACCTGGCCGATCTCTATTGATTGCAAGCTTGGGCATGCTCTCTCTCTCTCTTCTTAATTTCTATTTTCAGCTATACTAACTTTTGATCTCTTGGATTATGGCAGAGATCTTCTTTTCTTAAATAGATTCAGTGCATTCAATGCTCAAGGAAAATAATCTCAATGGTTATATTTTCTTCCTGTTTTACTTTCCATTTGTTTCAAATGAGTCTAACGGATATCTTTGATGTTGAAATGCTTTACATAGCTGAGATTAGAAGGACGTGATGACGAATCTGAGGACAAAAAAGAAGAGAAAGAAATGCAAGAAGAAAAAGATTTCATTGCATATTTTCTGAGTGATTGAAAGCAAGTTCTGCACATCGAAGTTGATAAATGTTAAAGATCATTCACTGCTCAAGTCGTCCAGATCCATTAAAGCCTTCAAGCATTCAAAGCTCCAGCTACTTCGGAGATCTACATTTATTGCTGAAGATTTGCTACAAAAGTTGTAAAGTATTACTTTGAATATTTGCTCATTTTAGGAGCTATTTGTTCTTATCTATTCTGAACATTCTTGTAAAAGGGTTAGATTTAACCCTTGGTTATTATTTGGCTTCCTTATGCCGTGAAACAAGAGGACTAGTCGGGTAAGGCTAGGGGTTGGCTTCCTTATACTATGAAGCAAGAGGACTAGACGGGTAAGGCTAGGGGTTGGCTACCTTGTGCCGTGAAAACAAGAGGACTAGCTGGGAAAGGCTAGGGGTTGTAATCATTGTGATACGATTGGAGTGAAATTCCCAAGGGTTTTTAGGGAGTGGACGTAGGTGCTGAGTTTGGCCCCGAACCACTATAAACCTTCTTGTGTTTGTGATTGTTTGCATAATTTCTATGATATTGTTGTGTACACTTCACTACACCGCTGCCAATTAAATTTTAATTAGTGATAAAGCACATATATGTGTAAGTAATTAATTTTTAAATACCCAATTCACCCCCCTCTTGAGTTGCTACATCTGAGTAACAAGTGGTATCAGAGCAGCGTGCTCTTGATTTCTACAGCTTTAATTAGATTGGAGCTAAAGATTAGTAGTAATCCAAATGGTATCTATGCTGACTGAGGGACAATCAACTAATAGACCATCTTTGTTCAATGGAACAAATTACACGTATTGGAAAGCACGTATGAAAATTTTCATTCAAGCACTTGATTATGATTTATGGAAAATCATAATTAATGGACCACACACATCCACCATTAAGACTGATAATCTTGATATCCCAAAACCTGAATCGGAATGGGATGAGCAAGACAAAAATTAGCTCAATTAAATGCAAAAGCTACAAATGTTCTTTATTGTTCTCTTGATGCAAATGAGTTTAATCGTATATCTACTTACATGTCTACTAAAGAAATCTGGGATAGACTTGAAGCCACCCATGAGGGTACTAATCATTTCAAGGAATCCAAAATAAATATACTTGTTCATAAGTATGAATTATTTAAGATGGATTCAGCTGAAAATATCACTGATATGTTTACAAGATTTACTGATATTATTAATGGACTGAAAAGTCTTGGAAAATCTTATGCTAACAGTGATCTTGTTAGAAAAATCTTAAGATCCTTGCCTAGGTCATGAGAAGCCAAGGTTAGTGCAATTCAAGAAGTAAAGGATCTCAACACATTATTACTTGAAGAGTTAGTTGGTTCTTTGATTACTCATGAGCTTCAGCAACGACAACATATTGATGAAGATGAATCAAAGAAGAATAGAACTACGACATTAAATAGTGCCACTCAAGATGATGAAAGTTGAGAAACCACTAGTGACAGTGAGAAAGATGATGAAATAGTACTTATCTCTAGAAAATTCAAGAAATTTATGAAGAGAAAGAAGTTTGGAAAAAGAAAATAATTTATCAAAGGGGATCACAGCAAAAAGAAGGAAAAGAGTGAACCTCCTACATGCTACGAGTGCAAAAAGCCTGGACATATCAGACCAGAATGTCCACCATTAAAGAAAGGATCCAAAAGAGTTAAGAAAAAAGCAATGATGGCTATATGGAGCGACAGTGAAATCACAAGTTCAGAAGATGAAAAGAAAACTGAAGTCGCTAATGTATACTTCATGGCTGATGATAATGAGGTAAGTCCTAGCTTTCTAGATGATTTTACTTTCGATGAACTGCATGGTGCATTTTATGAACTTGTTGATGATTTTGCAAACTTAAGTTCAAAGAACATAGATTTGAAAAATGAAATTAAAAGTCTTATTCTTGAAAAAAAAAGAATTTCAAAAGACAATAAATGAATTATTGCCAAAGGAAAATCAAGATTTGAAAAATGAAGTAAATAGATTAAAATCAATTATTGATAGATTTAAATTAAGTTCAGAAAAATTAGAAATGATATTAAATAGTCAAAGGGCTATTTACAATAGAGCTGGTCTAGGCTATAATCCTTTTGAAAGACAAAAATTTTTAAAAACTATTTATGTGCATGCTGATGATTCTAAAATTACATACTTTAAATATGATAAATTAGGACATAAAGCTTATATTTGTCACACACACAATATGAGAAAAATATGGGTTCCAAAAGGAACTATTTTAACTAACCCAAAAGGATCCAAGAAAGCTTGGGTACCTAAGAGCAAAACTTAAAATTGTGTATGCAGGTGTGTCTTGCTACTCGAGCAACTAAAAAAAATGGTACTTGGATAGCGGGTGCTCAAGATACATGACAGGTGATGAATCACAATTCATCACTTTGGAGGCAAAAGATGGAGGTGTTGTTACTTTTGGTGATAATGGCTAAGGAAAAATAATTAGCATTGGAAAAATAGGCATCACACCTCATGCTTATATTGATAATGTCTTACTTGTGAAAGGACTAAAACATAATTTACTAAGCATTAGTAAATTATGTGACAAAGGATTTGAAGTTACATTTGAATCATCCTTATGCATTGTTAAAAATCCTGCTAATGAAAATATGAAATTTGTTGGTCGTAGGCATGGTAATATATATATTATTAATTTAAATGATTTGCATGATCAAAATATTGATTGCCTAGTTGCTATAAATAATAAAACTGATAATAGTTGGTTATGGCATCGTAGGCTAGCTCATGCAAGCATGGATTTACTATCTAAATTAATTAAAAGGATTTAGTGCATAGTTTGCCAAAACTTGTTTTGAAAAAGATAAGATTTGCAATGCTTGTCAATTTAGAAAACAAACCCGAGTATCTTTTAAATCAAAGAATTTGGTTTCAACAAATAGACCTTTGGAGCTCTTGCATATGAATTTATTCGGTCCTACAAGAACAACTAGTCTAGGAGGAAAAAGATATGGTTTTGTTATCATTGATGATTTCTCTCATTTTACATGTGTTTTATTCTTAGCTAGTAAAGACAAAGCTTTTTTTGCATTTCAAAAATTATTTAAATGAATTACAAATGAAAAAATTCATCTACTTTATCAATACAAAGTGATCATGGAAAAAATTTAAAAATAAAACTTTTGAAGATTTTTGTAATAAAAATGGAATTGAACATAATTTTTATGTACCTAGAACACCCCAACAAAATAGAGTAGTAGAAAGAAAGAACATAATCTTAGAAGAAATGGCCCGTACCATGTTGTGTGAGAGCAATCTCCTAACGTAATTTTAGGCTGAAGCTATCAACACTGCATGCTATGTTTTAAATCATGCAATAATTAGACCTGTTTTGAAAAAGACTCCGTATGAACTTTGGAAAGGAAGAAAACCTAACATCGGTTATTTTCATATTTTTGGATGCCATTGTTTTATTTTAAATAATGAAAAATCAAACCTTGATAAATTCGATGCTAAATATGATGAAGGGATTTTTCTCGATTATTCTTTACATAGTAGAGCCTTTAGAGTTTTCAACAAAAAGACTTTAGTAGTTGAAGAATCAATTCATGTTATCTTTGATGAATCTAATAATCTTCCATTAAGGAAGAGAAAAGGTATAAATGATGTAGATGAAATTGAAGATCAACTCAAAGACATCACCTTGAAGGATAAGGATGACTCAGATACACAAGAGGTAAATGAAGAAAGGAACACTGACCTACCAGAAGCTTCACAAGGTAATGATGAATTAAAAGAGGATGGAGGTACGTTCACAGTCATCCTAAAGATCAAATCATAGGTGATCCATCTCAAGATATTAGAACTAGATCTTCATTTAAAGATACTTATAATAACTTAGCATTTGTATCTAAAATTGAACCTAAATGCTATGATGATGCTAAAAATGATATTAATTGGATAAATGCCATGCATGAAGAACTTCACCAATTTGAAAGAAATAATGTATGGACTCTTACTGAAAGGTCTCATGATCATCAAATTATTGGAAAGGTCTCATGATCATCAAATTATTGGAACTAAATGGGTATTTAGAAATAAATTAGATGAACATGGTAATATAATTAGAAATAAAGCAAGATTAATAGCTAAATGTTATAATCAAGAAGAAGGTATTGATTTTGATAAAACTTATGCCCCAGTTGCTAGACTAGAAGCTATTAGATTACTTCTTGCTTATGCCTGCTTTATGAATTTTAAACTGTATCAAATGGATGTTAAAAGCACTTTCTTAAATGGATACATTACTGAACAAGTTTTTGTGGAATAGCCACCCGGCTTTGAAAATCACTTGTTTTCAAACCACGTATTTAAGTTGAACAAAGCTTTGTATGGTTTGAAACAAGCGCCCCCAGCTTGGTATGAGAGATTAAGTAAATTCTTGATCAGTAATAACTTCATTTGAGGAAACATGGATACAACTTTATTCATTAAAAGATAAAATGAAGATATATTAATTATTCAAATCTATGTAGATGATATTATTTTCGGTGCCACTAATGATTCTTTATGCAAGGACTTTGCAAAGCTTATGCAGGGGAGTTCGAAATGAGCATGATGGGAGAACTAAACTATTTCCTCGGACTTCAGATCAAACAAAGCAAAGATGGGATCTTCATAAGCCAATTCAAGTACATCAAGAAAATGATCAAAAAGTTTGGCATTGAGACATCTAAAAGTATCGATACCCCTATGAGCTCATCTTGTAGACTTAAATCATATAATGCTAAAAAATCTGTTGATTTAAAACTTTATAGAGGCATGATAGGATCATTATTGTACTTAACTGCTAGTAGACCTGATATCCTATTTAGTGTTTGCATGTATGCTAGATATCAAGCTAATCCTAAAGAATCACACTTGCTTGCTGTTAAAAGGATATTTAAATATTTAAATGGAACTATGAATTTAGGGCTTTGGTATGACAAACAATCTAGCATTGACTTAATAGGATACACAGATTCAGATTTTGCTGGATGTAAATTAGATAGAAAATCAACTAGCAGAACTTGCCAATTTTTAGGTGTTAACTTAGTATCATAGTTTAACAAAAAGCAAACTTCAGTAGCATTGTCTACGGCAGAGGTTGAATACGTTGCAGCTGGAAGTTGCTGTGCTCAAATCTTATGGATTAAGCAGCAGCTAGAAGACTATGGCATCAAACAAAAGGCATACTAATAAAATATGATAACACTAGTACAATTAGTTTAACTAAAAATCCTATCCAACATTCCAGAACTAAACATATAGAAATTAGACATCACTTTATTAGGGATCATGTAAATAATGGTAATGTTGTAATTGAATTTTTAGGTACTGAAAATCAACTTACTGATATTTTTACTAAACCACTTAATGAATCTAAATTTTATGAAATTAGAAGAGAACTTGGTATGATTGATCCATCTATTTAATGAGTTATTTTGTGGTACTTGACATTATGTTTGAAAATCATGATTATCATGTGTTGCATGACTTATTTTAACATTTGCAATGAAATCCATTCATGAAACATCTTTTCGAGTACAATTATTGCTCTTGTCCTTTAGTGAGTCAGTTAGCTGGGAAGTTAACTGCTTTTAATGTATTCCTAGCCACATAAAACCTTTTCATATTCACTCCTCACCAACTGGCCACTTTCCTTTTTCATTTTATCTTTAAGGTAGGCAACCAACCAGCCACCTTATCAGTCAACTACTTTAGGATATTCTCTATATATATTGCTCTTCCAACCGGTTCTTCTCACTTCATTTCTTCTCAACCGACGTCTTCTCCAAGACTTCTTCTCCAAACCATCACCTCTCCTTCCAACCGGCTCCTTTCCTTATTCTTCATTCAACCTTTCTCTCCTTCTACTCCACTTCAAGAAGAAAAAGAAGATGGCTCCTAAGAAGAAATCGCTTTCAAGGGAAGAAGATTCCTCCGATCTTCGTAGGAAGACCACTTCTTCTTCTTCGAGAAGCTCTCTCCCTCCTAACACTCAAATTGCCTCTAAAGCCTTAGCTAATGGAAGGTTAGTAGACTTTAATTTTCTAGAGCAAGAAGGTTTTAAGATAGGTAGATTATTTGCCTCTCAAGGTTGGACTAGTTTATTATCCACCAAAAAGCCTATTTATCCTGAATTAATTCAAGAATTTTATGAAAATATCACCTTTGGAAATGGGACCATAACTTCCTATGTTAAGAAGACTAAGATAGAACTTGATAGTAAAATGCTAGGTTTTGCCTTAAATATTCCATCTGAAGGTGTTCTAGAGATTTTTCCTAGTGAAAGAGGCTATAAGCTTGCTATGATTCTTGACTTAGAACATAGTGAAGCCAATAACATAGTGAACCTTGATGCTAATATGCTTTCTGTTGAGAATAGATTGTTTCATAGCATCATTGCCAAAATATTTACCCCTCGTGCAGGATCTTTTAATGTTGTAACAGATCGAGACATCATATTATGTATGATATTCTTGTACAAACACCTCTGGACTTTCCTGATCTTATGTTAACTATCATGAAAGAAGCCTTAAGTAGGTTCAAAGCTGCATTACCATACGAGATGTTTCTCACTTATGTTTTTGAGTTCTTTAATGTAAAACTTAAAGGAGAAACTGTAGTAGCATTGCATCATTCTGATGTATTTAATGCTCACTCCCTTCATCGTATGGATTATGCTAAGCGCAATGGTGTTTGGACCAAAATTAGATCTAGGACTGGTGATAAACCTGCCCTTCAACCAAGTAACTTGCCACTATCTGACCAACATCAACCTGCCTGTTCTCTACCTAATTTCTTCAATTTTGATTTTTATCAACCTAATCCTTTTCTAGCTGCCATGACTGAATCTAATCCATTTCTGACTGAGCCGCCTGATGTTGATACACCTGGACCATCTAACCGTAATGATAATTTTGCTCCTATTCCTTCCACCGTGCGAATCTGTGAAGAACAGATTTAGCGGATCATTCATGGGTTATCTCTTGCCCAATCTAGTCGGAGTACCGGGGATAGTGGATCATCTATCAATGATTACACCATGGTACCCCACATCTCAACAGTCTTTGAGACCCTCTCTCAAGTTGTGATGACCCAAAATCAACTTGTTCATGACATGAAAATTCTTAATGGACGAGTCTTCCACCACAACGAGATTGTTATGGGCCGGATTCTAAATGAAGTTAATTTGTTAAAATCCAAGCTTGAGAATTTTGAGACTAAAGCAGAATGGGTGACCTTTCAAATGCGTAGCAATGAAAGCCAGACGAAGGATGCATCAAATGCATTTGATCACTGGACCGCATCTATCGTGAGGCTTAGCAATCTTGTAGAAACATATCTTGCTTTTTCTGCTTCTTCAGCTCCAAATGCATCTTACTTGCATCCTCATCTTTGGTCACCTCCACCTCAACCTCAATGCAACAAGCCTGGACCCTCTCACCAACTAGACGGATCTTCAGCTCAACCTTCAGTAATTTCTTCTGATGATGAAAAATGATTGTCTTGTAATATTTGCTATGTGATGAATGTTTAAGATTATGAATTGAATGTGGTGTAATATTTGCCTTGACTACTAATGTTTTCTACTTGAGCTTGAGACCTTAATGTTTTGTATGAATGATATTTGCATGAATGATGTACTCTTTCTATCTTAATGCATTATGAATATCCATGATATGTATGTTTTTGAATTATTGCACATTCTTCAATCATCTTTTTGATTAATGACAAAAAGGGAAGAAGAATATTGCATACATTGAAATAATGGAGGAAAGAAAATACTCCATATATTCAAATGGATAGGGGGAGAAAATATTTATTGGAATGAATTAGCGAAAAGAATTCCCTAATACATTCTATATATTCTACATTCCTGTTTATTTAAAGTATTTCCTATAGTTTTCTGCATACTTAAGGGTTTTGTCATCATTAAAAAGGGAGAGATTGTTGGCCCTAAATTGATTTTGATGATTACAAAATAATTAAGTAAAGATTAATTTTATTTATTATGAAAACTATGATTAATGCAGGGAAGTACAAGTTCCTTACGAATGAGCCTTATCAAACAAAAATTCATGGAAGAATGCCCCAGCCGTTTTCTTCTTGTTATAAGTTACCTGGGAGCTAGCTTTTCTTGTCTTGATAGCTAACTAGCTCGTTCATACTTCTCTTAGCTAGCTAAAATGTATTGTTAGCTAACTATTTTTTCTCCTACTCTGTGCTGGCCGAATGATTATTAAAACGAGTTAGCTGGTTAGCTAGTTTATCTCCTCTCCTAGCTAGCTAAATGCATTTGTTAGCTAACTACTTTTCTCTTGCCTTTAGCCTAGCCGAATGCATAGTAAATTTAGTTAACTGGTTAGCTAGCTTTCCTCCTCTCTTAGCTAGCTGGATGTATACTTTAGTTAACTACTTTATCCTTATTCTATAGCTGGCCGAATGCCTCATGGTTTTAGCTAAATGCTTAGCTAGCTTTATCCTTCTCTTAGCTAGCTGAAATGTGTTGTTAGCTAACTACTTGTTCCCCTGTTACAGTGTCGGCCGAACCATGTGTAGAGTTAGTTAACTGGCTAGCTAGCTAGATTCCTTCTTAGCTAGCTGGATTTCTTCTTTAGCTAACTACTTTTTTCCTATTACAGTGTTGGCTGAACCATGTTTGGATTTAGTTAACTAGTGAGTTAGCTGGTTGTCTTTCTAGTTAGCTAGAATCTCTTGTTAGTTAACTACTTTTTCCCTTGCATGTACATGACCGAACCATGTTTGAAACTGGTTAGCTGGGGAGTTAACTTGATGTGTTTCTAAGCTAACTAAGAACCTTTGTCAGCTAACTATTTTTTTGTAGATCTCTTCATGGGCGTATGAAGGAGTTAACTAAAGGGCCTCTTCAGCTAACTAATATTGGCCGGTTCTCTCTCTTCTTGGCGTGTGGATTCAAATCAAGTTAGCTAAAGAGCTAACTACTTTTCCTTTATGAAAAATCTCTCTTCTAGCCGTGTGAATGAAAATTGAGTTAGCTAAGGAGCTAACTACTTTATGGTTTCTCTCTCTCTTGGCTGTATGGATCTATAGAAGAGTTAACTGAAGCAAAGCTTCAGCTAACTACTTTATGGGCTGAACTCTCTCTAGCCATGTTGTTGGCCGAGATGGCAACCCAAGAGGGGGGGGATGAATTGAGTTCTTTAAAAAAAAATTTAACTCTTTGAAAATAATTAGATTGATATAAAAGTGCTTAAGTGAACTGAATTAATTAAAGCTAAGCACAAATAGAGAAGATAGAGAGAGAGATAAATGCATGGCAAACACAAAGATTTTATAGTGGTTCGGTGTATCAACACCTACGTCCACTCCCAAACAACACTTGGGTCCACACTATAATCCCATCGAATACAGTCGAGTTATTTTACGAGCTCACAACTCCAACTTATTATTTTACCCGGGATCACAACGAATCCAGCCAGTTTTTTCGGGCTCACCAGCACACAACCCAAACCCAAGCTAACCTTAGCTTATCCTGAGGTAAACTACCTCCACTAATTCAATCCTACTGATTGAATTAGCAAACAATGATTTAGAAATATTGTTTACAATACAAAACAGCTCCTCAAATGAGCAAATATGCAATTTAAATGAACAAGGATTAGAAAAGCCTGTTTGAAGCGATTTGAATGTGACCTTTTCTTCTTTTCCTCTTCTCTTTTGAATGGTTGAATCAAGCTTTAGCTCTGATTCTTCACATAAATTTGTTGTAGAGAAGTTGAAGAAAAAGGGGCTTTTGGGCTTCTTCTTTTCTCCTTTGAAAATCCTCCGAAATTGATCTTTGAGAGCTTTAGATTTCTTTTGAATCTCTCTTTTGAAGATGGACGTGGATTTAGAGATTTCTCTTTGAAAATTTCTCTCACTTTTTCACTTGATTTTTTTTGATTTTCTCTTGATTTATCTTCTCTCTTTTTCTCTATTTTTTCAAACAGACGGATGCCCTCTTTTATAAATTTCTTAATCCAAGATTAGGTGAGAAAATAGCCATTACAAGGTACTTGAATTGCTTCTACACACAAAGAAATATAGCCGTTAAAGATTAGATGAAAAAATATTACCGTTAGAGTCCGTTCTGATAATTTGAAAATCGATTCCTGACAGGTTGGAGTCGGCTCCAACTGTGCATGTGTCGGCTCCAACTCGGGTTTCCAAAAATAGTAATAAAAAGTTTGTTGGGGAGTCGGCTCCGAAAAAGTGATGTGTCGGCTCGGTGCATTCAGGTGTCGGCTCCGGTATCTGAGGGTGTCGACTTTAACGATGTCTTAAAAATACGCTCTCTGTTCTCAGGTTAGAGTCGGCTCCATAAATTTTAGGTGTCGGCTCTCAAACTCTAGGTGTTGGCTCCCGAACTCCAGGTGTCGGCTCCAAAAACTGATGCAGAAAGCACTTCTCTGTATCTCAGGTTAAGTCAGCTCCAGAGTTTCAGGTGTCGACTCCAAACCGTGCCGAAAACTTAGAATTGTTCTGATACGCCCTGGTGTCGGCTTCGGACACTGTGGGCATTGACTCCAAGTTCTAAACTTAAATATTTCTATTTAAAACTTAATTCAAAACTTATTTTGTGTATCATTTGAATAATTAAACATTCTTAATCCCTAAAACACTTCTCAAATTTGTCAGAAACACAATGAATATACTCATGGCTTTTGTTAATCATCAAAATCAATAATTGGGTCAACAATCTCTCCCTTTTTGATGATGATAAAAATATTGAGTATATGCATGATTAAACAATGAAAGTTTCAAAGCAGAGATAAGTTATCATAGTTAAGCTGCCCCTATAATACTTAAATTAACATCTTCTCTCCCCTTATCATTAAAACTCATGCAATTAAGTTCATTCAATGCTTGATACCAATTAATCAAATTCATTCAATAAATTTATTCAATGCATATACAATTATCTTCTCTCCCACTTTTTTGTTATAAAAAAAAAAGGTTAAGAAAAGATTCATTTAGCTTAAATTAACATCAATCATTCTTTCTCCCTCTTTATATAAGTTTAAACATAAGAATCAATAATCTTTGAACAGAACAATGTTAACTCAGAATCCAAGCAACTTAATATCAAAGTTCAACTATGATATTCATTGAATACTGAAACTTCATTTCATTTTTCATAAAGTTAAATACTTCATTACATCATACTTCATTACATCATTCAACAAAATACTTCATTGCATCAAAGATACAAACTAAACTTCAAAGACTAAGTACATCAAAATGTGAATCAACCATCAAAAGTTAAAAACATCAAAATCTAAGGAGTCTTTTGAGCTCTTCTAACATTTTTTCCATTCCTTCACTTTGAATCTTGATAAATTCATTTAGTCTTCTGTCAATAAATGCAGATGCCACTGTAATTTCTCTTGTAATTCAGCATTGCACTTAGAATATATAAAAGAATCTCCTCCTATGTCCTTGATCTTCTTAAAAATATGCATTAAATCACACTTTAGGGCTTCAGAAGAAGTTCCAAGGGAGGATTCGATTTGTTCACTTTGTCTTCTAAGGAGTAATATAATTCTCTTAAACCCATAATTCTATTATCAAACTCAATTTTCATTTTAGATTCATGATCCAAAAATAAAGATCTCAACTGCTCCATCTAAATCTTAAAAAAACTAGCAGAGGACTGAACAAAAGCTGAAGGAGCAGGTGTAGGAGCAGAAGGTGCTGGACAGCTGGGGCCAGGTGACATATGCCTTACTGAGGGCTCTGCCTCCGAAGTGCCATGGGCTCCAGTATCCATCTCTACTGCCCTGTCGCCTATGCTTCCTTTTCTCTCCCAGTTTCTATTAATTTTAATGAATCCCATCCGATGCAATGTGGCTTTGTTGTAGTAATCAGTGTGTCTTAAGCTTTTCATGGGCTCATTATCTAATATGCTAACTCCTTGGCTTTGGAAAACCATGGTCAAAATCATGCCGTATGGAAGGGTAGATCTCTTCTTGCCTCCAACCTCGGCCATATACCAAATTATCATACCCAGAAGGTTAATAGGCTGGCGGTCACAACAGAGTCCATCACTAGTATGTCCCTCTCAGAAACATACTCGAAACAGCCGGTCTTAGGAAATAAGATCTACTACAGATGTTGTGTAACAACCTAAGCTCCTAGGGCAACTGGTTAGCCTGACTTCTTCAAATTCTGCTACATCTCTGTCAAGCATTCTAGACAATGCCACTCCTATATCGCTATGGGCATTAGCAATCATTCCAGAAACAGGTATATCTAACAATCTTCCCAAAATTTCTGAGGTAAGATGAACCCTAGTTCCTCTAACAAAACTAATAAGTCCGCCATCTCCTCTAGAAAGGTTCAAATAGAAATCCTTAACCAAAGCAGGATAGGTGGGTACATCCAAAGAGCATACCTTTTCCCAACCCATATCCTTAATTTGCTTGCCAATGGTGAAACCCTCATCTTCAAAAAATCTGAAATCGACCTTTCTTCCCATTGTAATCATTCTTCCCACTAAAACATCAACATGAGGAGATGAAGGACCTGGTACAGCACTGCGCATTGAGGACGAAGAAGAGGAATCCAAGCTAGGCGAGGGCTGACGGGCAGGACGCCTCACTGTCCTCTTCCTTGTCTCTACGAAGCTCCAAAGATCAATCCTCTTCGCTTTGGTGCCATAGAATCCTAGGGAATGATGGATTTGAGAGATTCTAGGTTTAGGGAGGCTTTGGAGAGAGTTTGGAAATGATTGGGGACGAAAAGGTGTCGACTCTGCCCTAAAATAGTCAAATTGGGACCACAAGGTATCGGCTCCCGCAAAGTCGGGTGTCGACTCCAAGTCGCTAACTTAGTTAGTGCCCGAACTGAGTCGGCTTTGCTAAGGCGGGTGTCGGCTCCAAGGTCTCAGACCGAGAGTGACACAGAAGAGGTGTCGACTCCACTAACTAGGGTGTCGACTCCAAGACAATTTTAGAGAAAAAAAATAAGAGTTTCAAGGATCTGAAACTTGTCAAAAGAATAATCAATAAATAGGATAAAGTTCTTTGAATGTGGTAAATCAAATGGTTCAAATATCTAGATGAATTGCCCTTAGAATCGTGAAAGAATTTTCAAGAAATTGAATGAATTCTAGATAGTCATTCTTAGGGGTTTCAAAATCATTCCAATGGGTCACAAATCCCTAACTCTCCTCTAAGATAACAAAATCTTCTTCACTTAAAGGTTTTGTAAATATGTCAGCTAATTGTTCATCAGTATAACATAATCAAGACAAATTCATTATTAGCTACATGTTCTCTAATAAAATGATATCTAATTTCAATATGTTTAGTTCTTGAATGTTGATTGGATTTTTAGTTAAGTTTATTGCACTAGTGTTATCACATCTATAGGAGTTTTATCAAGTGTTATGCCATAATCTTCAAGTTGTCGCTTAATCCAAAGGATTTGAGCACAACAACTTCCAGCTGCAACATATTCAGCTTCAGTAGTTGATAATGCAACCGAATTTTGCTTTTTGCTAAACCAAGAGATTAAGTTACTTCCTAAAAATTGGCATGCACCACTTGTACTTTTTCTATCTAATTTACAACCAGCATAATCAGAATCAGAATAAGCAATTAAATTTAATGTTGAGTCTCTAGAATACCATAATCCTACATTTTTAGTTCCACTTAAATATCTAAGTATTCTTTTTACAGCAATTAAGTGAGATTCTTTAGGTTCAGACTGATATCTAGCACATAGACAAACAACAAACATAATATCTGGTCTACTTGCTGTTAAGTAAAGTAGAGATCCGATCATACCTCTATAATACTTTTGATCAACTTCTTACCTTCTTCATCTTTATCTAATTTGCATGAAGGACTCATTGGTGTTCCAAGGGGTTTGATTGATTCCATTCCAAACTTCTTGGGAATTTTCTTTGTGTACTTTGTTTGGTTGATGAAAATCCCCTCTTTTTTTGTTTGATTTGTAGTCCTAGGAAGAAGTTGAGTTCTCCCATCATGCTCATCTCGAATTCACCCTGCATTAACTTAGCAAATTCTTGACACAAAAGATTGTTAGTAGCACCGAATACAATATCATCTACATATATTTGTACTACTAATAAATCTTTATCTTTTCTTTTCAAAAATAAGGTTTTATCAACATTTCCTCTAGAAAAATCATTTTCAATTAAAAATTTACTTAACCTATCATACCAAGCTCTAGGTGCTTGTTTTAAACCATAAAGTGCTTTGTGTAATTTAAAAACATGATTTGAAAATTCATGATCTTCAAAACCTGGTGGTTGTTCAATAAAAACTTTTCATTTATAAATCCATTTAAAAATTACTTTTAACATCCATTTGAAATAAATTGATATTCATATGACATGCAAATGCAAGTAATAGTCTAATTGCTTCTAATCTAGCTACAGGTGCAAAAGTTTCATCAAAATCAATACCTTCTTCTTGATTATATCCTTTTGCAACTAATCTAGCTTTATTTCTAATTACTATGCCATTTTCATCTAATTTATTTCTAAATACCCATTTAGATCCTATAACAGAATGACCTTTAGGTCTATCTACTAAGGGTCCATACATTATTCCTAGTAAATTGATTTAATTCCTCTTGCATAGCTAACATCCAATTACTATCTTTTTCAGCTTCTTCGATAGTTTTAGGTTCAATTTGAGATACAAATGCAAGATGATTATTGATATTTCTCATTGATGATCTAGTTCTTACTCCTTGAGATGGATCACCTATAATCAATTCCTTTGGATGACTATAGGCATATCTCCAATCTCTAGGAAGATCTACCTCATTATGATTAGTATCAATAACATCAACCCTAGGAGAATCATTATCTTTAGCTTCTTGTTCATGGTCTGAAGATACATCTATATTTAATTTTTCAATATCTCTTTCTAGCAAATTTGTATCTTCCTCATCATCAACTTTTCTGAACTTGATGCTAAAGACTCATCAAAAACTACATGAATAGATTCTTCTACAATTAAGTTCCTCTTGTTAAATACTCTATATGCTTTACTAGATGTTGAATATCCTAAGAATATGCCTTCATCAGATTTTGCATCAAACTTTCCAAGATTATCTTTACCATTATTATGAATGAAACATTTACAACCAAATGCATGAAAATAACTAATGTTTGGTTTTCTATTATGCCATAATTCATAGGGAGTCTTTTTAAAATTGGTCTAATTAGGGCTCTATTTAAGATGTAACATGCCGTGTTTATAGCTTCCGCCCAAAAGTATTTTGGGAGTTGGCTTTCACATAGCATGGTACGGGCCATGTCTTCTAAAGTCCTATTCTTTCTTTCTACGACTCCATTTTGTTGGGGTGTCCTAGGTGCAGAAATTATGATGAATGCCATTTTCAATGCAAAAATTTTCAAATAGATGATTTTCAAATTCTGTGCCATGATCACTTCTAAGAGACACTATGGTAGTATTTTTCTCATTTGTGACTTTCTTAAAGAATTTCAGGAATATCGAGAAAGTCTCATCTTTGTGAGCTAAAACAATACCCAAGTGAATCTAGAATAATCATCTACTATCACAAGACCATATTTCTTTCCTCCTAGACTAGTGGTTCTAGTTAGGTCCAAAAAGGTCCATGTGAAGTAGCTCTAAGTGGCCTAGAAGTGAAACAACATTTTTAGATTTGAAAGAACTTCTAGTTTGTTTTCCAAATTGACATGCATCACAAATTCTGTTATTTTCAAAATCTAATTTAGGTAAGTCCTTTAACTAAATCCATTCTAATTAATTTTGAAATTAGGTGTGTGCTTGCATGACCTAATCTACGATGCCATAACCATCCAATCTCATTTACATTAGCATTATCAGCAACTAAGCAATGATTACTAGTAGACAAATTGTCTAAATCAATTAAGTATACATTGCCATTTCTATTTCCAATAAATACAATGCTATTGTTAATGGGATTAGAAACAGTGCAGATAGAAGCTTCAAATGAAACTTTAAAACCTTTATCACACAATTGGCTAATGCTAATTAAATTATGCTTTAAACCATCAACATAAAAACATTATCAAAAAGTGGATGGAGTTATTTGAATTTTACCAAGGCCCATAATTTGACCTTTGCCATTGTCTCCAAAAGTAACAACTCCTCTTTTATCTTCAAGGGTGATGAATTGTTCCTTGTCACCCGTCATGTCTTGAGCAGCCACTATCAAGATACCACTTTTCTTTGATCCTTTGGCCGCAAGACACTCCTGCAAGATAATCAAATCTTATGTTTAGGTACCCAAGCTTTCTTGGGTCCTTCATGGTTAGTAGCAATCAAAATTGTTCCTTTTGGAACCCATATTTTCTTTCCTTTAATATTTAAATTCTTATTTTTTTTTAAAATTGCATTCATAAGATTTATGTCCTTTCTTGTTGCAATGATAACATGAAATCATTTTTGGTTATTTTCTTAATAAAAAATTGTTTACAAATTTTTGTTTCATGTGAGGTCTATAACCTAATCCGGCTTTATCAAAAACTGCTCTTTGATTACTTAAAAGTAAATTTAATTTTTCTGAGCTATATGTAAATTTATCAACAATGTTTTTATACTTATCAACTTCTTTCTTTAAATTAATATTTTCATTAGAAATTGATTCTTTTTCTTTTAGAAAACCTTCCTTTTCAGCTTTTAAATCTTTAATTTCAAGAGTTAATTCATTTTTCTCTTTAAGAAGATTTAAATTTTCAGTTTTCAAAGATTTGTTTTTCTTTTTCAAAATTTTGAAGTCACTAACTAACTCATTAAATGCCTCATATAATTCATCAAATATAAAATCATGAGTTTCAGAACTTACCTCATCGTCGTTTGCCATAAAGCAATGTTTGCAACTTCTTTTGTTCCTCCTCGGAAGAGGATTCTTCGCTATCACTCCATGTTGCAACATATGCCTTCTTTTTCTTCTTGTAACCCTTCTTTAATTAAGGACATTCATATCTGAAATGCCCCGGCTTCTTACACTCATAACATGTCAAGGGTTCTTTTTCTTTTTCTTTGTCCTTCTCTTTTTCTCTTTCTCCTTCCATTTTTGTTCCAGATTTTCTTATGGAAGGGTCTCTTCTTTCATAAATTTCTTAAATTTTTTGCAAGAAGAGCTGTTCATCATCATCATCATCATCATCACTGCTGCTTTCTTCAATTTCTGCAGCCTTAAGAGCTATGGTTCTTCTTCTTGTATCTTCCTCTTGATGTTGCTTCATTGTCAGCTCATGGGTCATCAAGGATCCAAGTAGCTCCTCCAAAGGTAGAGCATTAAGTCTTTGGCTTCTTGGATTGCAGTCACCTTGGCTTCCCATGATCTTGGAAGAGACCTAAGAATTTTGCGCACCAATCAGAGTTAGTATAGGTCTTGCCAAGACTCTTCAACCATTCACAATATCAGTGAATCTAGTGTACATGCATGTTATGGTTTCAGTTTGTTCCATGCTAAACAATTCATATTTATGTACAAAATATTAATTTTAGATTATTTAACTTGATTGGTACCCTCATGGGTAACCTCTAATCTATCCCAAATCTCTTTTGCGGAAATACAAGTAGAGATGCGATTAAACTCATTAGCATCTAAAGAACAATATAAAACATTCATGGCTTTAGCATTAAGCTGAGCCAACTTCTATCATTTCATTCCATTCCCTTTCGGGCTTAGGAATCACCATGTTATCTACTCTTATTGTGGGTGTGTAGGTCCATTTATTATGATGCCCCATAGGTCATATCAAGTGCTTGAATAAAATATTCATTCTAGCTTTCCAATAAATAATTTGTACCATTAAATAAAGAGGTCTATTAATGGAATGACCTTCTGAAAAAGATGATCCAACTTGAGCTGCCATTTGGATCTTTGACTCTTGATCGTTAGATCAAATTTAAATGAGCACAAGCTCTGATACCAATTGTTGGCCCAGATGGCAACCCAAGAGGGGGGTGAATTGGGTTCTTTAAAAATTAACTCTTTGAAAATAATTAGATTAATATAAAAGTGCTCAAGTGAACTTAATTAATTAAAGCTAAGCACAAATAAAAAGATAGAGAGAGAGATAAATGGACGGCAAACACAAAGATTTTATAGTGGTTCGGTGTATCCAACACCTACGTCCACTCCCAAGCAACACTTGGGTCCACACTATAATCCCACTGATTACAGTCGAGTTGTTTTACAAGCTCACAACTCCAACTTATTATTTTACCCGGGATCACAACGAACCCAGCCGATTTTTCTGGCTCACCAGCACAACCCAAACCCAAGCTAACCTTAGCTTGTCCCGAGGTAAACTACCTCTACTAATTCAATCCCCCTGATTGAATTAGCAAACAATGATTTAGAAATAATGTTTACAATACAAAACAGCTCCTCAAATGAGCAAATATGTAATTTAAATGAACAAGAATTAAAAAAGCCTGTTTGAAGCGATTTGAATGTGAGCTTTTCTTCTTTTCTTCTTTTTCTCTTCTCTTTTAAATGGTTGAATCAAGTTTCAGCTCTGATTCTTCACAAAAATTTGTTGTAGAGAAGTTAAAGAAAAAGAGGGTTTTGGGCTTCTTCTTTTCTCCTTTGAAAATCCTCCGAAATTGATCTTTGAGAGCTTTGGATTTCTTTTAAATCTCTCTTCAGAAGATGGACGTGGATTCAGAGATTTCTTTTTAAAAATTTCTCTCACTTTTTCACTTAATTTTTCCAATTTTCTCTTGATTTTTCTTCTCTCTTTTTCTCTATTTTTTCAAACGGATGGATGCCCTCTTTTATAGTTTCTTAATCCAAGATTAGGTGAGAAAATAGCTATTACAAGGTATTTGGATTGCTTCTACACGTAAAGAAATATAGCCGTTAGAGATTAGGTGGAAAAATATTACCATTAGAGTTTGTTCTGACAATTTAAAAATCCGTTCCTGATAGGTTGGAGTCGGCTCTAACTTTGCATGTATCGGCTCCAACTCAGATTTCCAAAAATAGTAATAAAAAGTTCGTTGGGAATTCGGCTCCGAAAAAGTGATGTGTCGGCTTGGCGCATTCAGGTATCGGCTCCAGTATCTGAGGGTGTCGACTCTAACGATGTCTTAAAAATATACTCTCTGTTCTCAGGTTAGAGTCAGCTCCAGAAATTCCAGGTGTCAGCTCCCAAACTCTAGGTGTCGGCTCCAAAAACTGATGCAGAAAGCACTTCTCTATATCTCATGTTAGAGTCAGCTCCAGAGTTTCAGGTGTCGACTCCAAACCGTGCCGAAAACTTAGAATTGGTCTGATACACCCTGGTGTCGGCTCCGGACACTGTGGGTGTCGACTCTAAGTTCTGAACTTAAATATTTTCTATTTAAAACTTAATTTAAAACTTATTTTATGTATCATTTGAATAATTAAACATTCTTAATCCCTGAAACACTTCTCAAATTTGTCAGAAACACAATGAATATACTCATGGCTTTTGTTAATCATCAAAATCAATAATTGGGTCAACGCGTGTGAGACTTCAAACTAGCTAACTAAAACTTGCTTTTAGCTAGCTTGTGGACTGATCTATCTCTCTTCAGGCCGTGTGCTCTTTGAATCCAGCTAACTAAAAAATGCTTTCAGCTAGCTGCTCCCCAACCTGGCCGATCTCTATTGATTGCAAGCTTGGGTGTGCTCTCTCTCTCTCTCTCTTCTTAATTTCTATTTTCAGTTATACTGACTTTTGATCTCTTGGATTATGGCAGAGATCTTCCTTCCTCAAATGGATTCAGTGCAATTAATGCTCAAGGGAAATAATCTCAACGGTTATATTTTCTTCCCGTTTTACATTCCATTTGTTTCAAATGAGTCTAACGGATATCTTTGATGTTGAAATGTTTTAAATAGCTGAGATTAGAAGGACAAGATGAAGAATCTGAGGACGAAAAAGAAGAGAAAAAAATCCAAGAAGAAAAAGCTTTTATTGCATATTTTCTGAGTGATTGAAAGCAAGTTCCTGCACATCGAAGTTGAGAAATCTTAAAGATCATTCACTGCTCAAGTCGTCCAGATCCATTAAATCCTTCAAGCATTCAAAGCTTTAGCTACTTCGAAGATCTACATTTATTGCTGAAGATTTGCTACAAAAGTTGTAAAGTATTACTTTGAATATTTGTTCATTTTAGAAACTGTTTGTTCTTATCTATTCTGAACATTCTTGTAAAAGGGTTAGATTTAACCCTTGGTTATTGTTTGGCTTCCTTGTGCCGTAAAATAAGAGGACTAGCTGGGTAAGGCTATGGGTTGGCTTCCTTGTACCGTGAAACAAGAGAACTAGCCGGGTAAGGCTAGGGGTTGGCTGCCTTGTGCCGTGAAAACAAGAGGACTAGCCGGGAAAGGCTAGGGGTTGTAATCGTTATGATACGATTGTAGTGAAATTCCTAAGGATTTTTGGGGAGTGGACGTAGGTGCTGAGTTTGGCACCGAACCACTATAAACCTTCTTGTGTTCGTGATTGCTTGCATAATTTCTATGATATTATTGTGTGCACTTTACTACACCACTGCTAATTAAATTTTAATTAGTGATAAAGCACATATATGTGCAAATAATTAATTTTTAAATATCCAATTCACCCCCCTCTTGGGTTGCTATATCTGGGCAACACGTGGATTTGAAGCAAAGTCGGGATGCAGTGTATTAAATGACTTCCACGCCTCAGAATCTCTAGGATGCCTTATGAAATCATCACTATTAGTAGCTATGGCATGCCATCTCATATCCTTTTAGAAGACATAAACAATCTCTGCAATCTTGCCTTCAATGCAAAATAATGCAAAACTTTTGCAGATTGCTTCATTCCCTTTTTAGCACTGCTTTCTGGCTTGCTAGCATTCTTTTTGTTTTTCCATCTAGATGTGCCACAGACTTTGCATGTTTTTCTACTTTTATCATCCTTCCATTATAACATGCAGTCATTTGGACATGCGTCAATCCTCTCATAATTGAGCCCTAGCTTGTTTATTATTTTTTTGGCCTCGTATAATAAACTTGGAATCCTTGCATACTCGAAAGCATCTTGCAATAACTCAAATATCATAGACATTGGTTTGTCAGTCATTCAACATAAGGACTTGATATGATAGAGTTTAATCAGAAATAATAACTTTGAATATTTTGCACACCCCTCATACAATTGTTCATTGCAATCCCTGATTAAATCTGCAAATTCATTATGGTCTCCCATTTCTCTATGATTTCCTTTAAGCTCTATCCCATCGTCTTCATCCACAGGTTCAGGCAACACAGGAAGTGTTTCAATTTCATGCCTAGAAATCCCAAAAGCATCGTGGATCATGTCATCCATTAAGTCATGTATGGGTATATTATCATGACAAAGAAAATCATCATGCCCTATTTTTGAGGATTCTTGATGTTCTCTCATCATTAACTTGCCATGACACATCCAAACGATATATCCTGGCAGAAATTGATTACACGTCAAGTGGTCATGTACTACTTCTCTAGTCTCCATCTTTCTAAACCCACAATCACGACATGGACACTTGATTCTTCCATTGCTAGATGCATGCAAAAAAGCAAAATCTAGAAATCCTTCTAGTCCAATCACATACTCGGGTGTATTTTGGAGCTTAGTAATCCAAGATTTATCCATTCTTGAACCTACAAGATTATGCAAGATATCATTGAGTTATATTGAATTCAAAAGAGATTACTGTCAAAAACTACAGAACCAGAAAATGTGGTTCTGGTTCTATCACAAAACCAGAAAGTGGTTCTGTGAATTGGAACAAAAACCACATTTGTGGTTCTGTCACAAAACTAGCTTTTTGGTTCTGTGAATTAGAACCAGGATGGATGGGTAAAAGTAGATGTGACTCTAACAAGAATGATAGAGTTTTTCATATTGAATCCAAGGTTCAGTGATAGTTGATTTATTGGAAAACATATTTGATGGATTGAGAACAAGTTGAAATGGTAAACAAGATGAAAAATTGTGGAAATATTTAATGTTTGTTTGAATACACTAAATTGGATTGTAGGATCCTATAGAACCCAATAATGTGACATGGATTACTATCTTAAGCATGAAAAGGGCGCAGAAAAAAATAAATTAAATATCTAAACACTCACATAGTGTCAATTATTGAACCTTCCATTAGATTTTCAACTTTATCATATAAATTGTTGTACCTTGAGGTGGAGGGAGAGAACATACATATAGTTCTCATTAAATTACCTTTCAACTTCTTTACAATTTGATGTTGAAATAATTAGATTTAAAGCACAAGTGTAGGGTAGTTCACTTGTACAAAAAGTGTTCACCCCTAAAGTCATATACCATTAAAGCCTTGCAGACTCAAAATGCCTCAATGTATAGAGGAACATGCCCATGGGTTACAGTATGAAGATTGAATGTGACACTCTAGCATGCTTGGAGATGGTACATTGTTGCAAGCCGAGTTTGTTAAGATAACTGTTGTTTGTCATGTGAAGCTTGAACCATTAATTAATATCCCGCACTACATTATTGTCTGTCTATAATGAGCTCAAGAAGTTCAGTTCATAGACACCATTTGTGCCATTTGATAAGCACTTCATTGCGGTTGATGCATGCAATACTGTACAATCTTTTCTCAATGTCTTTTACTAAGGGGACAACTCTTTCATGCATATCTGATGAATATAAATTATTATTATTTTTCTTTTTCTTGATCCAAAAAGTTTTTTTCCTTAATTTAGTTTGTTTTGTCCAAATCAAAGTTAATTTTCATTTGTTTTGGTTCTATCATTGCAATCTAATTCATGAGGCAACTTGTTAATGTTGCATCCTAATATCAGTCTGTTTTGATTTTTATTATTTTTATTTTAAATCTATATTTGATAATTAGCTGGTTATTAAGAACCAACCAATGGTCACAGAAATTCGATATGAAAACAACATGATATGGATATACTAATAAAAAAATCTTAAGAATATACCATATGATATAAATGAAACATAATAATGTTGTTATGGTACAAATTAATGGAATGTAAAAAACGAAGGTTACAATCAATAAATTTAATGGCCCCAAGTAGCAAAATGAAGATTTAAATTGCTATAAATGATTTAGAAGACTCAAAATAGTAGCTGTGCATAGGATACTATTTAATTAAAAATTAGATAACTAGAGTATGTGCTTGATGCATATTTTAGCCTTATCTAAGTGGACAGCTAAGCGTCGCTTGATGCATATTTTAGCCTTATCTAAGTGGACAGTTAAGCGTCTTTGATGCATGTTGTTAATTGTTAGACCATAAAATGTAAAAATATTTTTTCTTCATCATCAAAATCACCCCCCCCCCCCCAAAACAGAATCATTGTCCTCTTCCACCCCACACACACACACATTAACTAACTCTGTTTCCCCTAACGGAACCATCCACCCCGTCCCCCCACACACACACACCATTAACTAATTTTGTTTCCCCCAACGGAATCATCGTATAGCCCCGAACATTAACGGGTTCTATTTTTCCCAACGGAACCATGGTACAAATTAATGGGATGTAAAGAAAGAAGGTCCTCGTCTTCTTCCCTCTTCCCCCCAAACAGAACCATCGTCCTCTTCCCCTGCCATGAACTAGTTCTATTGCAACAGAACCATTGTCCTCTTCCCTTGTCCCCCCCCCCCCCATGAACCAGTTCTGTTGCAACAGAACCATCGTCCTCTTCTCTTTCCCCACCCCAATGCAACACGTACTGCTTCTCACGGAACCCTAACTTTTAATAAGCCCTAAATAAATAAATAAATAAATTCGTTACTTTTTATGTCAAAATCTTATCAATACAGTAATAAAAAAAAAGCTACATAGATAATATACACAAGCAAAGAAATAACAGATCCATCAAGCACTAAAGTAGCTTTCTACTCATGAAGTTCTCACATAACAAAATAAAAACTATATAAGAAGATACATACCTAAGTCAGATTCTCAAAGATGGGTTTAGGTTTTCTAACTAAAGCCAACAATCTGATTTGCAAGGATGGGCAAAGGTTTGAAAATGGAAGAAGGAACGATCGAGGCTAAGAGGCAATATATAATAAAAAAGGAGGCAACCTAATTAGGGTTAGATAAAAAATGAAAATAAAATGCCTAAAATGAAAAAGATGAGCAAAACCAAAGTGCGGAAAGAAGCAAATTTATTTGATATTTTTGGTAGTCCAAACCATCTATAATTGCAAAAAATAGCAGAAAATTATTTTGTATTTATCAACGGTTTTAAACACTTAATTTTTGGCGGTTTTTCAAAATCGTAAAAAAAATGACCACAAAAAATCTGCACTTTTTTATCATGCTGAAGACAGGTGACGACGAAAAGATCGGCCGAGATTGGGGCCTGGATGGAGCGACTGAGTGGGCGGTCTAAGGGGGAGCCAGGGGCCGAGGGGGCAAGGGAAAGCTGAGGGCCAAGGGCCAGGGGGGCGGGTGGGGAGGGGGCTGGGGAGAAGGCCGCGCCGCCTTAGATTTGGGCGTGGCCCAAGGTGCTTCAGTGCATGCATTGGTAATGCTCGCATTTGTGATGTGCACAGCGCATCACTAATCTGCACGTGCAGTGACATGCCAGCACGCCCACCATCGTTTGCACATGCAGCGATGCATCAGCGCGCGCAGCCGTGCCTGACGGGCAAGCGACGGCTAGCACCCCTTTAGCGATGCACTGTGTGGGTCGTTAATTCGGAGTAATAATAGAATTATTTAATATTTTATTATTTTTAATATTTTAGTTTTTTTATTCTTTAATGCTATCAACTTATCTCCTTTATGTTAACAATTTTAAGGGTAAAGCAAACAAAATATTATTCTTATGAAAAAAGTAACCACATTATCATAAACTCTTAAAAGTAAATGAAAAATTATTAGAGTAACTTTTCTCCTTGCAAATGGACCCTTGGGTGGTAAAGCCGAGTAAGCAAAAGTGGACCATGAACGGTGAATAAATTTGGGTTGAAGAGGACTTTGAGTGACAACTGTAAAGAAGCATGATAGAAGTGGAGGGAGTCATTGGTGGCCAACGGCGGCACCAAGGAAAGGGTCGTTGCAACTTGCAACTGATGTTGGGGTAGTGGACTTGATGGACAGTGGCATTTTTTGCCTCAATAATCATGGTGGTCCTTGTCACGCAAGCTGTGAACGCTGAATCCCTCACAAGCGCATTGCATATCACCAGCAACTCTCAGCCTTCACCATATAGTTTAGGTATGAAATGGCCGAATAAAATAAGAAGAAACCTACAAAATTTCATTAAAACCTTGTGGAGTTGTCTGTGTTTACAATCCATCTTTTAGTTGCAAATGAGGCAATGGTTGATTGGAAGCAACTTTTACATCTTTTAAATCATGAAATTTATATTGAAGCACATGCTACTACTTTGGAAAGATTTGACACAGCATTATTTTGTTTAATCATACATCCTCCATTCTTGTCTGTAAATTTAGCATTCATATTTGATGCTGCCAGATCACCCCCTCGAACGTCCGCAAGCATCCGATCGCCTTCTCCAGTGAGCCTGGGATCTTCCGGCGAGCTTCTCGCGTCTGGGAGCCTGCAAAAAGTTCCGAGAGCCGGAGATTCCGGCGGGAACCCTCCGACACTCAAATCAGTGCTCTGGGCAACAGCCGTGAGCTTGAGGAAGCTCAAAAGACAAAGAGAGAGAGGCTCAGAAAAGAGCTCTCTGTGAGCAAGAATGAGCATTTAGAAGTGTTATAAGTGCGTTCTTTTGTGGTTACCGGAGTTATCGGTTCTTAGTTGAGTTGTGTTCAGTTACCTGGTCGGGGGTCCCTCTTACCCATTTTATAGATGCTTAGAGTTTGTCTGGCTTGAGTGGTTAAGGCTCCATAATGATGACTTTAGTGGGTGGAGTGTCAGAGCTGATGTCGTTGTGAGGCTTGGGGTGCCGCCACTTGTAAGAGCATTTAAGGTGATGGCAGCAACAGAGATTGCTTCCTTCTTTGATATGTCAGGACTGCAGGTCAAGTCCCGTCAGAGTGGGTGGCTGCAGCTGGTTGGTGGGTTAAGTTTCGTCAGAGTGGATGGCCACTTGATTTGACCGCTGCAGGAAAGAGAGATAAAAGGTGGTGGAGTCTTATCACCATCACGAGCCACACATCCGTCTAGGATAGAAGAGTCAGGAGTTGAAGCCAGCTGTCCCTTGGAGAGCATTGATTATAGAGTGCTTGCATGGCACCGTTCATAATGATGCCGAGGCCGAGGTGGCCGAGCACTATTCATGGCCAAGGCGAGATGTCTATGGCCGAGAAGGAGCTAGAAGCTGGAACGAATATGGAGGCCGGGACGGGAGTCCGCGGCCGAGCTGAGGTGCCAGGGCCAGGCTGAAGGCCGTCAAGGACTTCTTAGAGAAGGTAGGCGCAAGTGGCCTTTATGAGGCCATAAATGCCTTTGTGCGAAAGACATAACGCTGCTGTGGAAGCCGAGACGGGACGATGCCGAGGCAGGACTGACTTGAGTGAGAGGACCGACTTGAATGAGAGGGTCGACTTGAATGAGGCGGGGCTGACTTGGAAGAGGCCGGGATGGGATGATGCCGAGGTGGGACTGACTTGAATGAGAGGGCCGACTTGAATGAGATGGCCGACTTAAATGAGGTGGGGCCGACTTAGAGAGGCCGGGACGGGATGATGCCGAGGCCAAGCGGGGCCGATTTGGAGGAGGCCGGGGCCGACTCGGCCGACTTGAAGATGTCGGGGCCGAGCAAGGCCGACTAAGGGAAGTCGGGGCCGACTCGGCCAACTGGGAGGTGCCGGGGCCGAGTGGGGCAGACTAGGGGAAGTCGGGCCGACTCGGCCGACTTGGAGATGCCGGGGCCGAACAGGGCCGACTTGGGAAAGTTGGGGCCGACCCGGGATGGTTGTAGCCGGCTCGACCGACTGGGAGGTGCCGGGGCCGAGTGGGGCCGACTTGGGGAAGTCGGGGCCGACTCGGCCGACTTGGAGATGTCGAGACCGAGTGGGGATGACTTGGGGAAGTCGGAGCCGACTCGGACGATTGGGAGGTACCGGGGCCGAGCGGGGCTGACTTGGGGAAGTCAAGGCCGACTCGGCCGACTTGGAGATGCCGGGGTCGAGCAGGGTCGACTAGGGAAAGTCGGGCTGACCAGGGATGGTCAGGGCCGGCTCGACCGACTTGGAGGTGCCAGGGCCGAGCGGGGCCGACTTGGGAAAGTCGGGGTCGACTCTGTCGACTAGGAGGTGCCGGGGCCAAGCGGGGCCGACTTGGGGAAGTAGGGGCCAACTCGGCCGACTTGGAGATGTCGGCGCCGAGCGGGGCCGACTTGGGGAAGTTGGGGCCGACTTGGCCAACTGGGAGGTGCCGGGGCTGAGCGGGGCTGACTTGGGGAAGTCGGGGCCGACTCAGCCGACTTGGAGATGCCGGGGCTGAGCAGGGCCGAATTGGGAAAGTCGGGGCCGACCAGGGATGGTCGGGGCTGGCTCGACCGACTTGGAGGTGCCGGGGCCGAGCGGGGCCAACTTAGGGAAGTCGGGGCCGACTCGGCTGACTTGGAGATGCCGAGGCTGAGCAGGACCGACTTGGGGAAGTCGGGGCCGA
This sequence comes from Calamus simplicifolius, assembly GCA_900491605.1. NCBI lineage: Eukaryota > Viridiplantae > Streptophyta > Magnoliopsida > Arecales > Arecaceae > Calamus > Calamus simplicifolius. The sequence goes on along the minus strand of UESW01003947.1, from coordinate 12,530 downwards.
CTCGGCGACCTGGAGATGTCGGGGCGGTGCCGCCTAGGAATTAAGCCATCAGGAAGGCCGCCATGGCTGCCTAAGAAAATTGTCTAGAAATTGCTATCTTGAGAGGATGCCATCCAAAAATTATTGTCTTTATTGCCCATGGGGTCAACTGGCCCCATCAAATGCTCCCCACACTACGTGAGCTTGTGTGCCGCGCATCAGCTAAACGAAAGGAGTGTCGAACTTTAAGAAATTTTTGAGGTAAATTGAGTACCTTGTGTTGCCACTCAAAAGCAGCACACGCCAATTTTTGGGGGTATGCTCGTCGATTAGCCGCTGGGGCAGAGATGATGCCATTGAGGTAGAGATAAGCCGTCGAGGCTGCAATAGTGTCGCTGAGGCAGAGAGAAAGCTATTGAGGCTGAGATAAAATTACCGATGAGGCTGCAATAATGCCGCTGAAGTAGAGAGAAAGCCGAGGAGGCTGCAATAATGCCAAGAAGGTAGAGATAAAGCCGAGGAGGCTGCAATAATGCCGCGGAGGCAGAGAGAAAGCCGATGAGGCTGCGATAATGCTGCGGAGCCAGAGAGAAGCCGAGGAGGCTGCATAATGCCGCTGAGGCTGAGATAAAGCCGAGGAGGCTGCAATAATGCTGCGGAGGTAGAGATAAAGATGAGGAGGCTGCAATAATGCTGCGGAGGCAGAGATAAGGCCAAGGAGGCTGCAATAATGCCGCAGAGGCAGAGAGAAAGTCGTTGAGGCAGAGATAAAGCCGTCGAGACTGCAATAGTGCCGCTGAGGCAGAGAGAAAGCCGTTGAGGCTGAGATAAAATTGCCGATGAGGCTGCAATAATGCCGCTGAGGCAGAGAGAAAGCCGAGGAGGCTGCAATAATGCCACAGAGGCAGAGATAAAGTCGAGGAGGCTGCAATAATGCCACGGAGGCAGAGATAAAGCTGAGGAGGCTGCAATAATGCCGCAGAGGCAGAGAGAAAGTCGAGGAGGCTGCGATAATGCCGCTGAGGCTGAAATAAAGCTGAGGAGGCTGCAATAATGCCGTGGAGGAAGAGATAAAGCCGAGAAGGCTGCAATAATACCGCGGAGGCAGAGAGAAACCCAATGAGGCTGCAATAATGCTGCGGAGGTAGAAAGAAAGCCGATGAGGCTGCAATAATACCGCGGAGGTAGAGAGAAAGCCGATGAGACTGCGATAATGCCGTGGAGGCAGAGAGAAGGCCGAGGAGGCTGCAATAATGCCACAGAGGCAGAGAGAAAGCCAAGGAGGCTGCGATAATGCCACTGAGGTTGAGATAAAGCCGAGGAGGCTGCAATAAAGATGCGAAGACAGAGAGAAAGCCGAGGAGGCTGCAATAATGCCGCGGAGGCAGAGAGAAAGCCGTTGAGGCTGCAATAATACCGCGGAGGCAGAGAGAAAGCCGTTGAGGCTGCAATAATGCCGCGGAGGCAGAGAAAAAACCCGTTGAGGCAGAGATAAAGCCATCGAGGCTACAATAGTGCCGCTGAGGCAGAGAGAAAGCCGTTGAGGCTGAGATAAAATTGCCGATGAGGTTGCAATAATGCTGCGGAGGCATAGATAAAGCCGAGGAGGCTGCATAATGCTGCGGAGGCAGAGAGAAAGCCGTTGAGGCGCAATAATGCTGCAGAGGCAGAGAGAATGCCGAGGAGGCTGCGATAATACCGCGGAGGCAGAGAGAAAGCCGAGGAGGCTGCGATAATGCCGCAGAGGCGGAGATAAAGCCGAGGAGGCTACAATAATGCCATGGAGGCAGATAAAGCCGAGGAGGCTGTAATAGTGCCACGGAGGCAGAGAAAGCCATTGAGGCTGCAATAATGCCGCAGAGGCAAAGAGAAAGCCGTTGAGGCTGCAATAATGATGCGGAGGTAGAGAGAAAGCCGATGAGGCTGCTATAATACCGCGGAAGCAGAGAGAAAGCCGATGAGCTGCGATAATGCTGTGGAGCTAGAGAGAAAGCCGAGGAGGCTGTGATAATGCCACGGAGGCAGAGATAAAGCCGAGGAGGCTGCAATAATGCTGCAGAGGCAGAGATAAAGCCGAGGAGGCTGCAATAATGCCACAGAGGCAGAGAGAAAGCCATTGAGGCTGCAATAATGCCGCGGAGGCAGAGAGAAAGCCGTTAAGGCAGAGATAAAGCCGTCGAGGCTGCAATAGTGCCGCTGAGGCAAAGAGAAAGCCGTTGAGGCTGAGATAAAATTTTCAATGAGGCTGCAATAATGCCGCTGAGACAGAGAAAAAGCCGATGAGGCAGAGAAAAAGCCGAGGAGGCTGCAATAATGCCGCGGAGGCAGAGAGAAAGCCAATGAGGCTGCAAACTGCCTCGGAGGTTTATGTGCCACCCGAGGGGCGACTCCATCGGGTACAGAGCTGTTAGGGTCTTGAACCGACTCGGGAGCATCTCCTAGCCGAACCGAGCGGTGTCCCGTTAGCCGCAATGCCAATGAGCTCCTTTAGAACCGTCTCAAGGGTTTGTGTGCCGCCTGAGGGATGACTCGACCGGGTACGGAGCTATTAGCGACTTGAACCGACTCGGAGGCATCTCCTAGCCGAACCAAGTGGTGTCCTGTTAGCTGCAATGCCGATGAGCTCCTTTTGAACCACCTCAGGGGTTTGTGTACCCCTCGAGAGGCGACTCGATTGGTTACGAAGCTGTTAGAAACTTGAACCGACTCGGGGGCGTCTCCTAGCCAGACCGAGTGGTGTCCCGTTAGCCGCGATGTCGATGAGCTCCTTTAGAAACACCTTGGGGGTTTGTGTGCCGCCCAAGGGGTGACTCGATCGGATACGGAGCTGTTAGAGACTTGAACCAACTCGGGGGAATCTTCTAGCCGGACCGAGTGGTATCCCATTAGCCGCGATGTTTGTGAGCTCCTTTTGAACCACCTCAGGGGTTTGTGTGCTGCCCGAGGGGCGACTCGACCGGATACGAAATTGTTAGGGACTTGAACCAACTCGGGGGCGTCTCCTAGCTAGACCGAGTAGTGTCCCATTAGGCGCGATGCCAATGAGCTCCTTTAGAACCACCTCGGAGGTTTGTGTGCCATCCGAGGGGCGACTCGATCGGGTATGGAGCTGTTAGCGACTTGAACCCACTCGGGGGTGTCTTCTAGCTGGACCGAGTGGTGTCCCGTTAGCCGTGATGCTGGTGAGCTCCTTTAGAACCGCCTTGGGAGTTTGTGTGCCACCCGAGGGGCGACTCCACCGGGTACATAGTTGTTAGGGACTTGAACCGACTCGAAGGCGTCTCCTAGCCAGACCGAGTGGTGTCCCATTAGCCGCGATGCCGGTGAGCTCCTTTAGAACCGCCTCGGGGGTTTGCGTGCCATCCGAAGGGTGACTCGACTGGGTATAGAGCTGTTAGAGACTTGAACCGACTCAGAGGCGTCTCCTAGCTGGACCGAGTGGTATCCTGTTAGCCGCGATGCCGGTGAGCTCCTTTTGAATGATTGGATTTTTCCTGTAATGCATTCACACACTAATGAAAAGAAACTTTTTCCCAAAGTGTAGCGCACTTAGCTTTTTCATTGGAGAAATCTGTCTCCTTCTGCTAAGTTGATGACCTGCCCCCTAGGAACTATGTTGATAGAAGTGATGGGAATTTTGGGATGCTTGAAGGCATGCTTTTCATAAACTTTAATCATTTTGAAAAACAAACATCGCCAAAAGCCCTAATTTCTCAGATCGCCTTTATGCAGTTCAAAAAGTAAATCAATTAAAATCTAAAATAAAAGGAGTAAGAAAAATACCTGGATTGCTAAATCCAATAATCTCCAAGAGGCACACAAGTGTATGCCCTCCAAAGGTGATCCAGACGAGAATCAATTCGAAGAAGCACTCCTATTTGCTTGCTAGAACCTTCTTGGCAGCCTTTTTAACATATGCAGCCTTTTAATACCTCTTTGGACTTTCTTCTCTTCAAAAGCTTTCTAAAAGCTTTCCAACAAGCCTCTACACACTCTAATAGCCTTTCTCTATCTCAACTTAGGGCCTTGTCTTAATATGATAGTGACATTAAGACAAGGGGAGAAGAACAAGGGAGAAGGAGGGCTACGGGCTCTCTATTTTTTCTTTCTTTTTCTGTTCTCTGAATCCCATCTGCTGCCCCCTTTAAATAGAAACGAAAGGGCAGCAATGAGAGGCGTTGGATGGAGAGAAAGGGCGCCATCCAAGGGGCATGAAGAAAGGGTGGAGACATTTTACGTTCGGAGCGCTTCTATCCACTTTGAGGGGGCGCCAAGGGTCCAAGGGGTCTTCGGTTCAAACCCCACGAAGTACATATTAAATATTTAATTTATTAAATTATTTTATTAATAAATTTAAATAATATTTAATAAATTAAACTCAGTTAAATTTGAAATAAAATGGTTCAAAAAAGGACTAAGGCCCCGGGTCAACCCAGACTAACCAAGTCAACCCAAACTAACCAAATCAGGCTGAAATTCGAATCCAATTCGAATTTGATCATCATAAAAAATCTAGAAAAATCCCATAAATTTAGATTAAACTCTAGATAGGCTCCCCAACACATGAATAATGTTAATTTAAATTCAACTTAAATTTATTAGCCTAATCAATAAGCAAATGGACCTAAACAGATTAAGTCAGGAGCTCGGGTTAGCCCACATATGCTAGTATGTGATCTTAGCCAACCAATTAGGATTCAAAAATCCTAATAAAAATATTTTCAACTTCTTCAATTAATTCTCTATTGTGTGCGATCCTCTGGGTCCTCATCTAGCCAGCAGTAGGTTTTTGATTTAGCCCAATTATGTATCCGACTATCTGAACAGGTCAAATCGGGCCAACTTAAATTGTCAATCTGGAACAACCTTCAAATTGACTTATGAAATCAATCTAATTGATTTATAAAAACCTACAAGACAAGATTGACTTCTAGCAATGTATCATACCTACCCAGAAGATGAGGAATTTGATAGAAATTACCAAAGTACCCTTTAGTGGCAAGTTACCGTGCAATTCAATCCTTCGATATTTCTTTATCCCGATTAAGTGATGGGCATGGATAAATGTCAAACCCTCATACTTAATCCATTTGAATCTCTAATCATTAATGAAGACTCAACCGATGATAAATAAGAAAACCTTTTCTAATTTCATCATACTTTGATCAAAGATTTTCTGAGTCAACATTTGATGAGATTATTTGGGATAAATACTCCTCTTACTAAGAGTCATCGATTCCTTGTTGACCTACTCATTACCTTCATACACAATCCTTCATATCTAGCATCACCCCGTATATAACCTTTTGTTATGAATGAATATGAACCAAAATATGGATTCATGTGCACAAGATACTATGGTGGTCTCTGGTATATGGATTACTTGCACAACTCTCACTTAGAGAACAATCTATTATGACAAGTAAGTAAAACTTCCATTTAATGTTCTCCTATCGGATCAATTCAGTGAACTCATAACCTAATGAGCACCCACATCTTTGTATTAGTGTCCCTACATAAGTGGTCGTGAGACCAACCACCCTCACAATCGAGCATACATAAGATGTGCTAGTCTATCCGGATTCATCGATCCCCAAATCGATGATCCTATGACTAGGAATATTCTAGATTAGGGTTTATAGGTTTTAGGTCTCATTGTTATCTTTGTAACCCTAAAAACATTACCCTATTCTATGGGATTCATCATAAAAAATATAAGACACAGCATATGATGAAATATAAAATTACCTCTATTATCATTCTTGAGTTGAGAGAAATTATAAATTTTGCCACTGATACAACAACTATGATTGGCTTTCAGGGCATAATTCTTTCAATCTCCCACTTGCACTAAAGCCAATCGCCCTTGTATTTAATACCTGTTGGCCCAGATGACAACCCAAGAGGGGGGGGGATGAATTGGGTTCTTTAAAAATTAGCCTTTTAAAAATATTTTGCTTAAGAAGAATGAAGGCAATAGCAATGCAAATACAAAGTGCAGTGAATAAAACAGAGATAGAGGAAGAGTCAATGAAAGCACGCAAACACAAAGAATTTATAGTGGTTCGGTGTATCCAACACCTACGTCCACTCCCAAGATTCACTTGGGTCCACACTATAATCACCCTAGATTACAGCAGAGTTGTTTTACAAGCTCACAACTCAAACTTGTTATTTTTCCGGGCGCACAACGAACCCAGCTGGTTTTCAAGGGCTCACCAGCACAAAAACCCTAACCCAAGCTATACCAAGCTTGTACCGAGGTAAGACTACCTCAACTAGTTCAATCCCCAGATTGAACTAGACACAAAGAATAGAAGTATAGTTTTTCAGTTACAAAGCTCCTCAATGAGCAGATTAACAAATGTAAGAATAAAGTTTAGAAAAGCCTGATTTGCAGATGGTTGGCTTTGAGCTTTTCTTCTTTTCCTCTTTTCCTCAACTCTTTGAAGTGTAGAATCTGGCCTCAGCTTGGATTCTTCACGGAATGTACTTTGGAGTTGATTTGACTTTTCCTCTTTTGAGTGTTGAAAATCACTTGAAATGCTCTTGAATAGCTCTTGGATTTTCTTCTGAAGCTTCCTTGGATTGTTGAGCTTGAACACAGAAGGAGCTTCCTTGGATTTCACACTCTTTCTTTCACTCTATTTTGAATCACGGATTTTTTCAAATGAAGCTCTGTTTTTCCGATTTTTCCTTTCTTTTCTCTTGAAATGAATATCTCTCTTTTTGTATATTTGATTTGAAAACGGCTTCTCTATTTATAGATTCTGCAAAAATATAGCCGTTAGAAACAAAGAAAAATAGCCGTTAATCGAAAATCTTACCGTTGACGCTGAGTTGGCATTCGGAAAAATTTTGCCCAGATTTGCTGGAGTCGACTCATGCTTTTTCCGAGTCGGCTCGAGGTCGTGATACTAAAAATAGAAATGTTCAGAAAGTCAAAGGGTCGACTCACCAAAAGTAAAGTGTCGACTCCTGAAAGTCGGGGGTCGACTCATGAAAAGTTGGGGTCGACTCGCGAAGTGCTCAGAAAAACACACCTCTGGTGTCTGAGCGGAGTCGACTCGCACAGTCATGGAGTCGGCTCGACAGAATCGGGGGTCGACTCGAGAAATCGCATGGGTCGACTCGAGACAGACAGTTATTTCTGTACTCTGAGGGGAGTCGACTCTGAAACTCAAGAGTCGGCTCCGGAACGTATCAAAAATCAGAAAGTTTTCTGATTGACTTTAAATTCGTTCCAGATTCATTTTAAATCATTTTGACTTGAATATAATAAAATTGACATTAAGAATCAATTCAAGAAGTGTTCCAAAAACTCATTGATTACATATGAATATTAAATTTCTAATTGAAAGCTTAAACATTGAACTTGAAGTTACTTTCAATTTGATTAAAGTACTTTAACATTCTCATTCATTGTTCTAAATAAATTCATTGCTCATGTAAATAAACTCATTACATCTTTTAATGTACTCATGGCTTTTGGTAATCATCAAAATCAATAAGATTGGGGCATATAATTTTCAACAATCTCCCCAACAATCTCCCCCTTTTTGATGATGACAAAAACATTGAGTTTATGCATGATTGATTTGTGAATTTATTTTGATTTCATAAATAGGCTTAGGCTCCCCCTGAATGAGGTAGCTCCCCCTATGAAACTTAAAAAATATCTCATTCATCTCATATCATTCATCATCATTTTTAATATCATTTGATTAATCAATCAATTTCTCCCATATGCATATACAGTTATAAAACTATAAAACTCTCCCCCTTTTTTGTTATCAACAAAAAGGTAGAGAAGACAAATTCATTCATTCAAGATTTGATTTAACAAAATCATTCATTCATTGATAATAGGAAGAAATACATTGAGTATTCAAAAAGATAATTCATTACATCAAAATGTCAAACATCAAAGTGTCTAATACATTGATACCAAAATGTAAAACATAACATTAACTTCAATACATTGCAAGGACTGAGTATCTAATACATTAAAAATGAGTCCTAACAATCCTAGTCAAATGATCAATTATATTTTTCATTCCATCTGTTTGTATCTTCACATAGTCCTTTAGTCTCTCATCCACAAAGGTGCAAGCAGTCAAAATTTTATCTTGTAGCTCAGCGTTGCATTTAGAATAAGTTTCGCCATCTCCGCAAACATCTTTAAGTTCTTCAAATATGTTCTTAAGATCTCCACTTAAAGACTCTGAAGAAGTGCTGAGAGTAGACTCTATTTTGGTGATCCGGTCATCCAAAGAGTATAGAGTTTCCTTGAGATTCATGAACTTATATTCAAACTCTGACTTTAATTTCTCTGACTGATCATCAAAAGGCCTTTGAGTTGCCTTAAGCTGAAGATCTGTGAAGCCAACTGATGAAGATGAAGCTTGATCAACCAATGGAGCAGGGGTAGGAGCAGGAGCAGAAATAGGAGGGCTCGGAGGTGCAGGTGAAGAGTGTCTAACCGATGGTCCCGGTGCCTCAGCATCCTCTGCTCTTTCTTCTATCAACCTTTCCTTTCCCATTTTCCATTCTTCTTAACAAATCCCATCCTATGTATAGTGGCCAAGCTGTAAAAATCTGTGTGTCTCAAGTTCCTCATGGGCTCACTATCAGAAATAACAATCCCTTGGCTCTGGAAAATTTTAGTGAGGATCATACCATAGGGCAAGCTTGATTTTCTCTTTCCTCCACAGTCGGCAATATACCATAAATCATACTGGGAAGGTTAATGGGTTTGCCCGTTACAATGCATCCATCACAAAAATATCCCTTTCTGACACATAATCGAATCTCCCAATTTTGGGAAAAAGGATTCTACTACATATGTTGTGGAGCAATCTCAGTTCTAAGGATAATTGATTGGCAAAACTTCCTCAAAACCGACAACTCCGGTTAAGTAATCTAGAAAGAGCTGGGCATCTGTCATCCGAAGAAAATGTAGAAGTTCCTGACATGGGTAGATCCAACCTTGAAAGCAGCTCTACAGTCACTGAATTCGGTTTCCTCTAACAATGCTTATAAGACCATTATCTCCTCTAGATAGATTCTTATAAAACTCCTTGACAAGAGCGGGATAAGTAGGACAATCTAAGGAACAGATCTTTTCCCAACCCATCTCTATCAACTGTCTTCCAAAAGAAATCCCTCTGCCTCAAACAATTCAAAATCTACTTTTCTCCCCGTGGTAATGATTCTATCAGCTAATCTATCTACCTGAGAAGGAGCAGTAGCTGGAGAAGCATTTGGAGTTGAAGAAGATGATGTGAATCCGAGCTAGGTGATGGCTCACGAACCGGACGCCTCACGGTCTTCCTCACGGCTCTCTTCCTCTTAACACCGGCCGCACAAGGTTGGAACCTCGAGTTTTAGGGGCCATTGATCGATTGGAAGGGTTAATCAGGGATTCTAGGAATTTGGAAGGTCTGGAAGTGTTTTGGAGAGAGTATTTTGAGAGATTGAGACGTTAGAAAAGAACGGCGAGTCGACTCTGCCCTAGATAAAACCTGGGACCACTTCGAGTCGGCTCCCGCAAAGCGAGGGGTCGACTCCGGACAGTCACAGAAAACCATCCCGAAGTGGAGTCGACTCGCGCCGAGAAGGGGTCGACTCGAGAGTTTCAGTAGAAACCAGGAGTCGACTCCGATACTCACCGAGTCGGCTCCGAGACCATTTCAGAGCAAAAACATGAAATTTCTGAAATGTGTCCGGAAATTGATCATAAAAATTGATAAAATAATCATTGGATTTGAATAGATCAATTAGATGTGAATTCTAGATAAGATTTCCTTAAAGATCAAGGATTTGAAAGAATTTTAGATAAAATTTCCTTAGGGGTTTCAAATTCATTCTAATGGATCACAAATCCCTAACTCTCCTCTAAGATAACAGAATCTTTCTTCACTTAAGGGTTTTGTAAATATCTGCTAATTGTTCTTCAGTGTTAACATAGTCAAGACAAATTTCATTATTTGCAACATGTTCTCTTATAAAATGATATCTAATTTCTATGTGTTTGGTTCTAGAATGTTGAATTGGATTTTTAGTTAGATTAATTGCACTTGTGTTATCACATCTTATAGGTGTTTTATCAAGTGTGATACCATAGTCTTCAAGTTGTCGCTTAATCCATAGGATTTGAGCACAGCAACTTCCAGCTGCTACATATTCAGCTTCAGTAGTTGATAATGCAACTGAATTTTGCTTTTTGCTAAACCATGAGATTAAGTTACTTCCTAAGAATTGGCATGCACCACTTGTGCTTTTTCTATCTAACTTACATCCAGCATAATCAGAATCAGTGTATGCAATCAGATTTAATGTTGAGTCTCTAGAATACCATAAACCTACATTTTTTGTTCCACTTAAGTATCTTAGTATTCTTTTAACAGCAATTAAATGTGATTCTTTAGGTTCAGACTGAAATCTAGCACATAAGCAAACAGCAAACATTATATCTGGTCTACTTGCAGTTAAGTAAAGTAGGGATCCGATTATACCTCGATAATATTTTGATCAACCTTCTTACCTTCTTCATCTTTGTCCAGCTTGCATGAAGGACTCATTGGTGTTCCGAGGGGTTTTATTGATTCCATACCAAACTTCTTTAAAATTTCTCTTGTGTACTTTGTTTGGTTGATAAAGATTCCCTCTTTGCTTTGTTTGATTTGGAGTCCAAGGAAGAAGTTGAGTTCTCCCATCATGCTCATTTCAAATTCGCCCTGCATCAACTTAGCAAACTCTTGACATAGAATATTGTTAGTAGCACCAAAAATGATATCATCAACATATATTTGAACTACTAATAAATCCTTACCTTTTCTTTTCAAAAACAATGTTTTATCAACATTTCCTCTTATAAAATCATTTTCAATTAAAATTTACTTAATCTATCATACCAAGCTCTAGGTGCTTGTTTCAAACCATAATGCTTTGTGCAATTTAAAAACGTGATTTGAAAATTCGTGATCTTCAAAACCTGGTGGTTGTTCTACATATACTTCTTCATTTATAAATCCATTTAGAAAAGCACTTTTGTTGAGAAATTATTGAATCATAATTGCCCCAACTTTATTGATTTTGATGATTTCCAAAAGCCATGAGTATTTAAGAAAACAATGAGTTTATCTATCAAAAATCTTGAGCTTATTCAAAAAGAAACCAATGGACTCTAAATGGTTTAATTCACTGATTTTTGAATCAATTTGAAAGAGATGTTTTCAAACTCTATTTTGAGATCTTGAAGAGAATTCTACATAATATATTTTAATCTATGATTTCTTGAAACATGTCTTGAATTCATGCTTAATAACATATTTACTGTGTTCAAGTCAAAATATCATTTAAAATTATTTTAATATAATTGGGACGAGCTTTAAAGTCAATCAGAACATTTTTCTGATTTTTGTATCGCTCTCGAGCCGACTCAAGGGTTCCCGAGTTGACTCTCCAACTGTCTGAGTTTCAATGTTGTCCTGAGTCGACACTTGAGTTTTCAAGAGTCGACCCCTGAAACCTTCGCGAGCCGACTCAAGACTGTGCGAGCCGACTCGACTCAGACACCAGAAAGTCTCATTTTTGAGCACTTCTCGAGTCGACTCCCCATGTTCCTCGAGTCGACTCCCAACTTTCGCGAGCCGACTCTTCTGTTTTCGCGAGTCGACCCTTCAATGTTTTAAAATGTTTCTATTTTTGGTAATCGACCTCGAGCCGACTCCCTCAGTGCTCGAGTCGACTCCACGAATTCTGGGCGCGATTTTTAACGATGACACATCAGCCCCAACGGTTAGTTTTTTGAATAACGGCTATTTTTCCTTGACTCTAACGGATATATTTTTGCAGATTCTATAAATAGAGGAGTTCTTTTCAAATCAAAACAACCAAGAGAAAATCAAAAAGAGAGAAAAGAATATCATTTGAAAAGAGGGAAAACAGAGCATATTGGAAAAATCATTTAGCTCAAAGAAGAGTGTTTCAAAAGGAGTGAAATCCAAGTGAAAGTTGCGTCTACTCCTTCTCATCAATCCACAAAGCCAAAAGAAAATCCACAAGCATTTCAAAGGTCAAATCAGTGTATTTTCAAAAGAAGAAAAAGCTTCATCTCAACTCCAAAGACTTCAACGGTCAAGAATCTAGCTAAGGCGTGATTCAACACTTCTAGAGGAGTTAAAGAGAAGAAGGGAGAAAGCCCAAGCATCTACCATCTGCAAATACACTCAGGCTTTTCTAATCTTTTTATATTTTTGTACTTCATTTGTATATTTGCTCAAGGGGAGCACTTTCTTGTTCAAACACTATCATTATTATTTGTTTGCTGATTCAATCAGTGGATTGAATTAGTGGAGGTTGGTATACCTCGTTGCAAGCCGGAGTGCTTGTGTTGGGTTAGTTGTAAGCCCAAAGAAAAATAACGTGTAGGGTTTTGTGCTGGTAAGCCCGAGTTAAAACCAGCTGGTTCGTTGTGCACCCGGTAAAACAACAAGTTTGAGTTGTGAGCTTGGAAAAACTCGGCTGTAATCTAGAGAGATTATAGT
>UESW01003946.1:1447680-1493999 GCA_900491605.1 Calamus simplicifolius | reverse complement strand
TATAGACTAAGGAAAAAAAAGAACAGAAAAAATAAGAAAATTCAAATCCTAGAAGCTCTATTGTTGAAGATTCTGTTGCTGCAAGTGCTTAAAATTGAGAATCTATCTCAATAAGGAATTGGGGGTTCAACTTGGGCCGGGTTCAACCCGAACTTGCCCGCGGAACCCGATTTGCAGCAGTACTCAAACTTTAATTTGCTTAACTCAAACCCGAAGGATCCGGGTTGAACCGGACCGATTTACAACTTGGCCGGGTTAGGTTGTAGTCAACCCAAACCCGAGAAAACCCGAAACCGCAAGCCACAAGCAGCAGGCTACTGGTGTTGTAGAAGTGATGATTTAGCCTTGCTTGTTAGTTTAAAGTAGGTAGAGCTATGAACATTCCATCAGAACCTTCATTACCTTTTAAAATGAGCATATACCTTTAAACCATTGCATTTTATCATGTAATGTGGTGGGCCAAACTAGTATCTTTATTTTTTTAATTTATTCTTTGAGAAATTTGTAACTTTAATATGAAGTTTGTCAAAATTTTATGAAAACATTTGGGAAGAGATGATGAGCAGAAAACTAAAACATCTGGGAAGGGATGATGAGTAAAAATCAGAAAGCTTTGGATGGGCGAATGCAGTCTCGCTACTTGGAAAAGATCTCTCATACCAGACTTATATGGTCTTCTAGCTGGCTCTTTATATTATCTCAATATTTCTGCTTCCGAAGGATAAAGGTAACTTCATCAATGCAATGGTGGCTATTGAAATGTTATGCAACATTTGGATTGCTTTGGATATGTTTTGGTTTAAGAATACTTTTTTTTGTTTAATCTTATGTAAAAGATGTATATTTTTTAGACATGTAATTTGAAATGTGAAGCTTGTTTTTTCAAACTTTAGCTTGTTTATACAATGTAAAGCTTATTGTTTCAAACTTTAGCTTATTTGTGCAATGTTAGCTTGTTTGTTCAATTTGTCACAATATTTTTTTCATCAACCCGAATTCAAACCGAAACTTAATCCGAACCCGATTTTTAAAAATAGGGTTAGGATTGAGGTTTTACAAATAGGGTTAGGGTTAGGGTTAGGGTTGACATTTTACAATAGGGTTAGGGTTAGGGTTGAGGAAACCCGAGTTTTATGAGCCTGAGTTGCCACCCCTAACAAGGAAGTCTGTCTCAACAAGCTAATGATGGTAAAAGATTTATTAACTATTTTATTATTATTTTATTTGGGCATCTGAAGAATCATTGGGTTTGAACCTCCACCCGATCGTGCGCGGTAGGAGGATCGAATCAAATCAGGTCGTTGTACCTTGGGACAATTCGCCAACAACCCGCACGAGGGGGCGAAAACTTGTCCTTAGGGCAGTGTTTAACACGCCTCGACCAGTTTGATTCTTTTTAATTTTTATATTTTAAATTTAAATTTTGATTAATTTTCTAGCATTTTTCTATAAAGGAATTTTTGCAAAAAAAAAAATTTTTCTAACAGCTAAGGACAAGTTTTCTATCATTAGAAAGTGCTAGATTTTATTATAAAAAAAAAATTCTTATTTTTGAATCTTCAGAAGCCTTAGAATTAGTTTTGAATTTAAAATTTAAAATTTAAAATTTCAAATTTGAAATTAAAAAAAAATTAAACTCAAATTTAAAATTGAATTATTTGAGTTAATTTTGCTTAGTGGTTTATTATTATTGCAATAGTTTCTAGATTTAATTCTTTTGAATTTAAATTTAAAATCTAGAAATATCTGAAAAATATTAATTTAAAAAAAAATTTAAAAATACTTTTTGGTTGTGCAGAACGAATTAAGAAACCAACCTTTTCAAAATGGGTTCTGATGATCTTAGTGCAATCAAACCAGAAAAATTTAATGGATCATTCTTTAGGAGGTGGCAAAGCCAAGTGAAATACTGGCTTACCACTTTAGGTTTATTTTCTGCCATAGAATTATCAGATCCCAAATCTAATAGTCAACAAGGTTCTTCTAGTATAGTTGATACTCCTCATCATCAAAAACACCCCAAGAAATAGATTTTCATTGTAGACATAGAATTTTAAGTGCCCTATCTGATAATCTTTATGATGTCTACCTTCCTACTAAAACTGCTAAGGAACTATGGGATGCTCTTGAGGCTGAATATGGGATGGTTGATGCTGGTCTAGATAGATTCACTATCTCAAAATTTTGAAAGTACATAATGGTAGATTCCAAACCCATTAGTATACAAATTCATGAATTCCAAGATTTTCTTAGAAAGTCAGAATTGACTGGCTGTAGTTTTTCTGAAAACTATAAGGTCCAAGCCTTAGTAGATGCCCTTCCACCATCTTGGTCATCCTTTGCTCGAGAGCTAAGCCATAAGCAAGGTAGCTTGACCCTAACAGAAGTGATTAACTCTATTAGGATTGAAGAACACCGGCTTAAGCTCAATCAAAATCAAAAGACCGACCTTGGACCTAAAATCAATCTGACCGAGTCAAATCCAACTCCAAATCAATTCAAACCAAGGGAAAGAATTTTAAGAAGAAGAAATTTCAATCTAGATCCAACCAATCATACAAACCTCCTCAGAACCGATCAAATCAGAACCGACCGAATCAGAAGTCAAAGAATTATAAAGGCACATTCTGCTTTGTGTGCGGAAGGACAAATCATGTGGCGAAGGACTGCTACCACCGAAAGACTGAACCATTGAGGAAATCATCTAAACCACAAGTTAACGTGGTTGAGAGTGGTGCTGAGCCTTCTTTTAGGTCGGTAAATTCAAAATTCTTAATTAACTCAACCCAATCTTCTTGTGATTGGTGGCTTGATTCAGGAGCTAATGTTCATGTTTGTTTTGATCGCTCCTGGTTCTCCACCTTTCAGGAATCAAGTGGAGGAGGTGTGACACTTGGGAATAACTCTTCAGCACAAGTGCTTGGGAAAGGTCAAGTGGATCTAAAGATGACATCTAAAAATCCTGGTCCTTCATGAAGTGCTGTTAGTTCCTAGTGTTAGAAGAAATCTGATTAGTGGATCTCTTCTTATATCTAGAGGATATAAAATTGTTCTAGAGTCAAATAAAGTTGTAATTACTCGTAATAATGAGTTTGTTGGTAAAGGTTTTGTATGTGAAGGTCTTTTTAAATTAAATGTATCCTCTAAGTTATCTAATAAAAGTCTCTTCTTTTTAATGTTGAATCTTCAAATGTTTGGCATAGTAGACTTGGTCATGTGAATTTTGATCGTATTCATTACATGACAAATCTTAATCTAATTCCTAAAGTTCATATTGATAGAAAGTTTAAATGTGAGATTTGTATTCAAGCAAGATGCCTAGAAAACCTTTTAAATCAGTAAATAGGAGTTCAACACTTCTTGAATTAGTCCATAGCGATGTATGTGACTCTACCAAGTTTCCTACACGGGGAGGAAGTCGTTACTTTGTAACATTCATAGATGACTTCTCGATATTGTCACATATATTTGATAAAATCTAAGGATGAAGTATTAGATAAGTTTAAGATTTATAAGGTAGAAGCTGAAACCCAAACTGAGAAAAAGCTTAAGAAATTTAGGTCAGATCGCGGTGGTGAATATACCTCAAATGAAATGACTCTATTTTGTCAAGAATATGGGATTATTCATGAAGTTACACCACCATACTCTCCTCAGTCCAATGGTGTAGCTGAACGGAAAAATCGTACATTAATGGATATGGTTAACTCAATGTTAATAAGTTCAGGCGTACCTGAGAACTTGTGGGGGGAAGCTCTTTTAGCTGCATGTTATATTTTAAATAGGATACCCTTTAAGGATAGTCCTAAAACACCTTTTGAGCTTTGGAAAGGTAGAACACCCAGGCTAGATTATCTTAAAGTGTGGGGATGCTTAGCTAAGGTAGGAATACCTGAACCCAAGAGAAGAAAAATAGGACCTAAAACTGTAGATGCTATCTTTATAGGTTATTCCTTAGATAGCAGTACAAATAGGTTCCTAGTGATAAACTCTGATATAAGTGGCATCTCAAATAATACTCTTATCGAATCTAGAGATGCTACTTATTTTGAAAATGTTTTTCCTTTCAAGAACCAAGTACCAAATCAACTCTCTTCTAATCCTTTCTTGGTTCATGATTCTTTTGAAGCTGGGTCTCTAATGAGTCAAAGAAAAGGAAAAGATCTAATCCTAAAGGTGAACCTTCTGAACTTAGAAAAAGTTCAAGGATAAGGAAAGAAAAAGATCTTGGTGAAGGTTTCTTTACTTTCCTAGTCGAAGGCGAACCTTCTTCTTTTTCAGAGGCGATGTCTTCTCCTGATGCTCCTTTTTGGAAGGAAGCTATTCTTTCTGAATTTAATTCAATCTTACAAAATGAAACTTGGATCTTATCTGATTTACCCCTGGAAGCAAACCTTTAGGGTGTAAGTGGGTATTTAAGAAGAAATTTAGACCTGATGGTTCAATAGAAAAGTATAAGGCTAGATTAGTAGCCAAAGGGTATAACCAAAAGAAAGGGTTAGATTTCTTTGATACATATTCTCCTGTAGCTAGAATAACAACCCTTAGATCACTTCTTGTCATTGCTTCCATTCATAAGTTAATCATGAAGGGAAAAAGTAGTTTTTCTTATGCACAAGATCTCAAGGGAAAAATAGTTTTTCCTATGCACAAGATCTCAAGTGGAAAGCATGTAAATTGGTTTTAATATTCACATTGAATATTAATTAAAGAAAATTAACAGATCTGAAATTTAAGATTATTTAAATTAGTTTAAACAGTACTTCTCGTTGGGGAAGCTGTTAATAAAGAAGGTAGCAGATTCGATCTGCAGAGAGAAGTTTCCCTTCGTGCCTTGCAAGAGCTACACGCGCCGCTCCTCTATATCACACGCACGCCTGATGAATGCAGACGGGAGTTGGAATTCTTGAACAATGGAAGGAGAACTCTTCTCCCAAGAAGACACAATCTCCAATTGGACTTCTTGCAGACTTTCTGTGATTGCAGAAGATCAGCTTTCATGGAAAAGTCTCTGTCAATTTTTTTTTTTTTTTTGTTTCCTGTTTTTTATTCACATCGTAACCTTTTATATTCGATGAAAAATTCCGCAATCAAAAAAAAAAAAGTAAAAGACCTCTTTAAAATGCCATTACATGAATCCCAGCATTAAGTCCGCAGTCACCTCATCAATGCATCCCTCAAATGGCGAGCTTAAGAGGAAACGCAGAGTGACGCGACCTTTGAGCATCCTACTGTAACATAATCAATAATTCCATTCCCAGGCTGTTATAACAAGTGGATGATGACGAATGAAAAATATTATCAATTAAAATTTCCTTTTGTTAATAGAATTGATCCAATCAATTCCGTTTGAAGTCCAAATTCAAATCCGAAAGAAGCTACTCGTAGCTCTTGAACCATACTTCATATTGTGCCTTGCCGAGCTCCAATCCGAAGTGATTTATGAATTCAAAATTCATAAATAAACTTTCAGAGGCTCTATTCGATATCCGGATCGAACCACTTCGAACCCGGATCCAAACCACTCTATTATCAGACCAACCATTGGTCCATGGTTCAAATTAACTTTATTCTAGATTCATATCGTGTCCCAAAATTCTATTGGAGTTAATGACTAACTCAAATCACCCTCGAAGTAGGTGCTGCCGCTAATGTCTAGAGCTAGCTAGACCCCGTATGACCCATCTGATTGAGTCCCACTCAAATTAGTGATCACGCCTGTGTACAAGTCATCCGACTATGTGCGTGACTCCATAGGTTCAAACCTAAGCCGGTAGCACATGAACGCTTCCTATACTAATCGATGTACCATCTAGCCATGGTTCTCGACGTCCGGATAGATCGAATTTGCACAAGGCAACATTCTGGAACCCAGGCTATGGTTGCCGCATAATTCATCCCCTTGTCCTAGTACTCTGGGCGAATACGGAGTTAACTGCCAACTCCGAGTAAATCACCCAAGTATGTTTCAATGCAATGAATCTTGTGACACCTCACAAAGATTACCTTGGCCAAGGTTTTGCTAAATTGAAACATAGTTCGAGCACTCTCTCTAACACTTAGAGTGGACAATCCCATCTTGACTCATCACTGACCCAATAAGTACTTAACTGCACCCAGCAACCTTCCGTCACCGGATTAGAAATCCGGGTGGTCCAGTGCTAAGTACAGTGAGTTGCTTATCAAGTCAACATGATAGTCTCATGTCAAAGGGACACTTATACCCATTGCCTTTCTGTGAGTTGCTCCAGACAGTTGAGCACTCAACAGAGATGAGTCACTGTTCAGTGAATGTACTCCTACACTCACCCGCATGTCATACCAGTGTTATACACTCTTGGTTTAAGAGAACAAAGCAACCCATATGACATACAATGACCTACACTTGATTACGTCATCATCCTCGGTAACGACGTATCATTTGGCCGCGAACTTATTTAAGAGTTACTCAACAATTCCTCCATTGTCAAATACATGTAACTCTAAGGACTACAACATATTGGAATTCTACTGGAAGATGTAAACTATATGCTGTATGGCCAAAATTTACTCTTATTTATTGAATAAATCATGTTCATATACATCAACTCATAACCGTCTACAAGCTAGACGATTGGCTGTATGACACATTTCCTAAAACTCCCACTTGAACTATAGCCAATCGAACAGTATCTAATACCCATCTTTCACTTGTGTTCATTGAACTCCTTGATTCCGAGTGCTTTAGTCATTGGGTCAGCTAGGTTTTCCTTTCCGTCGATCTTCTGAAGATATATGTCACATTGTTCCATGATCTCTCGTACAAAGTGATAGCGGCGCAACACATGCTTGGTTCGGTGATGCAACTTTGGCTCCTTGGCTTGGGCAATTGCTCCCGTGCTGTCACAGTATACTAGGACGGGACTCTCTAGGGCAGGTACCACTCCCAGCTCGCCCAAGAACTTTCGTAGACATACAGCTTCCTTTGCTGCATCTGATGCTGCAATGTATTCAGCCTCGCATACTGAATCTGCCACTGTGTTCTGCTTGGAACTTTTCTAGCAGATCGCTCCTCCATTGAGGGTAAAGATAAATCCGGATATGCTTTTGTTGTCATCTCTATCTGACTGAAAACTGGAGTCAGTGTACCCCACTAGTTTTAAGTCAGGTTCTCCATAAATGAGCCATTGGTCCTTAGTATTTCTCAAATACTTAAGATGGTTTTTACCACCTTCCAATGTGCTTCACCTGGGTTAGACTGGTACCTACTCACTATCCCTAGTGAGTGTGTCACGTCTGGTCTTGTACATGTCATAGCATACATGATAGAACCCACTGCTGAGGCATACGGAATTATACTCATGTACTTTCTCTCCTCAGGAGTTGTCGCACAATCCTTCTTGGAGAGAATAATTCCATGGCCTATCGGAAGATAGCCCCTTTTTGAATTATCCATGCTGAACCTCTTCAGCACAGTCTCAATGTACTTTGACTGGGACAACCCCAGCAGCTTCTTAGATCTATCTCTATAGATCTTCATCCCTAGGATGTAAGAAGCTTCTCCTAGGTCTTTCATGGAGAATTGAGACAGCAACCAAACCTTTATTCCCTGTAGTGCAAGGATGTCATTCCCAATCAAGAGAATGTTATCCACATACAGTACATGAAATACAACTATGGAACCATTTGCCCACTTATACACGTAGGGTTCTTCTCTGTTCTTAATGAAGCCATAAGTCTTGATACATTTATCAAAACGTTTATTCCAACTCCGAGAAGCTTGCTTGAGTCCATAGATGGACTTATGAAGCCTGCATACTTTTGACTCGTCTGTGGATGTGAACCCTTCAGGTTGTATCATATACACCTCCTCTTCGAGCTCTCCATTTAGAAAAGCCGTTCGAACATCCATTTGCCAGATCTCATAGTCAAAATGTGCAGCTAGAGCAAGCATAATCCGAATTGACTTGAGCATTGCTACAGGGAAAAAAATCTCGTCATAGTCAATACCATAACGCTGACTATACCCCTTAGCAATCAGACGGGCTTTATAGGTCTCCACCTTCCCATCTGCACCCCGTTTCCTCTTGAAAATCCATTTATACCCTATGGGTTTTACCCCTTCAGGTGGATCAACTAGTGTCCATACACTATTGACCTCTATGGATTTCATTTCGGACTTCATGGCATCTAGCCATTTCTCAGAGTCAGATCTCTGCAGCACATCCATATAGGTGATTGGGTCTTCATCGTTCTCATCGAGTTCGATGGGATCCCTATCACGGACCAAGAAACCGAAGTATCTGTCCGACTGACGTGGTACTCTACCAGATCTTCTTAATGGTACCTCAGCGGGCACCGGGTTTGAACCATTCAAAGCCGGTTCCATAGCGGTTTCTGAGTGTAAAGGTACTTCTCCTTGTCGAACTTCATTAAGTTCAACATTAGCTTTAGCACTTCCAGTAAGATACTCCTTTTCTAAAAAGGTGGCTCTCATACTGAGGAACAACTTTTGCTCTTCAGTTTGGTAGAAGTAGTATCCTTTAGACTCCTTAGGATATCCAACAAAGAGGCATTTGTCAGACCTTGGTCCTAGCTTGTCTATCAATAATCTCTTGACATAAGCTGGACACCCCCAGACCCTAAGGTATGTGAGCACCGGCTTACGCCCCGTCCATATCTCATATGGAGTTTTAGCAACAGATTTACTAGGGACGCTGTTAAGAATGTAATAGGCCGACTCAAGTGCATAGTCCCAAAAGGAGATAGGCAAACTAGCAAAGCCCATCATGGACCGAACCATATCTAATAGGGTTCGATTCCTCCTTTCAGACACACCATTTAACTGGGGTATCCCTGGAGGTGTCCATTGAGAGAGAATCCCATTTTTCTTTAGATATGTCAAAAACTCATTAGAAAGATATTCACCTCCTCGATCTGACCGAAGGATTTTAATATTCTTTCCAATTTGTTTTTCTACCTCACTACGATATCGTTTGAACATTTCAAACGATTCATATTTGTATCTCATTAGGAAGACATAACCAAACCTGGAGTGGTCGTCTGTAAATGTAATTGTTGGCCCAGATGGCAACCCAAGAGGGGGGGGGAGGGGTGAATTGGGTTCTTAAAAATTTAAGACTTTTTGAAATATTTTAAACAAATTAACTCAAGATGTGCAAGTGAGAGAAATTAACTTATAAGCAATGCACAAACAGAAATATAAGAGAGATAGAGTGAGAGACAAATGAGCACGGCAAACACAAGAAGATTTTATAGTGGTTCGGTGCAACCAGCACCTACGTCCACTCCCAAGATTCACTTGGGTCCACACTATAATCTCCCTAGATTACAGCCGAGTTGTTTTACAAGCTCACAACTCAAACTTGTTGTTTTCCCGGGATCACAACGAACCCAGCCGGTTTTTCACGGGCTCACCAGCACAAAACCCAACTCGTTGTTTTTAACGGGATCACAACGAACCCAAAACGTAAGCTATCCCAAGCTTACAACGAGGTACAACTACCTCCACTGATTCAATCCACTGATTGAATCAGTACACAAGAAAAAAATCAGAGTTTAGATACAAGCAGCTCCTCTTGAGCAGAATAATCAAAATAAAACTTAGGTTTAGAAAAGCTGATTAAATAAGCTTGAATGCAGGCTGGCTTCTTTGCTTCTCTTCTCCAACTCCTTTGAAGTGTGGAATCAGGCCTCAGCACAGATTCTCCTAGCTTTGGGGCTTTTGGAGTTGGTTGAAGCTTTTCTTCTTTTTCTTCTAGGTTGGAAGATCTTGATTGCTCTTGGTTGCTTTGGGATCTCCTCTTGAACTTTTGTTGATTGTAGCTCTGGAGCCCACGAATCTCTCTCTTTGATTTCACTCCTTTTGAATCTCTTTTCTTGACTCAAATGATTTTTCCAATGAAGCTCTGTTTTTCCCTCTTTTTGAAAGATTTTCTTTTCTCTCTTTTTCACCACTCTATTTTTCTTTTCTTCTTTGATTTGAAAAGAGCTCCTCTATTTATAGATTCTGCAAAATATATCCGTTAGAAACACAGAAATATAGCCGTTATTTAAAAATATTACCGTTGGAGCTGACGTGTCATCGTAAAAAATTGCGTCCAGATTCGCGGAGTCGACTCGAGCACTGTGGGAGTCGGCTCGAAGTCGTTTACTAAAAATAGAAACATTTAAACGTTAGAGGGTCGACTCGCGAAGAACCAAAGTGTCGACTCCTGACAGTCGGGGGTCGACTCGAAGAAAATGGGGAGTCGACTCGAGAAGCGCTCAAAAAACATGCTTTCTGTTGTTTGAGCGGAGTCGACTCGCACAGTCCAGGAGTCGGCTCGCACAAAGTCAGGGGTCGACTCTTGAAATCCAAGGGTCGACTCGAGAAAATCAGAAATCTCTGTTACTTACTGGAGTCGACTCTGAAACTCTAGAGTCGGCTCCGGAACGTATCAAAAATCAGAAATTTTCTGATTGACTTTGAAATTCGTCCCAGAATAATTTTAAATGATATTTTGACTTGAATACAATAAATATGACATTAAGCATGAATTCAAGACATGTTTCAAGAAATCATTGATTGAAATATAACATGTAAAAATTCCTTTTTGAAATCTTAAATATAGAGCTTGAAACTTCTTTTTCAAATTGATTCAAAACTCAGTGAATTTAAACATTGAGAGTCCATTGCTTTCATTTTGAATAAGCTCAAGGTTTTTGATAAATAAACTCATTATTTCCTTTAAAATACTCATGGCTTTTGGAAATCATCAAAATCAATAAGTTGGGGTAATTAAATAATTACAATCTCCAAATTTCTCAACAATCTCCCCCTTTTTGATGATGACAAAAACATTGAGTATATGCATGTTTGAATTGAAAAAAATTTCTGAAACCAAAATCAATTTTTATGTTCATTGAGAGGCTCCCCCTAAATGAGATAGCTCCCCCTATGAAACTCAATTTTATAATTCATTCAAAATTTTTAATTTTAAGTTCAAGCAAATAATTTTTCCCTTTAAATTTTAAGCATAATGATAACCAAATTATCTCTCCCTTTAAGTTAACTCTCCTCCTTTAATATTCAAATTATCTCTCCCTCTTTCAAATTTAAAATTTGATTGCATTTATATTGAAAGTAATTGAAAGCATATACGATTAAATAAAATCTCTCCCCCTTTTTTGTAATCAACAAAAAGGTTAGGATAAAGTCATTGTATCAAGAATGATTAATTTTCAAGTTTTCCATATAATCATTAAATCTCAAATTTATCAATTGATCAATTCATTGTATCAAATTCATTATATCAAATTCAAATACAACATAAGCATTCATTGCTAATTCAAGATCAAATTCAATACATTAAAGAAATTGAACAAAAGTTAAAATATTCATTGCATCAAAATGAGATTACAAAGTGAACTTCATTACATCAAAATGAGATTACTCAGTACATTGAAATGAGATTACATTAAAAATATCAAAAGTTTCTTCTTGTAATCCTATTCAAATGATCAACTATCTGCTTCATTCCTTCACATTGTAGTTAACATAATCTTTAAGCTTATTATCTACAAAAGTACAAGCAGTCAAAATCTTATCCTGAAGCTCGGCGTTGCACTGGGAATAGGTCTCTGAGTCACCACAGATATCCTTAAGCTCTCCAAAAATATTCTTCAAGTCTTCACTTAAGGAGCTGGTGGATGAACTAAGAGTAGATTCAATAGATGCAACCCGATCACTAAGTGAATACAAAGCTTCTTTCAAATTTATAAACTTTTCATCAAACTCACTTTTCAATCTATTTCATGCTCACTAATCTCAGATTTAAATAAAGATCTAAGCTGTTCTAACTGAACATCAGAAAAGCTAACAGATGATGAAGCAGATGTCTGAGCTGGAGCAGGAACAGGAAAGGAGGGGCAGGAGCTGGAGGGCAGGAGCAAAATCTGGAACTGAAGAGCTCAGAGGAGGCTCAGGTGAAGATGTCTCACAGAAGGTCCAGGGGCCTCAGTATCCATAGCTCTATCCTCAGCAATGTTCTTCCTCTCCCATCTCCATTCCTTTTAACAAACCCATTCGATGAATAGTGGCCAAAGTGTAATAGTCAGTATGCCTTAATTCCTTCTTTGGCTCACTCTCACCAAATGCAATCCCTTGGCTTTGAAATATCTTAGTCAGAATCATGCCATAGGGCAAACTGGACTTCTTCTTCCCTCCACAATCAGCTATGTACCAAATATCATCCGAGGCAAATTGATAGGCTTTCCAGTCACAACAGCATCCATAACAAAGATATCCCTCTCAGATACATAATCAAATCTGCCAGTCTTGGGAAACAATACCCTACTGCAGATATTGTGAAGTAACCTCAGCTCCAAAGGCAATTGATTTGCAAAACTTCTTCAAATCCCTCAAAATTTCTGTTCAATAATCTTGTGAGGGCAGGTGATCTATCCTCTGGGGCATAGTGGATGGTCCAGACAGGGGTAAATTTAACAGTCTAGATAGAATAGTGGCAGTGATATTCAATCCAATGCCTCTCACCACACTAACTAATCCATCATCACCTCTAGTCAAATTTTGTAAAATTCCTTAACTAATGCAGGATACGTGGGACAATCCAGTGAACACATTTTCTCAATCCCATCTCAATCAACTGTCTACCTATTATAAAACCTTCATTCTCAAATAACTCAAAATCAACTTTCTACCGGTTGTAATAACTCTACTGGCAAGGTGATCTACCTGAAGAGTGGTAGCTGGAACAGGAGAACCACTCGGAGAAGGGGTAGAGGACGAATCGGAGACGGCTCGCGAACGGGTCGTCGAACGGTCCGTTTCCTCTTCAATCCGGCGCCACTACTGCTAGCTCCACGGTTTTAGGTGCCATAGATCTAGATGGAGTGAATAATCAGAGGTTTTTGGAGTTTTGGAAGGTTTGAGAAAGCTTTGGAAAGGTTTGGAATGATTAGAAATGATTGAAATATCCGTGGGGTCGACTCGTGCCCTAGATAATCAAACTGGGACCACGTCGAGTCGACTCGCGCAAAGCGTGGAGTCGGCTCCGAGTAGTCACAGAGCACGGACCCGAAATCGAGTCGACTCGCGCAGAGCGGGGGTCGGCTCCCGAGTTTCAACAGAAACAGGGGTCGACTCCGATACTGTCCGAGTCGGCTCCGAGACCATTTCAGAAAAAAAAATAAAGATTCAGAGAATCTGAAATGAGTCCGGAATTTGATCTTTGAGTGTGATTAAAAATCATGGATTTTGAGAGATCAAATTGATATGAGTTCTAGATAAAATTTCCTTAAGATTTTGAGAAATTGAAAGAACTCTAGATACATTTCCTTAGGGGTTTCAAAATCTATTCCAAAGGATCACAAATCCCTAATTCTCCTCTAAGATAACAAAATCTTTCTTCGCTTAAAGGTTTTGTAAAAATATCAGCTAATTGTTCTTCAGTGTTAACATAATCAAGACAAATTTCTTCATTAGTTACATGTTCTCTTATAAAGTGATATCTAATTTCTATGTGTTTTGTCCTTGAATGTTGAATTGGATTTTTAGTTAAATTGATTGCGCTTGTATTATCACATCTTATGGGTGTCTTATTAAGTGTGATACCATAGTCTTCAAGTTGTCGCTTAATCCATAGGATTTGCGCACAGCAACTTCCAGCTGCTACATATTCAGCTTCAGTAGTTGATAATGCAACTGAATTTTGCTTTTTGCTAAACCATGAGATTAAGTTACTTCCTAAGAATTGGCATGCACCACTTGTGCTTTTTCTATCTAACTTACATCCAGCATAATCAGAATCAGTATGCAATTAGATTTAATGTGGAGTCTCTAGAATACCATAAACCTACATTTTTTGTTCCACTTAATATCTTAGTATTCTTTTAACAGCTATTAAATGTGATTCTTTAGGTTCTGATTGAAATCTAGCACATAAACATACAGAAAACATAATATCTGGTCTACTTGCGGTTAAATAAAGAAGGGATCCGATAATACCTCGATAATACTTTTGATCAACCTTCTTACCTTCTTCATCTTTGTCCAGCTTGCATGAAGGACTCATTGGTGTTCCGAGGGGTTTAATTGATTCCATACCAAACTTCTTTAGGATTTCTCTTGTGTATTTTGTTTGGTTGATGAAGATTCCCTCTTTGCTTTGTTTGATTTGGAGTCCAAGGAAGAAGTTGAGTTCTCCCATCATGCTCATCTCGAATTCTCCCTGCATTAACTTGGCAAATTCTTGACATAGAGAATCGTTAGTAGCACCAAAAATAATGTCATCAACGTATATTTGTACTACAAGTAAATCTTTACTTTTTCTTTTCAAAAATAATGTTTTATCAACATTTCCTCTTGTGAAATCATTTTCAATTAAAATTTACTTAGCCTATCATACCAAGCTCTAGGTGCTTGTTTCAAACCATATAAAGCTTTGTGCAATTTAAAAACGTGATTTGAAAATTCGTGATCTTCAAAACCTGGTGGTTGTTCAACATAAACTTCTTCATTTATAAAACCATTTAAAAATGCGCTTTTAACATCCATTTGAAATAAGTTAAAATTCATATGACATGCAAATGCAAGTAAAAGTCTAATGGCTTCTAATCTAGCTACTGGTGCAAAGGTTTCATCAAAATCAATACCTTCCTCTTGATTATATCCTTTTGCAACTAATCTAGCTTTGTTTCTAATTACTATGCCATTTTCATCTAGTTTATTTCTAAAAACCCATTTTGATCCTATTACTGAATGATTTTTAGGTCTTTCAACTAATGTCCATACATTATTTCTTGTAAATTGATTTAATTCTTCTTGCATTGCTAACATCCAATTATTATCTTTTTCAGCTTCTTCAATAGTTTTAGGTTCAATTTGTGATACAAATGCAAGATGATTACTAATATTTCTCATATATGATCTAGTTCTTATTCCTTGAGATGGATCACCTATAATCAATTCCTTGGGATGACTATGAGCATATCTCCAGTCTCTTGGAAGATCTATATCATTATGATCAATATTATCATCGTCCTTATGTGAATCATCATCTTTAGCTTCTTGCTCATGATCTGAAGATACTTCAATATTAAGTTTTTCAAGATCTTTTCAATTATGTTTGTATCTTCCTCATCATCAAGCTTTTCAGAACTAGATGCTAAAGACTCATCGAAAACTATATGAATGGATTCTTCAACTACTAAGGTTTTCTTGTTAAATACTCTATAAGCTTTACTAGTTGTTGAATATCCTAAAAGATTCCTTCATCAGATTTAGCATCAAATTTTCCTAAATTGTTTTTACCATTATTATGAATAAAACATTTACATCCAAATGCATGAAAGTATTTTATATTGGGTTTTCTTTCATTCCATAATTCATAAGGTGTTTTCTTTAAGATTGGTCTTATTAGGGCTCGATTTAAGATGTAGCATGCTGTGTTAATAGCTTCCGCCCAAAAGTACTTTGGTAGGTTACTTTCGCATAGCATGGTACGGGCCATGTCTTCTAGAGTCCTATTTTTCCTTTCAACTACACCATTTTGCTGTGGAGTCCTAGGGGCTGAAAAATTATGATTAATACCATTTTCAGTGCAAAACTTTCAAATAAGTGATTTTCAAATTCAGTTCCATGATCACTTCTTAGAGATACTATGGTAGTGTTTTTCTCATTTGTGACTTTCTTGAAGAATTTCAGGAATATCGAGAAAGTCTCATCTTTGTGAGCTAAAAACATTACCCAAGTATATCTAGAATAATCATCTACAATCACTAGACCATATTTCTTTCCTCCTAGACTTGTGGTTCTAGTTGGTCCAAAAAGGTCCATGTGAAGTAGCTCTAATGGCCTAGAAGTTGAAACAACATTTTTAGATTTGAAAGAACTTCTAGTTTGTTTTCCAAATTGACATGCATCACATATTTTGTTGTTTTCAAAAACTAGTTTAGGTAAGCCTTTAACTAAATCCATTTTAATTAATTTTGAAATAAGGTGTGTGCTTGCATGACCTAATCTACGATGCCACAACCAACTAATTTCATTTATGTTAGCATTGTCAGCAATTAAGCAATGATCACTCAAAGATAATTTTTCTAGATCAACCAAGTAAACATTGCCATGTCTATAACCAGTAAATACAATGCTATCATCAATAGAATTAGTTACAGTGCATATAGAAGATTTAAATGAAACATTAAAGTTTTTATCACATAATTGGCTTATACTAATTAGATTATGCTTCAAACCATCAACATAAAGTACATTATCAATAAATGTAGATGGAGTTATACGAACTTTACCAAGGCCCATAATTTGACCTTTACCGTTATCGCCAAACGTAACAACTCCACCTTTCTTTTCTTCCAGGGTGATGAATTCATCTTTGTCACCCGTCATATGTCTTGAGCAGCCACTATCAAGGTACCACTTTTTCTTTGATCTTTTGGCTACAAGACATTCCTGCAACATAATTTAAACTTTATGTTTAGGTACCCAAGCTTTCTTGGGTCCTTCATGGTTAGTAGCAATAAAAATTGTTCCTTTCGGAACCCAAATTTTCTTTCCTTTAGTGTTTAATTTTTCATTATTACTTATTGTTTTGCACTCAAAAGATTTATGTCCTTTTTGATTACATTTAAAACAAGTAATATTACTTTGGTTAGCTTTTACAAAAATATTTTTCAATGATTTTTGTTTTCTAAATGTGTTATACCCTAAACCTGCTTTGTCAAAAACTGCTTTTTGACTATCTAAAATCATATTTAGTTTAGTTGAGCTTAGAGTAAATTTCTCAACAATGTCTTTATACTTTTTAACATCTTTCTTTAGAAAATCATTTTCATTAGAGATTGATTCTTTTCTTTAATTAGATTTTCATTTCAGATTTAATCAAATCAATCTTATGAACAAAATCATTCTTTTCATTAAAAAGTGTTTCCTTTTTATCTTTTAAATCTTTAACTACAAGATTTAATTCATTTTTCTCATTAATTAAATTTAAGTTTTCAGTTTTCAAAGATTTGTGTTTCTTTTTCAAAGCCTTGAAATCAATCATCAATTCATTAAATGCTTCAAACATTTCATCAAAAGTAAATTCATCATCGGGGGTTTCGGTACTTACCTCTTCGTTGTCGTCCGCCATGAAGCAAACATTTGCAACTTCTTTTTGTTCTTCTTCTTCGGAAGAAGACTCTTCACTGTCAGTCCAAGTTGCCATGTAGGCCTTTTTCTTTTTCTTATAGGCCTTCTTAAGTAAAGGACAGTCATATCTAAAATGCCCTGGCTTTTTACATTCATAACATACTAAGGGCTCTTTCTCTTTTCCTTGTCCTTTTCCTTTTTCTTATCCTTTTCTTTTTCTCCTTCCATTTTTGATCCAAATCTCTTCTTGTGGAAGGGCCTCCTTCTTTGCATAAATTTCTTGAATTTCCTTGCAAGGAGGGCTGTCTCATCATCATCATCCTCTTCATCATCGCTGCTGCTTACTTCCTTTTCTGCAGCTTTGAGGGCGATGGTCTTCTTCTTTCTTGACTCATCCTCATTGACATGTTGTTTAACTTGAAGCTCATGAGTCATTAGCGAACCAAGAAGCTCTTCCAATGGTAGGATGTTCAGATCTTTGGCTTCTTGTATGGCTGTCACCTTGGCTTCCCAAGTCCTTGGAAGTGACCTAAGAATTTTGCGAACAAGCTCAGAGTTAGTATATACTTTTCCAAGACTTTTTAAACCATTCACAATATCAGTGAATCTAGTGAACATGCATGTGATGGTTTCATTTTGTTCCATGGTAAATAATTCATATTTATGAACCAAAATATTTATCTTTGATTCTTTTACTTGGTTTGTTCCTTCATGTGTTATTCCAACCTATCCCAAATTTCTTTTGCGGAATTACATGTTGAGATTCGGTTGAATTCATTAGAGTCTAAGGAACAATACAAAATGTTAATGGCTTTAGCATTTAATTGTGCCATTCTCCTATCATTATCATTCCAATCCCTTTCGGGCTTAGGAACAATAGTGCCATCAACTACGTGTGTGGGTGTACTAGGTCCATTATTATTACTCCCCACAATTCATAGTCAGAAGCTTGAATGAATATTCTCATTCTAGCTTTCCAATATGAATAGTTGGTTCCATTAAATAAAGGAGGTCTATTCGTAGAATGACCTTCAGCAAAACATGAACCACTTTGTGTTGCCATAAGGATCTTTAGCCCTTGATCGTGAGATCAAATTCTAAATGAGCACTTGCTCTGATACCAATTGTTGGCCCAGATGGCAACCCAAGAGGGGGGGGAATTGGGTTCTTAAAAATTTAAGACTTTTTGAAATGTTTTAAACAATTAACTCAAGATGTGCAAGTGAGAGAAATTAACTTATAAGCAATGCACAAACAGAAATAAAGAGAGATAGAGTGAGAGACAAATGAGCACGGCAAACACAAGAAGATTTTATAGTGGTTCGGTGCAACCACACCTACGTCCACTCCCAAGATTCACTTGGGTCCACACTATAATCTCCCTAGATTACAGCCGAGTTGTTTTACAAGCTCACAACTCAAACTTGTTGTTTTTCCGGGATCACAACGAACCCAGCCGGTTTTACACGGGCTCACCAGCACAAAACCCAACTCGTTGTTTTTAACGGGATCACAACGAACCCAAAACGTAAGCTATCCCAAGCTTACAACGAGGTAAAACTACCTCCACTGATTCAATCCACTGATTGAATCAGTACACAAGAAAATAAATCAGAGTTTAATACAAGCAGCTCCTCTTGAGCAGAATAATCAAAATAAACTTAGGTTTAGAAAAGCCTGATTAAATAAGCTTGAATGCAGGCTTGGCTTCTTTGCTTCTCTTCTCCAACTCCTTTGAAGTGTGGAATCAGGCCTCAGCACAGATTCTCCTAGCTTTGGGGCTTTTGGAGTTGGTTGAAGCTTTTCTTCTTTTTCTTCTAGGTTGGAAGATCTTGATTTGCTCTTGGTTGCTTTGGGATCTCCTCTTGAACTTTTGTTGATTGTAGCTCTGGAGCACACGAATCTCTCTCTTTGATTTCACTCCTTTTGAATCTCTTTTCTTGACTCAAATGATTTTTCCAATGAAGCTCTGTTTTTCCTCTTTTTGAAAGATTTTCTTTTCTCTCTTTTTCACCACTCTATATTTTCTATTTTCTTCTCTTGATTTGAAAAGAGCTCCTCTATTTATAGATTCTGCAAAAATATATCCGTTAGAAACACAGAAATATAGCCGTTATTTGAAAATATTACCGTTGGAGTGACGTGTCATCGTGAAAAATTGCGTCCAGAAATTCGCGGAGTCGACTCGAGCACTGTGGGAGTCGGCTCGAAGTCGTTTACTAAAAATAGAAACATTTAAAACGTTAGAGGGTCGACTCGCGAAGAACCAAAGTGTCGACTCCTGACAGTCGGGGGTTGACTCGAAGAAAATGGGGAGTCGACTCGAGAAGCGCTCAAAAACATGCTTTCTGTTGTTTGAGCGGAGTCGACTCGCACAGTCCAGGAGTCGGCTCGCACAGAGTCAGGGGTCGACTCTTGAAATCCAAGGGTCGACTCGAGAAAATCAGAAATCTCTGTTACTTACTGGAGTCGACTCTGAAACTCTAGAGTCGGCTCCGGAACGTATCAAAAATCAGAAATTTTTCTGATTGACTTTGAAATTCATCCCAAAATAATTTTAAATGATATTTTGACTTGAATACAATAAATATGACATTAAGCATGAATTCAAGACATGTTTCAAGAAATCATTGATTGAAATATAACATGTAAAAATTCCTTTTTGAAATCTTAAATATAGAGCTTGAAACTTCTTTTTCAAATTGATTCAAAACTCAGTGAATTTAAACATTGAGAGTCCATTGCTTTCATTTTGAATAAGCTCAAGGTTTTTGATAAATAAACTCATTATTTCCTTTAAAATACTCATGGCTTTTGGAAATCATCAAAATCAATAAGGTTGGGGTAATTAAATAATTACAATCTCCCAAATTTCTCAACAGTAATGAAATAGCTAAACCCTCTCATAGAGACAGTATTCATAGGTCCACAAACATCCGTATGTATAAGGCCTAGAATCTCTTTGGCTCTTTCACCTTTTCCTGTAAAAGGTGACTTGGTCATTTTCCCAAGAAGATAGGATTCACAAGTTTTAATTGATTCACAATCAATGTTATTGAGAATGCCCTCTCTGACTAACCTGCTTATCCTGTTCTTGTTTATATGACCTAGCCTACAGTGCCAAAGGTATGAGTCATCGACATCATCTATTTTGGGGCAGTTGTTTAGAGTGCATAATACATTAACAGGCTATGATAGAAGGTAAATTCCATTGCTCAATTGTCCACACATCACTGGTACATCATTCATAATGATATTTAAAATACCTTTCTTTATTGAAAAATCATATCCTTCAATAGCCAACTAGCCTACAGAAATGACATTAAATAAAAATGCAGGACAATAGTGACATTCACTAAGCAATATTTTATTAAATTCAAAATAAGGCTCCACGACTCCCAACGCCAGTACTGAAACTCGGCTTCCATCACCCACGTTTAGGAATCTTTCACCTTCTTTGAATCTTCTACTAATTCGAAGCCCCTGCAAAGAATTGCAAATATGAATTGGATTCCCGGTATCTAATACCCAATTAGTAGTATCACAGATAGAAAAATTACAAGGTGTTATCATATAAATACCTTGTCCAGCAACTCCTTGCTGGTTTTTCTTCTTAGGCCTGTTAGGATCCAGGGTTTCTATGTACTGGGGATAGTTCCTCTTCCAGTGACCCAGCTTCTTGCAGTAGAAGCACTCAGCCTGACTTTTGTCAGCCTTCTTCTTCTTGGTCTGACTAGGCCCAGCATGTTGCACCTTTTTCTTTTATTTTTCTTCTTCATCCCTTTCTTAGGGTGATGACATCCTGCCCCTGAACCTCCCACCAAGTTTACTGTCTTCTTTTGAAGCTGGTGGTCTTTCTCAAAAGTCTGCAGTAGACCCAGCAATCCATGATAGTTTACTGCAGGCTTCATCATTCTATAATGACCGAGAAAGTCCAGGTAGGAGATAGGCATTGAGTTCAGTATGGCATCCTTCCCAAGTTGCTCATGCAAAGGAAATCCAAGTTTGCCCAGACATTCTATCGTCTCGATCATGTACAGTACATGATTGGTGACAGAAGTCCCATCACGCATACGCGCGTTGAAGATGGCACTAGACATTTTGTACCTTTCAACGTCGTCTGGCATCTCGAAAGATTCCTTCAACATTTGGAGTATTTGTTCCGGTTGGGCCTCCTCAAATTTTCTGCTGAACTCATCATTCATAGAAGCCAGCATTATGCAGCGCACTATGGTGCGGTCATTGGTCCACTTCAGATAAGTGTCCCTAGCCACACCAGGCACATTTGGGGCTGGCTGCTCAGGTGCAGGATCCATATCACATAAAGGATCCTTTCATGCTCTAGGACTATCCTAAGCCTTTGATACCAGCTATTGAAGTTTGGACCTGTCAGTTTATCATTGTCCAACAGTGATCGAAGCGACAGATTTGTAGACATTTCTGAAAGGAAAATCAAAAACTTATTAGTGTACATGATTTATTTAAACCTATAGACTTGGACATATGGTCTAAAGTTCTTCCACTATTTTATTCATGTTGGTAGCCCCTACCTCCAACCCGAAAAATTACTCATAATTCTTAGTGGGTACTAGAACCCAGTAGACTACATATGAGACCGACTTTGGCCGGCCCACCCACATGTATCTAAAGGTAGGTTCATAACCAATTATTTTCCCAAACAATTTCTAGTAATTTATTTTTCCCCAGGTTGCACGTCAATCGGCCTTTGGGCCTCCTATTGGGTGTCCTGATTAGGTCCAATCATTAACATGACATGTTCAAGCTTCTAACCAAGGAATTGGTCAAGCCCGACTTTGGCCGGCCCACCTGACCATCGTTGAGAGAGTTGCATTGAACCATCATAATATGAATGATAATTCCAAAGACCAGATGAGTACCAGGCCTTTGGGCCTCCAATAATCATCTTAGCCATTGGACTCATTATCACTCTCTTAATGGGAGGCTATGATCTAATTATCCCCATAATTTAGTCATTTTAGGGACTAATAATTTTAGAGGGTTTGATTAATATGTGACACATGAATGACATGGACCAATTTATGTATTCTCCCACTAAACCATTTAGTTGGGTTCATTAATTTGGTC
This sequence comes from Calamus simplicifolius, assembly GCA_900491605.1. Taxonomy (NCBI): domain Eukaryota; kingdom Viridiplantae; phylum Streptophyta; class Magnoliopsida; order Arecales; family Arecaceae; genus Calamus; species Calamus simplicifolius. The sequence continues at coordinate 1,471,744 of UESW01003946.1, read as the reverse complement.
CATGGGTACCTAAATCAGTCAGGCTGATTTTCCTTAGGAAGCATGGGTTAGCCCAAGTCAATAGGCTAGTCTGATCAAGTGTTGGGACCACTTAGCCAGGCCGGCTTGATCAAAAGGCCGAGTTGCGCCATTAACCATCTTGCCTAGATACTAGCTGATAATCAACTAGCCAGGTTAGAGGTAGCCGCAACCTTGATCAGAACCTTTCTAGACACCAAGTGGTTGACCAGACCTAATTAAATTTGCCTAAAGACTTGGGTGTCCACTGAGCCCCAAATCAAGTCCATTTAGATGTATGGACTAATCAATCTAATCTAATTAGATGGATCTCAAGAAAAAAAAAACTTATCTCAACATTTGATTAGATTCAATTTTCTAATTTAGTCCAATTCATCTAACCTTAGGTCTAACCCATTTAGAGAACCTGATTCGTTCTAACCCAATTAGCCCATGATTTATGATCATGTCTTAAGGTCTTTAATTCATAATTCTAGATCTTAAGTTAATCCTTTTCAAATTTGAACCAATTTCAATTTTGAGTTTTGATTTTGAAACATTTTTCAAAATTTTTCCGTAAAACATCTTTACTTTCTTTCTATTTTCTGTGATATGACTTTTACGTAAAATAATTTTACTATAATTTATAATTAAGTTTTAAATCAATTAAGATGTCTAAATGTTAATCTTTATTAACATTTCATCTTTAATTAATTTTGGATCTAATCAAAATTATCACAGAATAAAAGATTAATTCGGTTAAAATATATTTTAATCTTTTTTTCTTCTGTTATATACATCTATTCATGGGTTCTTTCACAGTGACACCCTTACACGTCATAGGAAACCTTTCTTGAATAAGGAAACAGAGGCTATGAAACCTCCCTATGACCAGACGACCTGGTGAAAATACCCAATCCAAGATATAATAGAACATAGTATGCAAGATCTACATTAGATCTACCTTTAAAACATATATTTAATCATCATTAAATAACTTTAACATGCTTTCATCATGCAAAAATTTAAATCTACTATAGATCTAAACTAATCAAAATAAGATCAACTTTAGATCTACATTAGATTATGTATGCATAATTATATCAGATCTATTATGCTTATACATGCATTCCTAAGCCTTAACCAGAGTTCTGATACCATTTGAAGGGAAAAAATAGTTTTCTTATGCACAGAATCTCAAGGTGAAAAGCATGTAAATTGGTTTTAATATTCACATTAAATATTAATTAAAGCAAATTAACAGATCTAAAATTTAAGATTATTTAAATTAGTTTAAAACAGTACCTCTCGTTGTGGAAGCTGTTGATAACGAATGTAGCATATCCGATCTGCATAAAGAAGTTCGTGCCTTGCAAGAGCCGCACGCGCCGCTCCTCTATATCACATGCACGCCTGATGAATGCAGACATGAGGTGGAATTCTTGAATAATAGAAGGAGAACTCTTCTCCCAAGAACAGACAATCTCCAATTGGACTTCTTGCAGACTTTCTGTGATTGCAGAAGATCAGCTTTCACGGAAAAGTCTCTGTCAATTTTTTTCTTTTTTTTTGTTCCCTCTTTTTATTCATATCATAACCTTTTATATTCGATGAAAAATTCCTCAATAAAAAAAATCACTTTAAAATGCCATTACATGAATTTTATGGCATTAAGTCCGCAGTCACCTCATCAATGCGTCCCTCAAACGGCGAGCTTAAGAGAAAACGTAAAATGATGGGACCTTTGAGCATCCTCCCATAACATAATCAATAACTCTGTTACTAGGCTGTTATAACAAGTGGATGATGAGGAATGAAAGATATTATCAATTAAAATTTCCTTTTGTTAACAGAATTAATCCAATCAATTCCGTTTGAAGTCCAAATTCAAATACGAAAGAAGCTACTCGTAGCTCTTGAACCATACTTCATATTGTGTCTTGCCAAGCTCCAATCCGAAGTGATTTATGAATTAAAATTCATAAATAAACTTTCAGAGACACTATTGGATATCCGGATCGAACCACTTCGAACCCGAATCCAAACCACTATGTTATCAGACCAACCATTGGTCCATGGTTCAAATTAACTTTATTCCATATTCATATCGTGTCCCAAAATTCTATTTGAGTTACTGACTAACTCAAATCACCCTCGAAGTAGGTGCTGCCGCTAATGTCTAGAGCTAGCTAGACATAGCCAGAACGAACCCCTATGACCCATCTGATTGAGTCCCACTCAAATCAGTGATCATGCCTGCGTACAAGTCATCCAACTATGTGCGTGACTCCATAGGTTCAAACCTAAGTCGGTAGCACAGAAACACTTCCTATACTAATCGATGTGACCATCTAGCCATAGTTCCCGACGTCCGAATAGATCGAATTTGCACAAGGCAACATTATGGAACCCAGGCTATGGTTGCCGCATAATTCATCCCCTTGTCCTAGTACTCTGAGTGAATACGGAGTTAACTGCCAACTCCGAGTAAATCACCCAAGTATGTTTCAATGCAATGAATCTTGTGACACTTCACAAAGATTACCTTGGCCAAGGTTTTGCTAAATTGAAACATAGTTCGAGCACTCTCTCTAACACTTAGAGTGGATAATCCCATCTTGACTCATCACTGACCCAATAAGTACTTGACTGCACCCAGCAACCTTCCGTCACCGGATTAGAAATCCAGGTGGTCCTATGCCTAAGTACAGTGAGTTGCTTATCAAGTCAACATGATAGTCTCATGTCAAAGGGACACTTATACCCATTGCCTTTCTGTGAGTTGCTCCAGGCAGTTGAGCACTCAACAGAGATGAGTCACTGTTCAGTGAATGTACTCCTACACTCACCCGTATGTCATACCAGTATTATACACTCCTTAGTTTAAGAGAACAAACCAACCCATATGACATACAACGACCTACACTTGATTACGTCGTCATCCTCGGTAACGACGTATCATTTGGTCGCGACTTATTTAAGAGTTACTCAACAATTCCTCCATTGTCGAATACATGTAACTCTAAGGACTACAACATATTGGAATTCTATTGGAAGATGTAAACTATATGATGTATGGCCAAATTCACTCTATTTATTGAATAAATCATGTTCATATACATCAACTCATAACCGTCTACAAGCTAGACGATTGGCTGTAGGACACATTTTCTAACAAATCATTCATCAAATGGATGTGAAGATTGTGTTCCTAAATGGAGATCTTGAGGAGGAGATCTATAAGGAACAGCCTAAAGGTTTTGTTGTAAAGGGACAAGAAGACAAGGTTTGTAAACTTATCAAGTCCCTTTATGGTCTTAAATAGGATCCTAAACAATGGCATGAGAAATTTGATCAAATTATTATATCTTTTGGATTTCAAATCTATAATCATGATAAGTGTGTTTATTCTAAAATCATCGACAATAATTGTGTAATCCTTTGCTTATATGTAGATGATATTTTAATTTTTGGAACATCTCTTAAAATTATTTCAAGTGTTAAATCTTTCCTCTCTTCTAAGTTTGATATGAAAGATTTTGGTGAAGCGGATGTAATCCTAGGGATGAAGCTTATCAAGTCCCATGAAGGGATAGCTCTTTCTCTTTCTCATTCTATAGAAAAATGATCAAGAAGTTTGATTATTCTAATCTTAAATCAATATCTACTCCTTTTGATCCTAGCTTTCACCTAAAGAAAAATTTTGGTGACCCAATTAATTAATTAAAGTATTCTCAAATTATAGGATCTCTATTGCATGTAGCAAACAGGACAAGACCTGATATTGCCTATGTTGTAGGAAGGCTAGTAGATATAATCAAAATCCTGATCAATCTCATTGGGTAGCCTTAGAAAGAGTGTTCCGATATTTAAATGGAACACTTAATTCTCTTTGATGTTCACTGAATACCCTGAGGTGGTTGAGGGTTACAGTGATGCTAATTGGATCACTGATTCTCATGATTTAAAATCAACCACTGGATATCTTTTTCTTCTTGACGGTGCTGCTATTGCTTGGGGATCCACTAGGCAAACCATCATTTCTAGAAGCACCATGAAGGCCGAGTTGATAGCTCTGGATACTACCTGTAATGAGGCAGAGTGGATAAAAAATCTAATATCAGAGCTACCTTTGGTACCTAAGCCGGTTCCAGCTATATCAATCCATTGTGATAATAAGGCCGCAATTGAACTGACAAATCAAAAGAGTACCAATAAAAAAATAAATCGCTATATACGGCTTCGTCATAAGTCTATAAGACAACATAAGAAAAATAATGTTATCTCTTTGGAATTTGTCAAATCTGAGAAGAATTTGGCAGATCAATTAACCAAGGGATTATCTAGAAGTGGAGTCCTAGATTCATCGAGGGGGATGGGGCTTAAGCCCATTATTTGGTCACCAGCAGTGGATACCCAACCTCTATGATTGGAAATCCCATGAATGAGATTCAATGGGGTAGAAACGAAGCTGATTAAATGATCGTGTTAGAGCATAAATTAAAAAAAAAATATTCAACCCATCCCTATGATGCTCTTATAAAGTGATAAAGTAAATTTGTGTAAGGTTGAGTCATTCTCTTAATGGATCCGAGGTAAGTTATCTGCAGGGTATTAGTCACAAATACCCTTGGAGGATTCACTATATGAGAATTATCATATTAGGCCGTGATTAAAGGTTTGGGCTAACCTCAAGAAATTCTCATGAAAAATCAAGGTATTAAGCGCAAGGCCTTTAATATGCGCTGACCGCTTAAACCCAATTGATTCATGCTGTGTGTGTGATTAGTAGAAGTCTGAGTCAAGGACCTAGTTCAAGGTCTATACTAGTAAGGTTCAAGTTCACAGGACACCTCACCCATTGCGCATTATAAAATGCCCTAAAATTTTTGGTATATTAATATTAGTATTTATTTTATTTTATTTTATTTTATTTTAACTTTTAAGGGGATTGTTACTTTTTATTGTTTTAAAGAGTTAAAAGTTAAAAAAAAATAAAGGAAAGGGTAACGGACCCATGCGAGCATTAAAGGCTCGCGTGGGACGCACTAGAAAAACGCTCACCAGCGAGCGTTTGCGGCAATTCTGCTAACGCTCGAGCGTTCCGCAAACATTCCAATTTTTCCTCCGTTCCAAGAGGAATGGTAACGAGGCCTAACGGCCAAAAATATTATATATATATATATATATATATATATATATATATATATATATATATATATATATATATATATATATATAGACCAAGGGAAAAGAGAACATAAAAGTAAGAAATTTAAATCCTAAAAGCTCTATTCAATTGTTGAATTCAATTGTTGAAGATCATGTTGCTGCAAGTGCTTGGAAGTCTGTTTCAGCAAGAAAATCTGTCTCAATAAGCTACTGATAGTAAAAGATTTATTTAATATTATATTTTATTTGGACATATGAAGTATCATTGGATTTGCACCTTCACCCGATCGTGCACGCGGTAGGAGGATCGGATCGAGCCGGATCGTTGTACCTTGAGGACAAATCGCCAACAACCTGCACGAGAGAGCAAAAACTTGTTCTTAGGGCAGTGTCTAACACGCCTCGACTAGTTTCATTCTTTTTAACTTTAGTTTATATTTTGAATTTAAATTTTAGATTAATTTTTTAGCATTTTTTAGAAAGAATTTTTGTAAAAAAAAAATAATTTTCTAACACTTTCAACCGTGAGCGAAGGAAGCCGGCGTTGACATTGCTATGGGTACGAGAGTCTCTGATTTAATTGCTTAGGATCACACTGCTTGGCATACCTCCCGTGTCACTTTTCTTTTTGGTCTGGAGCTTTCCCGCCGTATTCTCTCTATTCCTCTTACTTCGGACCACGCCTCAGACGTCAGACTGTGGAGGAGATCCTCTATGACCCGTGCTCCGATCAGGGATCTTATACAGGAGTATAGGCCTCAGATACAGGAGTATAGGCCTCAGATAAGACGAATGTTGGATGGGTCTTGGATCTGGAAGCTTTCTACTCACCCGAGAGTCCGGTTATTTATTTGGAAGATGGCTTGGGATTGCGTTCCTACTTGTTCCCTGCTCTCGGATAGGGGTATGGCGATCCAGCCAATGTGCCCTATTTGCGGGCTTGAGGAGGAGACTATTGATCATGCTATCTTTACTTGCAGCAAGTGAGATTAGTCTGGCAGATAGCAGGATACCACTTCTGGGATTAGCAGTACTCTATCTTGAAGTTCCTTCTTATGCGGATTCGGCAGGGTACGGGTAGGGCCACCCGTTGGTCCCGTTCCACTTGTGCTTACATTGCTTATCAGGTGTGGCTGTCTCGGAACCGGCATATTTTGCAGATGTGGATGACCCTCCCTACAGGATTGTTAGGACAGCTCTATCCCTCTACTGAGTATGTGCTTCATCAGTCAGGCCATGATTCTGATAGCCCTAGCATCTGGGGATCCCCTGCTGCTTCTGCAGCGAACCGGCATACGGTCTTTGTTTCTTGGGAACCCTCCCACTAGGGTCAGTCAAAGTCAACTTTGATGGCAGTGTTCAAGTCGCTTGGCTGGTTTGGCTTTTATGATCTGTGGCTCGGATGGTTCGTTGCTTATGGCTGATGGATTTAGTTCTCTGGACCTTTCTGTGCCACTTGCTGAGTTATATGCTGCGTGGGCTGGCATATCCTATCTATCTGCAGTATGGGCATCCGCAGCCTTATTGTTGAGGGAGATTCTAGTACTGTTGTCCCGCTGGCTCCGACAGGACGAAGGCGACCCTATGCCGACCAACCCTTTGTTATGCGATATCAGGGCTATGCTCCATCAGGCTATAGTGTTCAGATTCGGCATGTATACCGGGAAGCAAACTCAGCGGCTGACTGGGTTGCTCCTCGGGTTGCCCACCATTCTGGTCCCTAGTTTTGGAGGTCATGAGATCCTTGTCCAATGGCTCTTATCCAGATTTTGTATTATGATCAATCGGGCTTGACTCACCCTAGACTGCTGTGATCGCCCGCCTGTAACAAAAAAAAAAAAAAAAAAAGGAAGCCGGCGTATGTGGTGATCCGGGGGCCACCAAAATGTGAGGCAGTAGCGGTGCGAGAGTCCAGACATTGCCTGAAGGAGGACCGTCGCCCTGGTTTCAACCAGAGGATTCAAAGATGAGGTGCAGATCGGCTATTCTACGAGCAAGGCAGCGTTCGGACTTAAGAAGAGGTGTGGACCGAGACTTTTGGCGACCCCCGTGCTAAGGGAGTTCGATCTGGTAGAAGGCCGCTATCAGGTGAGGAAGAAAGTCCGGAAAAAGAAAAAAAAAAAAAAAAGAGGGGAGCGATGAGCGCGGAGACAGGAAGGAGGAGATCAAACAAACAAAGAAGGGGAGGACTTTATGGTCCTGCGGTAAAAAGGAGAAAGAAAGGCGTAAAGAAAGAAGAAGAAGAAAAAAAACATATTATTCCAATTAGGATAAACCTGCGGTAAACCTAGAACAACCTTAGAATAGATAAAATTCTTTAAAAATTCTTCTACACAAGCAGCTTTTGTCAGAGGATAATTTTTTTTTTTTTTTGAGATATGGCCACAAATTCACAGTATGTTCATTACTTAATTTTTAAATTTAATGAACTAACTAATTTTAAAAAAAAAGTTTAGATAGAATTTTTATTTAAGACTATAGGTTTTGAGGAAGTTATCAAAAAAAGTTTTGATGAAACAACAAAAATACAAGAGTTATTTGTAATACAGAAATAAGAAGTGCAGTATGCTTGTGCAAATAATGTTCATGCTCTTCATCATGTATTTAAAAGTGTAGAATTACTATCTTTTTAGAAAATTATTCATGTAAGAACAATAAAGAAGCTCGAAATATTCTAGCTGCATCTTGTTAAGATGTAAAAGGGTTAAAAAGTGAGGTTACTGATATTAAGGAGGCAGTTGAGCTTCTTCAATAAGAAAAAAAGAGAGCATTATTGATTATTTTGAGAGTACAAAGCCCTGTTAATAACATAAAAACTAATGGAGAAGATATCTAAGATGAGAAGAGTATAGAGAAAAATTCTTCAAATCTTAATTGAGCACTTTAAAGATATAGTGACTGCTATTGAGAAAATAAGAGATATCAAATTCATGACGATTGATGAGCTGCAAGATTCATTAGAGGCACGTGGGCAGCATTTGAATGAAAAAGTAGTAGTTATGGTTGAGCAAACATTAAAAGCCTAAGTAAATTTGAAGTAAAAAAACTAAGTCAGAATCAAATCGGAGATACCATTATAAAGGCAGAAGAGAATGAAATAAATTCAGTCAAGGCGATCACCAAACTTAGAACAAAATAAATTCAATATTCAGTGCTATAAATGTACAAAATATGGGCATTATCAATCTGAGTACAAATCTCATATTCGGTGCCATAACTGTAAAAATATGGTCATTACAATCATGAATGTCATGCTAGGAGATTTGATAATTGAAAAAATCATGCTAAAGTTGTTGAGAATGATGATAATAATAAAGAAGCTTTGTTGTTAGCCAATTATGCAACAGTAAATCAAGATGATAGTCAATGGTTACTAGATACATGGTGCAATAATCATGTGAATGGCATAAAGAATATATTCTCTGATTTAAATGAGTCTTTCCATGCTACGGTAAAACTTGAAGATGATACAAAGTTACCGGTTTGTGGAAAGAAAAAAATGACATCGGATTGAAGGATAGTTCTCTTATGCTCCTAATATCTATTAGAATCTCTTGAATATAGGATAGCTTGCAGAGAAAAATATGATCTATAATTCAATAAAGAAGGTTGCACTATCATGGATAAGAAGAAAGAATTAATAACAAAAGTAAAGATGATAAATAATCATCTATTTCTATTAGCTATCAATTATGACTAATTTTTGCTAGAGTTCTATGACAGCTAATGATAACTAGATAGGCATATGTGTTTTGGGCACTTGAATTTTGGGAGTGTCAAATTTCTTTCAAATAAAAGATAGGCTTCAAGCTTGCTGGTAACGAATGTATCTGATAAAGTTTGTGAAACTCGCATTCTGGAGAAGAAGCACAAGAAAGTCTTTGAAAAGGACAATCTTGTAGGGCTAGAAGACTACTTGAACTTATTCATTTGATTTGTGCTTAGCGAAAGTTCTTTCAAATGGAGGTAGTAGCCACTTCATTATTTTCATTGATGATTTTAGTAGGAAGGTATAGATTTATTTTTGAAATATAATATGAAGCTTATGACAAATTTAAAAGTTTTATGGCTTATATTGAAAAGCAAAGTGGTCGTTCTATTAAAGTCCTAAGGACAGAGTAGATAGTTTGTGATGATTACTTGAAAAGCATTTATTGAGCATGAATCGATTGATAAGTATATTCCTCAACAAAATAAAGTGGCAATTATAAATATAGTCAGACCTATACTATAAAGTAAGAATCTTTTCATAAGGTTTTAGGTAGAGGCAATCACTTGTGCCATCTCTATTTTAAATAGGTGTTCTAAAAGGAGGATTCATGACAAGACCTTTCAAAAAGATTCAAATTGAAGAAAGCCTAATATTGGACGTCTAAAGGTATTTGGTTGTATTGCCTATGCACATGTGCCTACTGAGTTGAAAAAAGCTACATATTTTATTAGTTACAGTAACAAGATAAAAGGGTTAGAATTTATATAATCCGAAGGCTAAAAGATGATTATCAGTTAAGACATGACTTTTGATGAGGATAGTATTTGGGATTGGACAGTTAAAGAAAAGAAGTCTTTACTAGTGCTATCTATTATTGTTGATAGAGAAATACAAGTCAACTCCTGTAGAATAATGAGATGTCTTCATCAAATATGTTACATACTCCTGTAGAATCTTTCAATCATCCATATCATTAGCATCATTTGCCTACTTGCTTGCAGGATTATGTGATTGGTAGGAATGATGACTCGCATGATGATGATGATAATGCAGTATATTTTTCTTTATTTGTAAATTGCGATCCGTTGTTATATGAGGAGATGCTAGTAATGATTGCTTGGTTTAAAGCAATGAATGAAGAGATTCATGCAATTGAAAAGAATAGCACTTGGGAGCTTACCATTCTTTCTAGAGTCGAGAAGCCTATTAATGTCAAGTGAGTGTATAAGTTAAAGTACAAACTAAATGAAGAGATAAATTGCTTCAAAGCAAGATTTGTTACGAAGGGCTACAGGCAAAAGCCAGTGTTCCATAGTCATTGTAAATATATTGACATCAAATATCATTACATTCACATCTGATCAAAGACAAAAAGATTGTGTTTCACTTTTATTCATCTGAAAACCAAGTTGTAGATATTTTTACGAAGATACTTAAAGGTAAATTGATTACGAAGCTTAAAAGAATGATCATTAGCATGATGAAGTTTGAAAAGTCTAGTTTAAGGGTGGCTGTTGAAAATTAAACCAAGTTTAAAGTCCTAGTTATCCTTATTCGATTAGGACTATTTTGCTTAGTTGTTAAAATGTCACATATATGAATTTATTTCCTTTCGTGTTTGAGTTTTCTTAGTTTATAAATATAGGAGCGTAAATTATTGTTTGAAGTATTATTGAAAGTATGTGAGGAATGCAGCAATCTATATATGGTTTATATATAGAAAGGGAGTTAATAAGTTTCAGTTAAAGAATAAAATATTTTATTATTATTATTCTTGTGTTGTTTATGTATATATAGGCAGATATGGAGGAGCTGACGGTGAGAAAGGCGAAAAGGAAGACATATATATATATGGAGGAACTCGGCAGGAAAGGAGCAGATGGCGAGAAAGGAGAGGTATTGTTGGAACTGGCTTCGGCCGATGGAAGCCATTTCTCTTTTACTTCAAAGGGAGGAAATGGGAGAAGGGCGATGTTTGGTGTTGTTTTAAATTAACAAAGCAAGGGGTTGGATGAAGGGTTATGGTTGTCCTGGGAAGAACATCAGAGATGATTTTCATTCCCCTTCGTTTTGATGATAGGCCAAGAACATCAGAGAGGTCTTTTGGTTCTACCTTGGGAATGATTGCAAAAAGGCTGCAAGCGAGTCGGATGGATCAGATTGGCTCATGTATGATCCTAATTCTATATAGTTTTTTATTCACATTTTGTTTTTGATTCTAAAACAATCTTTTGTTAATTGAATTAGATCACATCAAATTTATAAAAAAAAGTTAAATCAATAAGCCATTTAGATTTCTTTGAATCTAACTTAAAATATTAAAATTCAGAATAGAATTAAATTGTATCATATTTAAATTTAAGTCAAGCATTTAACTATCATTTTATATAGTTAAATTTTATATAAATAAATATAAATCTATTAAATATTTTATAAAAAAATAAAGAGTCAACTTAAATTTAAATTTTTATTCAAAAATATTAATTTTATTTAAATAAATAGTTATTGTTAAGTTTATAAATTATGATATTTAAAATATTTATGATTATACTTAAAGATATTATGAATAAGAATATATAAAAATGAATAATAAAATATAAATATTTAAATATAATTAGTGAAAAAAAAGATGAAAGGAGATTTAATTGTTAAGATGATAGAAAGGAGGATTAGTTTAAATTAAAGTTTATTTAAGTTTACAAACATAATTAAAGAGTAAAAAAATAAGATTTAGATTTTATAGGTTGAAACAAATTGGATTCGAGCAAAGTTAAAAGGAAAATATAATATTTAGATTTGATTTAAAATTTAGATTTGATTTAATTTTTTTAAATCTAATTTAACTTATGAGTCTTTAAATATACATTGAGTCAGATCGAATTGATCTAATCGCACCATAAAAAGCTCTTTATGCATGCGATATAAAAATATGTGCATCATGCGTAATAATTAATCCACAAGCGCTTGTGACCGTATGTGTAATGTAAAAAGAACAAAAATCTTTTTATTGCACACATATGTGTAAACTAATCATCATGCACAAAGAATGTCTTGCACCGCAATCGGTGCATCAAAACCTTTTCATCACAGCATTAGTCATCAACGCCTTGGTCCAGTTCAAATTTAATTAAAATGGGGCCATTCATCAAGGTGGGTTTTGACGTTAAGAAGGATTTTGTGCACCGCCAATCAGCAACAACCACGCAACTTTTCCTACGTTTCACGAACCGACTTGCTTCACATTTTGCCCGGGTTCCAACCAAGCAATACTTATTTTATCTAACGGATACGAAGCTCAGCCGCTCAATAAATATATACATTAAGTATTTAATTATATTTAAATATATGGCTTGAGCGCATCCACCGAAGCTAAAGACAACAGCGTCCAGAAATTACGGAATTGGATCAGAGCAAAACTAGTGACATAAAAGCGGTAGGAAAAAGCTTTGTACAAGCTCGGTGCAGCATAATTTGCATCCAACGATGATTCACTCGTGCACAAATTCACAATTCAAAGATTTGTTGCTCATAAGTTTTACATCATTGATGTATGAACTTACGAACAGACAAATTTGCATTCAATACATATTACATTGCATTAAGATGATATACAAAAAATTTTTCTAACTTTTTTTTATATACAGGGTAATCACATTAATCTAGTGCAAGTCAAGCCCGATAGACTAGAAAAAAAAATTTGCTTAAGTATAATAGAACTGGGATCACCTTGTTTTCAAAACTAAAACCCTGAATGATGTATCACCGAGGTTGCTACCCAATCAGCCACCGAGTTAGCTTCCCGATAGACATAACGGATTCGGTAACTATGCATATCCTGCAGGATAAACCATGTATCAATGAGCAGAGGGTTCAGTGGAGCCTGATGCTTACAATCCATTCGAAGCCATCGAACGACTGTAAGAGAGTCCCCCTTAATGAAAAGACTCTAAGCACGGAGAATCCTAGCAGCATAGGAAATGCTAGCCCATGCTGCATAAAGCTACGTCAGCGGAACCGAGGAGTCTAAAAGGCCAAAACTACCAGCCGCAAGCATGACTCCATCAGTCTCTCGAATGATAAAAGTAGCTCCAGCTAATCTGCCCCACACACTCCCATCAAAGTTAATTTTGATAAACCCTGGGGGGTTTCCAAGAAATAAAACCATTATCTGGTTCGCTGCCGAAGCAGCAGGGGAACCCCAGTGCCCAGAGCTATCAAAATCACTAACGGAGTAGTAGAGAATGTAGTCAGCAGAGAATGATAAGGCATTCCGAACAATCATCTGAAGAGAGATAACATCATCAGTGAATATAAGCTGATTCCTCGTTAACCAGATCTGGTAGGCTATGGATACCCAAATGACTCCTTGCCGCTGGTTACCCCATCTGATATCGCTCAGAAAAGAGGACCTCCAGGAAACCAAACCCCTCTCCCTAACTTGATATCCGATCATATGCCAGATCTGTCTCGCTCTAAGGCAGAGAAAAACAGCATGATCAATAGTCTCATCCTCCTCGCCATACAAAGGGCAAGTACGCTGGATGGGCATTCTCCTTCATAAGAAAAGGAGCAAGTAGGAAGACAATCCAACAGAAGCTTTCAGATAAAGAGTTGAAGCCTGGGAAAGATGGAAAGCTTCCACACCCACGCTGCCTCCATCGTATGCTGAGCCTATGGCCTATAGATCTGCATAAGCTTACTGGACAGAGCACTGGAGAGATAAGATCTTTTCCATAATCTTTTATCCTCAGTATGGCCCGCAATGATCAGAATAGAGAGAATACGGCGAGCAAGCTCTACACCAAATAACCGGGACACCATGGGCTCATACTAGCAGGAGAGATCCTGAGAAATTAAATCAGAGACTCTTATACCACTAGGAACATCAGTACTGATAAAAGTAGGCCATCGTCAAAGAGAGTTCTGCAATCCAGACATCCTTAAACATTCACTGAAGTACCATCTCCAATCAATCAGGTGATGTTCTCCAAGACATCATTTGCATGCCTACACACCTCCTTCCAGAAAAAAGAATGGCCACGGGAAGCCTGAATAGTCATATCCGAGGTCCAACCACCATATCTAGCTCGCATAAATAAGCTCCAAAAGCAATGCGGATCAAGAATAAACCGAGAGGCATGTCTAACAAGAAGAGCCTCTCTCCTCACAATCAGTGATTGAATGCCAAGGCCACCATCAAAAATTGGCATACAAATAGAGTCCCATGACTGAAGGTGGATGCCATGATCATCCTGCATCGAGGCCCAGAGAAAGTCTCTAAAACATCTCTCTATCCTTCTCAGACAAATGGCCTGAAACCAATCCTAATCTCCTTTCCATAGCTAAGAGTTTCAAGGGTTCAATCTGCAATACTCCTTCATTTGTTATTTGATTGAACTCTATTAGTGTAACTCTTATAAGATTAAGTTACTCCAACTGCTCTACATTTTTACAGCTATTGATGTTACTTTAATTGCCCCTACAACTATGCAAGCAGAAAGATTATGCATGCTAGGGTCCGTTGAAAGCTTTTGCAAAAAGTCAATACTGATCAAGAAACTACTGCGATGGATTGGATGATTAGGGACTGTCAGAGTGCATCAGAAAGAACGATGATGCTGGGGCCAGCCACATCTGTAAACCTATTCCAACTGTACCTTTAGAACTTTTCTCTAAAGAAAACATAAAAATAAGAACAGAGATGATTAATATAAGAAGGTGAATTATGAAATGTGGCTTACCTTAATTTTATGTCTCTCTATTCAGCAACTAGAGATTCTAGATTCGAATTTTGAATAATATGTTTCCAAATATTAGAACTTAAACCTACTTGTTTTCGAGATTGCTTGTAAAATTTTAAGAAATCTATGCGCACTTTTCTTTCACTCTTTCAAAAAAAAAAAAAGAAGTTGCGCTAAATTTGATCATTTATTGATCATGGCATCATGCATGGATGAAAAAGTTTAAACAAGAAAAGACACTAAAATAAATATAAATATAAGAGAGAATAAATAATTTATCATGCTAATTATATGAAAACAAATTTGCTGATCGAGTTGAATCAAATTCCCATGCTTATGCACGGTAAAGCCCACCAGAGAAACGGAGAGGGGCAGGTTATAGGATTTCTAATTGAATTATTAATTTGACAACCATTTCTCTCTTTAATTTGCATGTTAGATAAATTCTTACTATATAAAAGACACGTACTATTCATGCACACGTATTTGGAATCAACAAGAAACAGAGAAGTCGTACTTCAACGACAAGATCATTGGATTTTTACCTTCTTATAAATCCTTGGTCTTCTAGCTACTGTTTAAAATGATTACTATTATGATATTATAATGGCCATGAAAATATTTTTTAATAAAAATACATAATATAAGAAAATTTAATTATTTTTTTAAAAAAACTAGAATTCAAACTTAGCACAAGTGATAAAATAGGAGAAGTAATTTTTATAAAAAAAATTATTAAATAGTGATTTGTACAAATGGCCTTCCAATAAAATGATGAATAATAGTTATTTTTTTTATGTTTAAAAGACCTTAACAAGGCCCTAGACATATAGGAACCACTATAATCACTATACTAATTAATAATAATTTTAAAAAAAATTATAATATCTTAAAATAATTCTACATAGGAGCGGATAAGGAGAAAAAAAAAATCTGAAGAGCCTATGACTTTAAGTTCTTTGCACTCGATTTTGTAAGGTTAGATGGACCTAACTCATTTATAGTTTGGTTAAACTCACAAGTGAGTTTAAGGCATTATAGTTAGTATTAGAGTTAATGAATAGAAGGAAAGAGCTATTTATTGATAGGAGAAAAATAATGAAACTGATCCAAGTATACAAAAGTTGATGGATGTACCAAAGTTGATGGATAGATGAAAAATGTCAGAGCCAACCCCTATCATGGCATCTTGAAGAATGTTACAAATTATATCAAAGTTGACTTAGATGTACAAAAATTGATAGTGAGCAAGAGAAATAAGCATTACAAATGGTATCAAAAGTTGACAGTAAATAGCACGGAAGAAGCTAATAGTCAGTAGGAAACAAAAAGTATTACAAATGATATTAAAGCAAATATAGGTGTACAAAAGTTGATAGTCGACAGGAGGAAAGGGTCATGGCATAATGACCTTCAAAAGGCTACCATAAAAAGAGTCTCATCATTACATTAAACCCGCACATAAAAATTAATGGGTAGAAAAAAAAAAAAAAAGGCTATCCATAAGACAGGGATGAAGGAAGTTGCACCATAATGTAACGATCCTAAAAGAGTGATCCATCAGATATCAGATAGCGGTAGAGAGAGCTCATTATGATATAACGATTTTTAAAGCACTATCAATAGCATGGTGGTAGAGGAACCATGCTATACCATGTAGCCATCTCTTTAGCACACTAATGGTTTCGCTCAAAGTATAATGATTGAAAGATTATAATATCAAAAAATAGTTTCACATTAGAATTTTTTCTTTTAAAGATTATATGGATCGAATCTACTAATAGGTTAATTGTGTTAGTAGGTGGCTTTCGGCGTTAGAATTGCTTTGAGTTTTCTCTAACCAAATCAGTGCCTTTGGGTGCGGACACAGCGGAGGCTTGAGGCAATCCAAGGAGGTCATGAGGCGAACTAGCCACAAGCTCATCCAAAGCCCAACTCTACTGATGCGACAAGCTTCTTTCGGCTTTCAGACATCACACAGCAAGATAAGACCACGCGTAGAGCATTCGGGACTGGTCTAAATCCTTAGCCCCAGCCAACAACTAACAGTAGGTTCCAAGCTTTTGTTCCCACGGCCCCTCGCTGCAGTAGAAGGAGAAATATCCGTTAGGAAACACAGCAGACCCTCCTCGATCCAACCCCCAAATTCCAATCCGCCCCCTCCGTAGGCGGCGTTCCACAGCCTTTCGAGGCGAGAGGCCGAAAAGAAGCAAAGAACGGGCTGCCATTTCCCATCATCGCAGCCAGCACTCGCTACACTTGTCGGAGTGGTCTACAGTTTGGCCCCTCCCAAACCTTTCTTATTATTGCGTTCTAATCTTCACCCCACACACCCAAACAATCTCAACAAATGCTTCAAGAACTGATAAGACTGGAGAACGTCCAAGAAAAACCGGAGATTCTGGCAGCAGAAACCCAATAACGCTGCTTTTTTATTTTTTATTTTTTTAAAAAAGAGGGGGTCCATCACGAGCTATCACTTACCTCGCAAGCAAGAGAAAAAGGTTGAAGCATATGCCAAGCCTATCCTTCTAAACCTTTTAAAAGCAATGAACCAAGAGGCATCGATGCCTCACCAGCACTCGATAATAAAGTCCGACCCACAATGAAGAGAGTTAATAATAAACTATTACAAGCTTGCAAGTTTGTCTTTTGTTCCGCTTATGGGGTGACGAGGCACGCGAGTGAGCCGTCCAACCAATCGATGCCTTCCATATTGGTGGGTGGCCCGTGGCCCGGCTAGGAGTCACGCTCCTCCTAGCCTTGATGATGATGTTTTTTTTGCTTTCTTGCAAGCCATAGAACTTAAAGAATTAATTATTTTAAAAAGTTTATTAAGCAAGAACGAGACGTTTGACTCCACTCTCAACTCTTGTGCACAGGCTCGTTACTTTCTGCAAATCATTTGCATTCAGCGTCCAGCTTCATTGTATGTCTGCTTTAGTAAGTGTTGACTAACGAAGGCCTGCCTACTTCCAATAATAAAAATCTTGAAAACTAGTCGTTGGGTAACTCTGGTGTCTTCCATTTGTTCATCACCTCGTGTCTTCCAGCCAGCAAGCGCTCTTGTTGATTAATATGATGCAGTTCAAGTGCAATCGAAAAGGTGCCGGGGGGTGGGCCGGGGGAGAGAGGAGGGAATGTCGTGAAAATAACCTCTGCGTTACTTTCGACCATTCGAATGGCTCTCACATCGCACTCGAGCCGAGTGTTTCATGCCATCTTTGAGTGTCGTTTTTGACGTCAACTTGCCACTGTGGTGAATCTCGGTCGAAAAGGCAAAGATTTACTTGTCGGTGCAATGGATCTGGCCACCAACCGATCAGAAAATATCCAAACGATCCATCCAAACAGAGCCAAATGATAAATAGTTTCAAGGTATAATCTATCCTTTCCTCTGCCACCAGCACGTAAACCTCCAAAACTCCAAGCGAACGTGAAAGTGAGAGGCTACGGTACGAAACAGTGGATCCGCTGGCGAGGGGTTAATAATTCCAAGAACAGAGTAACCATCACCAGCCATACTCTCTCTACCCCACCGAAAGTTCCAATATTCCATCGCCAACACCAGACAAAAACGAAGCACCCAAAAGCGACGTGTCGTCGCCACTCGTCACGTGATACCAAAAAAAAAAAAATAAAAAAAAAAATAACGATCGAAGAACAGTCCCCACCCTCCCTCCATCCACAGTCACGCCGACAAATTAAGCTCCGCAAGCAAGCAAAGGTGTAGGGAATCGCGCAGCAGCGCACGAGCCCACGCCGGCTTCCCAGGATCACATGTTGCCGAGGTTTCTTTTCCTTTTCTCTCCATTGGAGCCACTCCCTGTTAGATTTTTTATTGGATCACTCGAGTCCAACTGAGTGATTCAACCCCAAACATGAAACACTAGAGTGAGGGCGTGATCAATCGATCAATTGGCCCTCTAATTGTTTTTAGAATTATTCTCATAAACATCGTTACTTATAATTTGTGTGCGTGTAATCTACTTTATGGATCACAAGATAACTCCTGTGGCTGTGGATGTGGCTGTGGCTGTGGGGCATCAGTGTCACCTGGATCACGGGAAATTCGAAAGAACCAAAATGTCGAGATTTTAAACAAAACATCCACTCCAATGGCAGCATTATGAGTTTGGTCCACTGTGCACCGTATAGGGGCGGGGGCGGGGACTCGAGGAACAGTTAGCAGGGGCAGAGGGAACCAAGGCTCAAGAAAAAAAAAAAAAAAAAAAGAGCAGGGGTCTTGTCTACCCCCTGTCGTCCTTGTGCTCCGTGTGGCCTCCCTCGCTATATATAGCCCACACTGGAAGCATTCCGAGTAGTCAGTCGGTTAAAAAAATTAAGGAGAGGAAGAGCGGTCTGCGGTATTAGTGACTTGAGGAAGGATGGAGATGGGTTATTTTTGGGGGAGGAAGAAGAGGGGGGATATAGTTTGTCTAGAGAATGGGGTGGGAGGGAGGGAGGGGGAGGAAGAGGAGGAGGTGGTGAAGTTGCCGATCATTCCTCCGCCGCAGACGCCGAGGGAGCCGATGGAGTTCCTGTCGAGGTCGTGGAGCGTGTCGGCCTCGGAGATCTCCAAGGCCCTCCTGTCCTGCAACAAGAAGACTAAGAGGAACTTCGTCGTCGATCGCCTACCGGACATGATGACCCCCGAGAACTTGGTTCTCAGCGCTGCTGCTGCTGCTGCTCAGAGCCAGCATAGAGTAAGCCGGTCTTCCATCAGAAAATTTCAAACTTTCTGGCCGTTGAAATATATTCCTTTTAGTTCGTTTGAAGTAGGCTTTGATTATATTGTTTTAGACTTCAAGATTCGTCAGACAGAAAGATTAGGTGAAATCTTGGTTATATGCAGAAGTGGTCTTTGTTACTGAGAGATTGGGATGTTGGGGGTGGTGGTTGTCGCTGGACCACAAGGCCGACAGGCCAGCATGTTGGATTTTTAGGTCCATCTGGATTGCCATGAGACAGTAACTTTACATGCCTTAGAGACAGAGGAACGTGACATGCTGATGACTGTTTTATGTTAGTGAATACACGATATTAATCCTGGCAACTAATTTCTCTGAAGAATTTCTTCTTCGATCTTCTCTTTTTTTTTTTTTTTTTCCTTTTGCTTTACAAAGTAGAATTTTGTATATACTATGGTACTCTGACCAATTATCATAACATGTTAGCTATGTTACGATGATATTCTCAAGGCCTTCTAATCATGCCAGCATAGTCATTTTTTAAGATAATGAATCGATTGCTGAGAACAAATTCTGGTGTGAAATAATTATAGTTTGATTACTGAATAAAGAACCAAACTTCAGAATTTCCTCTGCTGGAAAAAGCTTTTATCGACGCATCTTGGAGACTATGGGGTGATCAACTTTGTACATGGCCTACTTCCATGAATTGACTGGACTTCTCCTACCTTTTGCCCCACAAAAAAAAAGAGGCCTGATTCCTTCGTCAGGTTAGCAGTAAGGATTAAGATGAGTAAAACTCAACACACCCATCCGTGAATTCAAATTGAGTTTTGATGGCCAACAATTCCCAATTGACATCCAGGCCTCCCAAGTTATATTTCGTGTGCTAATTTTACTTTTAAGATCACCCTTTTAAGGATGATTTTGCATTCTAAACTCACTTCCAATGCATTGTGATGACTCCAGCCATGCACCGGTATAAACTCGATCATCACACACCATGCAACAATCGGGAAATGGTTTCACCACAAGGAGCCCGGCAGGTCCAAAGGAAAGAACAAAGAGAAGGTTCGAGCTGAGAAAGCCCGCATCCATGCTTTAGTATCAGTAGCTGGAGTAGCTGCAGCAGTTGCTGCCATGGCTGCAGGCACAAGCTCAGAGAATCAAAACTCAAAGATGAGCGCAGCCATGGTCTCTGCCACTGAACTCTTGGCATCTCATTGCGTGGAGATTGCAGAGCTAGCAGGAGCCAGCCATGAGCACTTGGCCTCTGCTGTTAGTTCTGCAGTTGATGTTAGAACCCCAGGTGATCTGATGACCTCACAGCAGCAGCAGCAACAGGTTGGAGTTGAATCCAATTACAAAGCAAGCACCCTGTAAGACTGTTCTACCATCATTTTGTTCTTGACTGCTCACTGATTTTGATCCATCAGCATTACGAGGAGCTGCAGCATTGAAATTGAGAGTACAAAGAGAAGCAAGGAACTATGCAGCAGTCATCCCTTATGAAAAGGGCCACTTTGGCAGCCCAGATATCTGGTGTAAGGAAGGCGAGCTGCTCAAACGCACGAGAAAAGGTACAATGTTCTCAGAGTGATCATGATCTCTGGTCACTCTTGAGATTTTTCTAAATGCAATTGGAAGTTCCCAAGAATAAAGCAATGATCAGATGATTCATTTCATTCACATATTGCAGGGACTTTACACTGGAAGAGAGTGTCAGTGTACGTCAACAAAAAGTCACAGGTAGGGAAATGAAAATAATAGATATCGCAATATGCTTTCAGATACCTTTGGGGCTGATGCAATTCAAATTAATTTCAGGTCATAATAAAGCTTAAAAGCAAACACATTGGAGGTGCACTTTCGAAGAAGAAAAAGAGTAAGCTCTAGAATTTGCCTTGTATGCTTAGCATTGAGTCAGTTTATTTAGCTTGCAGATTGGAGGCTTCAGAATGTTCTGACAATAATCTTTGATGATCAGGTGTTGTTTATAGCGTGTATGATGAGGTTCCAGCATGGCCAGGGCGTGAAAGGGATTGTGCTGAAGAGAGATGCTATTTTGGCCTGAGAACAGCTCAAGGACTAATTGAGTTTGAATGTGAGAACTGGACTAGTAAACAGATGTGGGTGGATGCAGTACAAAACCTGCTTCGACAAGTAACTGCTAGTTCAGAGCAAGTAGAGCCCTCCCTGGAAGTACTAAAACTCACCTAGTGTAGTTTATCTATACATGGCAGGCAATATGTAATAACAGTGAAGTATATAGATACTTGAAGTAAAGAAATTTGGTTTGTTTCTCTACTCAGAAAGCCCATGTCACTGAACTCTAATAATAAATTCTGAAGCATTCTTTCTCTAATTGATGGAAATGAAGATGGTCAAGCATGATGCAAAAAGACCACAATGATGACAATATAAACCAAACAGGTAGGATGGATATCAAATGGAAGAATTCTGATACAACTGAATTAATGGAGGCGTTGCTGCAGATTGCAACAGTTTAAAACAAACCTCCCTCAGAATTCAACGTTCTTGATTAATTAATTAGCTAGCATTTGAAGTTCACAGAATGCCTTCATTGCCTGTCAAGCAATGCTTCTAAAGGTTTTCCAATTTCTGCACAAAACTTTGTAAGGTTATCTCCGAGAAACACTCTCAAACGGCTTTAACAAAATAAAGCATCAGAAATGGCAATTATTAAAACTGACATGGAAGTAAGAAGGTTGCATTTGTACAGCAGTAGGAAGCCAATAAAGAGAGCAAATACGACTTCAGATCCCATTAATTATATTCTGTGAATGCATCTGATGAGTAGACAAGATCAGAGGTGAAATCATGGTCAAAGCAGGGATCAATTCCACCTCTAATAAATTGAACGCAGGTTTCAGGATTTTTTTTCCTCCCATTCCTTTGAATCTAACATGCAAATATTTGTTTTTGCAAAATCAACAAATATGATGGAAAAACATTGATTTATTGATTCTTCAAAAAATCTGTTGATATATGATTAGGTTAGGAGAATTTGAGGTGGGAAACAGGTTTTCCCTATTTTTTGCCACTCAACTTTGCATATGTTGTGGCTTGATATAGCACTCTGTAATCGTTACATATCTAATTGCTTATAATAACTATCATTTCAAATAAAAATAAATTTAAAACAATTAACAAATTTTTGCTCCATAATTTGAATATTTTTACATTTAGTGCTAATTAGTAACTAAATATGTTTAAATTGGCTTGCACATCTATGTAGAGTCTTTTTCTTCTTCTTTTTTTTTGTTGCAAGTTGTACCATAATAAATATCAATAAGCGGCTAAATTGCCAGAAAAAAATCATATCATATTTTAGCATACTTCTTATATATCTCTTCTTTTGCTGATACATGACAAATATTATCTTGATTCTTCATGCCAAAACTGATAGTTTCTTGTAGGTTCATCTCCTTGTTAAGGGGGGATTAAAGCTTTAAAGTTTTATGTAATTATGTAAAAATTAACTTTTTAATAAAATTGTTAAAGTTCTAGAATATAGTTTTTAAAATATAATATTCATTGTCAAGTTCATATAACTCTTGATTTGACTAAATCTTTTGATGGAAAGCCTTGTTAATTAGCATATCAGAGCTTCAAGAAATAAAACAATGGTGGATCTTTGCCTTGTTTCACTGCCAAACAAAATTTGAAGACTGCGATATCTAACCATCACGATTTCTTCCATAGACAAGCTTGGTACTAGTTTGATATTGTTTGAAATCTTCTACTTCAAACGTTTCATCACTCCACATAATATCAGAGCCTTAGGATTTTTAATCTATTATTTAAAGTTTCATCTATTTTTCCTATATATGTTATGATATGTGCCTCCTATCCCTCCCTCCATCAAGAATTTTTGCTGATGGATCTAAATTCATACGCCAATGCGTTCTCATGTCATCTGATTGTTTGATGGCACGCTGCTAGCCACCTGCCATCACCCCTAAATAAATCTGGTAAAATATAAATTATTGGAGTACCATGTTCATCACTCGGTAATTAGCTTTCTATTGGCGAACTTGTTCATCATGGATGCAATGGCATGCTCGCATCATTTAGCTAGCGTTTTCTTTCAATGTTTTATGCTATAGAATATGAGGTCGGTTCTAATGATTGATTTAATTTTTTTAATATTATCCTCTTTGTTCGTAATATTATTCTTCCTCTTCCTTTCTGTAAAGGAAATTTGATTCAAATGATAGCAAACGAAAACCGAGACTATTTTTTATGAAAAAAAGAACAGGGGAGGCGTGCCGGGCGGTGGGTTTTTTTTAGCTCCCTTGGGATTTGGGTCAGAGCTTCTATTTACACCGTAAAATTTATTTTTCACACACCCCCCCCCCCCCCCCCCCCCCCCCCCCCCTCCCCCCTTTCTTCACCTCCCTTGTTCCTTCTTCGTCGCCCTCCGCATCTCTTCCTCACCGTTCTTCAATTGATTCCTTTTTTTCTTGTCGAAAGTTTTTCGCTTTCTCTTCGTCATTCTCATTCTCTCTACCCCCCCCCCCCCCCCCCCTTTCCATCCTTCTTCGTCGCCCTCCGCATCTCTTCCTCACCATTCTTCAATTGATTCCTTTTTTTTTCTTGCCGAAAGTTTTTCGCTTTCTCTTCGTCATTCTCATTCTCTCTATTCGATCCAATAGGATCAAACAGAAGCTTTCTATTTGATCATGTTGGATCAAACAAAAAGACAAAAGGTGACAACAAAGAGAAGA
>UESW01003946.1:1391597-1444461 GCA_900491605.1 Calamus simplicifolius | reverse complement strand
CTAGAACAGGAAGAAGGAGAGAGATTTGAAACAAACATATATTAATAAGTCATGCAAACACCTGATCACATCAAGTTCTGAAAATCTAGAAAGGGAAAAATTAACAAATAGTACGTAACTGTCGTTCAAAATATTAAATATAAAGTTCATTGTGCACTGCATCTCCAGTTGATTAGACCAGTAATTACAAAGCAATTCAAACAAATTAAGGTTTCAAATCTTAAATTTTGAGGTCAAAAATCAGCCAAACTGTCCTACATTAGCAACATTCATGAATCAAGACACTAAACGGACCAAATAACTTAATTCGAACGCACTATTAGTTGCTCTGTTCATTGATGCTACTTTAGAAATGACTTCGAAACAATATTGCAAGTGTTTAGCAGGAAATAAGTTTCCAAATCAAGAAATGAGTAATACTAAAGGTGAAATCATAAGAAAGGCATATGGAAATGCACAAATGTCATGAGAAAACCGATAAGAAATGGTTCAGAATGGTATCCATACGATGCTTCTTGTTTCATTTTACAAAATTTACACCTTATAAGAATGACTATTGGCTGTTGCTAGGTGTTTTCATATGTTCCCTATTTTGACTAAGTAAACCGTTTCCAAGCAGTCTCCAAGAGATTCTGTTGTGTCTTCACAAGTTCAGAACTACCGTATAAACTCCTGTAGCTAGTTTGTATCTTATGAGAAAGTTACAAGAGAGAAGGTTAGTTGCATTCAGAACTTACTAAGATAAGTTGTCACTATTTTATTTCCTAACAGCTTTCGCCATTTGCTGCAACAATATTCCAGCTCTTCTGTGGGCAGATTCTTTGTAATACACCACAACCTAAAGAACTTTATGAAGAACACTAGTTATGTTGCTAAGAATAAATGATGCTTTCATATTATTATCAATTTTTTGCAATTCAATTCTCCTCATTTGTTGGTCTCTTTAGTTTCCAATTGATGCCGCTTACGGTCAGTTCATATTTTCTAATGATGTAATGCTGGTTGTGTTAGATTGCTATTGTTTTAAAATATTTGAAGGTTTACTGATGCGTATAGTAGCGCAACGATTAAAATACCTTAATTTCACTAATCTTAGGTAAGTAGCAAGAGTAAGGGATCGAATCCACAGGACTTTGAGTAGTTATTTTGAAATAATTTATTCAATTAAAATTTAAATAAATAGGTAATTGATAGTGAAAATAATTAAGATATGATATCTTAATTAGAGTATGGCCCATACCTATAGAGCACGACCCGTCCCTTTAAAGAATAGATCAGTTAAAAATTATTTTCCCTTGAAAACATAAAAAAAAAACATAAATAAATACTTTATTTCATAACATCCAAAGAAATACATTAAAATTAAAACTAAAAATTCTTGTTTCCTGATGAAGGCAACAGATGAAATCTTGGCACTTAGTCAGCTGCCCAAGAACCTCAGCCTGAACCTCTGTTTCTTTCACAGCTGATTACCTAGAATTTCCTGAATCGAACCAAAGACGGGCTGAACCGAATCGAAGATGGACTGAGCCAATTTCTGTCTTCCTGAACCGAAGACTAATTCTCTGTTCTTCCTCAACCGAGCTCCCGAATGCCTCCCAACCTCTACGAATGCTCCCAACCTCCTCTGCTTCTTCCTATGTTCCCTCCTCCAGGCCGTCAAGTTCATCCCCCTTTGGAGCTATTTATAGATGTCCGAATGCGGAGAAGACATAGTTTCCCGGCTGTTCCAGATTAGATGCCTGGATGTAGAGAGATGCGGACGCGGAGAGATTTTTCTTCCATCCGAAGTTCACACTTCCAATTTGAGAGTTTCCAATCCAATTTATTTCTTAATTGGTTGGTAGGGTGGAATCAGAGGAGAAGAAGAATCGAAAGAAAAGAAGGAAATATGATGAATCCACATGAAAATACTGATAGAGATATAGACTAAAAGATATGCTTTATGTTATGTCTTTACATTTTAATGAGAATTCATTTTGAGCAATGTGTGCTATTTACTATATATATATATATATATATGTATATATATATGTGCATGTATCTAGTATTTACAAAGAGTATTTGATCTAGTGTGTAGAGTACGGCTTACACACAGAAGATAGATCATCGGTTCTTTTGGAATACAAGTTTATTGTTCACAGTTTTAGATGGAATTGGACACACCATTAGTAGAACTGTAGCATAAATTTTTAGTAGGTCTGTCTTGACTACGGGGAATGGTTTATTCTAACTATTTGTGCTAGTACACTTTGTGTGTATTGAACAGGACCCAGTTGAGTTATTATTTTATACTAACTTTATAAAATAATTTAAACTCATGAATATTATGATTGCTTATGCTCTTAATCCGAATTCTATTTCTAGACACGTGTATGTAATGATTATTGCTTTGATTACACATAGAGTGAGATTCTAGATGAGTCAATTAACTCAGTGGGTTGGGCAATAACATTATATATATGGTGAATATTAATAGTTGAAGGAATCCATGTCTTGTTATTTTGGATTGATGATATCCCCTTGAGAAAGCTTATAAGTTTTGATTGTATCAAATCTTGCAAGTGGATTTTGAATCTGATACATCAAATAAGTTAAGTGGATAAGTCTCAAGGATAATAACAGCCAATTAAATTATATTGTCAGTAATTAAATTTAATTGATGGATATCTGTTATCTTACGTGAGGAGATAATAAGTATTTAATATTAAGGCTCAAAAATATAAATTCGAATGTGATTAGGAGTACAATTATGATTCTTTAGTGGAATGAATTGTAATTTACGTAATTGAATCCTAACCCGGGATAGGTTTAGGAGATTTAATTACGTGGGAAGTCCTTTTCATATTTGCCTATTGGTCCCTGTTGTAGCCCTATAAACCCTCTCAGTTGGTTGCTAGGGTTAACATTTTGAGAAAAAAAAAACAAGAAACCCTAGGTCGGCCGAGAGATTCTACCATCTTGTGAGAGAGGAAGTATTTTTGGGAATACGACGAAAGGCTGAGAGGTTGGGTCGAGCAATCAAATCAAGCTGTTCCAACGTTCAAGTCTGAAGGTATAATCTTATACTCATAGATTAGAACGGTAAAAGATTTTTGTATTACTCATACGCTATAACTGTGATCTTGGGAGTATTCCGCGCTCCCCAACAAATACGATGAACTCGGCAATTGGTTTGCCAAGTTTGCTTTGAGATACGTGCAGATAAAGATAAATCCTTGTAAATTCAATTCTGAGCTTGTTTTAAGTCCGATTTGAGTGCCGCTTGCATCGTTGGACTCCTAAAATCGAGCTCTTAAAGTTGATAGAGGTTTACCTAAAAATATTATATAAAATAATTAAATATTAAATAATAAAGATAATTTAACTTATTAATTAATAAGTTTATGATGATTATTTGTGTGTTTTCATTTACCGACTTGCCCATCTTATAAATCTTGTCTCATATGTCTAACAAATATCGCAAGGGATGTTGCGCTCATAAACATTAAAGTTGGTTAGGAGATTTTATCGTTGTTAGAAGATGCGTTGTTCTCTACTTTTGTTGCAACTATGCCTTTATTTTTGGTTAGTGCAACTTTGATAATTTTTCTCTTGCTGCCATGAGCTATGGATCTATCTTTACTGGCACTGGCTCTCCCATTTTCTAAGAACAATTATCTCTTCCAGTCATTTTCTTCTTTCACCAAACGATTTCCAACCATTCAGAAAGAATAAACCTAAAACTAGCTAAGAATTACATAAAGAATTACATGGCCTAAATGAAGAGGATGTAGGAACTCTTCAAATAAATGAAAAGGCTATAAATGTTCTTTATTGTTCTTTAAAGGCTGATGAATTTATTTGGGTCTCAACATGTAAGATCTTTAAAGAAATTGAGATAACTTATAGTTATCCATGACGGTATAAATCAAGTTAACGAATCAAAAATTAACATTTTAGTTCATAATTATGAGCTTTTTAAAATGAAACTGAAGGAAGCTATTTCTGAAATGTTTATTAGATTTGCTTATATTATAAATACTTTGATATCTCTAAGAAAAACCTATACTAATGTTGAGAATGTTCAAAAATTATTATGTTTTTGCCAAAATTATGGGAGCGAACGATCACTTCAACCATTGATACCAAAAACCTCACTAAGCTAAGCATGGATGAGCTTCTTAACTCTCTTATGAGTTATGAACTCATTTTGAGCCAAAGAAAGGAGGAGAACAAAAAGAAAGATATAGATTTAAAATCCTCTACACTAACTATTAATTATGATATAGGATGTGACAAGGTAAGCGATAATACGAAAAAAATTTTATACTCGCTTGAAAGTTTAAAAGATTCTTGAAGAACAAAAAGGGAGATGGAAAGAGGAGAGTGAGAAAAGAAGCTATAAAGGGTAAGTCAAATAAAAAAGAAGCAATTCTCCTTATTTGTTATGAATGAAAGAAGTCAGAGAATATTCATGTAGAGTGCCCACAACTCAAGTAGAGCCAAAGGCTAAAGAAGGCTTTGGTATCAACTTAAAGCGATTGTAAAGTGGGTAGCTTTGAGGAAGAAACAAGTGATATTGAGGTAGTAACCTTTGCCTAATGGCAAAGGAAGATGAGGTAAGCAACTATAATATTGATCTTGAATTCGCTAGCTATGATGAATTAGATAATGGTTTTGAAGAATTGCATGAAAACTTAAGGAAATATGACTTAAAAAGTGTTCCCTAAAGAAATAAAATAGTTAACTTGAAAATGATGAAGAATTATTTAAAAATAAAAATTGCACTTGAGAGAATGAAAATGAAAATCTAAAATCATATTGCACATCAAATGAATGCTTGGCAAAAGAAAATGAAATACTAAAGAAAAGGGTGAATGATTTAACTAAAACTCTTCCTAAGCTCACAAAAGAAAAAGAAAATCTTGATATGTTATTAGAAACCTAAAGATATTGCTTACAAAAGATATGATTAGAATATGCACTTTCTAAATATAAAATGTATTTCAAAAATTTTATTGTAAAAAGAAAGGACTTGTCATTATTATAGAAATAAAGGACACATCCTTCACTCAAGCTCAATAACGAGGAATATCTATATGGGCATTAAATAGGTATATTTCAAGTTCAACATGCCAGAATCAAAGATGCTTGGACAGCACTTGCTCAATGGTACGAGAATGCATACCTTATAACTAGTAGGTTCTCCATATATATTATATGTTATCACTGATAAAACTTTCAAGCTAATCTCTAAAGTTAGTTAGGTTAGCCTAGCAGGCTAGTGGATTAATGACCATATGCCATATATAAAGTTGTATTTAAGTTATATTTATAATAAATATTTGGCAATTAAATTTCAAAAGTCCTAATAAACTTTGTTGGCTATTCTGTGAATTATCTTAAGAGTAATATTTTATACTTTATTTTGCCTATGTTCTTTTGATTCAATTTCAACTTCAATTATTTAGAATGTTTCCACTACTAGGACAAAGCTCAAACTCAAGTTGGAAAATCTATATACAAGAAAAAAAATGTATTTGCAACAATTATTCCCTACGGATAGTAAATTATACGTAGAAAAAAGTATTTTTCTTGACAAACATGTATATTCATTGGAAATACATTGTGATACGCTATTTTTTCCGATGGATAAGGGGCAACCATGGGAAATATCAATTATTCCATATGGATAGTAAATTATATGTAGGAAAAAGTATTTTTTCCCGACAAACATTTTATATTGTTGGAAATACATTGTGATATGCTTTTTTTCCGATGGAAAAGGGGCAACTATGGGAAATATTTTTTTTCCAAATGAACGGTTGGGAGAAGGCGTTGGAAATGAGTTTTTTTTTTTTTCATTGGCCCCAGGTTGCCCGCCAAGCTTTTTTCCCACGATCTATCTCCATCATTTCGTCTTCTCCCTTCCATCCTTTCGTCTTCTCCCTTTTCTTAAAAACGGACGACCTCTCCTTTCCATCCTTTCATCTTCTCTCTTCCCTAAAACGGAAGACGGCAATAGCATCCTCTCATCTTCTCCCTTTTCCTAAAAGGGACGGTGGCAACAACAACTGAGCACAGCGAACAGGCACCGGTGAGGCATCTTCTCCGTTTTTGTGGATGAGCACCAGCATTTATAGCAGCCCCTTTTCCTAGTTTTTGCTTATTTATAACAGCATTTATAGCATTTATAGAAATGTTATGAGCTTCCTTCAATCCCTCTTTCTTCCAGTGGTTTAGGATTTTTTTTTTGTCAATCTTTCTTTCTTCAGGTGGTTGATGATATGCTTTTACAACTTATTAATGTTTTCCTAATTTTTTGCTTAATTGATAGGACGAAATGGCTGGATTGAGTAAAAATTGGATGCAGATTACTAATAGATTATCACTTGAGTATAGAAATGGAGTGAAAGATTTTCTTGACTTCGCATTCGAGCACACAGATCTAGAAAATAAAATTTGATGCCTTGTATCAAATGTAACAATACTCGATATAGATCTCGACATGATGTTGAGGCTTCATGGGATAGTCCCATCTTATACTCAGTGCGTGGTCGTTATATGGTGAAGGTGTAGGTAACATTGAAAGTGATAATGTTGATATCAATGAAGGAACTGATATGGAAGATGAGGAGATAGATGATATGCAAGAGTTTATACATAATGCGTATGGAGTCCCTTATTTAGAGGGTGATGACTTTACAAATTTAAATACCAATGACCAAGATGAGCCTCATGAGAGACCTTCAATGTTTCATAGACTACTAAGTAAGACTGAGACATGTTTATATCAGAATTGCAAGAAGTTCTCAAAGCTATCTTTTGTTTTAAAGCTATGGCAACTAAAATGCTTTCATGGATTGAGAAACAAGGCTTTTGATGCTTTGCTTAAATTATTTAAGGAGGCACTTCCCGAAGGTGAGACATTACCAAATTCATTTATGAAGCTAGAAAGATGATTCGAAATCTAGGCCTTTATTATGAGAAAATTGATGCATGTGTCAATGATTGTATGTTGTTTTGAAAAGAGTATGCTAATGAGAACCACTGTGTTGTATGTGGGGCATCTCGATGGAAATCAAATAGAGGCAAAGCAAATTTTGTAAAATCTTTATCTTCGAAGAGTGGCAAAAAAATTCCTATTAAGACTTCACTTTCCATTGATTCCAAGGCTTCAGAGGTTGTATATGTCTTCGAAAACTGCTTCAGACATGAAATGGCATCATGACAAATGTCTTAAGGGTGGGGCTTTAAGGCATCCAGCAAATTCTCAAGCATGAAAACATTTAGATGAGTTGTATCCGTCATTTGCTATAGAGCCTCGAAATGTGAGACTTGGATTAGCAAGTGATGGATTTAATCCATTTGGAAATATGAGTACTGTACATAGTACATGGCCTATGGTGCTTATTCCTTATAATTTACCACCATGGTTATGTATGAAACAACCTTCCTTTATTTTGGCATTGTTCATTCCTAGTCCAAAAGCTTTAGGCAATGATATTGATGTGTATCTACAACCATTAATTGAGGAGTTAAAGGAGTTATGAAAAAAGGAGTCGAAACTTATGATGCTTTAATGAAACAAAACTTTCGAATGGATGCAGTAGTCTTATGGACTATAAATGACTTCCCTGCATATGTCAATTTGTTAGGATAGAGTACTAAAGGGAAGCTAGCATCACTACAAGAAAATGTGGTATTTGTGGCGAACCTATTATGGCGAAATATTTTCGTCGTTATAGGATACCTTATAACGACGAAATAAAAATTAAATTCGTCATAACAATTATTTATTACGGCGAAATAAATTTTCGCCGTAATATAAAGACTTATTACGACGAAATTATAAATTCGTCGTAATAAGTCAATATTTTATTTTACGAATTTTCTTTTTAAATTTTTTCTATCTTTATATTACGGCGAAAAATTATTTTGCCGTAATATAAAGACTTATTACGATGAAATTATAAGTTCGTCGTAATAGGTCAACATTCATTTTACGAGTTTTTTTTTTAAATTTTTTCTATCTTTATATTACGGCGAAAATTATTTCGCCGTAATATAAAGACTTATTACGACGAAATTATAAATTCGTCGTAATAGGTCAACATTTCATTTTACGAGTTTTTTTTTAATTTTTCTATCTTTATATTACGGCGAAAAATTATTTCGCCGTAATATAAAGACGTATTAAGACGAAATTAAAATTTGTTGTAATAAGACGACATTTTATTTTACGAGTTAATTTTTTTTAATTTTTCTATTTTTTTATTACGACGAAATTATTTTTCGCCATAATAAAAAGACTTATTACGACGACATTTAATTTCATCGTAATAAGACAACATTTCATTTTACGAGTTTTTTTTTTTAATTTTTCTATTTTTTTATTACGGCGAAGTTTTTTCGCCGTAATAAAAATACTTATTACGACGAAAGTAAAATTTCGCCGTAATAAGACAACATTTCATTTTACGAGTTAATTTTTTTAATTTTCTATCTTTTTATTACGGCGAAATTATTTTTCGCCGTAATAAAAAGACGTATTACGACGAAATTAATATTTCGTCGTAATAAGACAACATTTCATTTTATGAGTTTTTTTAAAATTTTTTTATCTTTTTATTACGGCGAAAAATAATTTTCGCCGTAATAAAAAGACGTATTACGACGTAATTAAAATTTCATCGTAATACGACAACATTTCATTTTACGAGTTTTTTTTTTAATTTTTTTATCTTTTTATTACGGCAAAAATTATTTTTGCCGTAATAAAAATACTTATTACGATGAAATTAACATTTCGTCGTAATAAGTCAATACTTTGCCCCTTTTCCGCTGATGCCCGCTCTCTCCTATGAGCGCCTACCCATTCGCGAAACCCTAACCCTCATTCGTTCGCCGACCCCCCAGCGAGTTCCTCTCCTCCGCCACACCCCGGACGCCGGAACTAGGGGAAAAGGTGTCGACCCCGCGAGCTCCTCTCCACCGCCACACCCCGGACGCCGGAACCAGGGGAGAAGTCGCCGACCCCGTGAGCTCCTCTCCGCTGCCACACCCCAGACGCAGGAACCAGAGGAATTTCATAAATGTACGTGCTATCCTTCTTTGCTTCAGTAGCCAGTATGAACTCATTTCTGAATGGCCATGCATTTTACAAATTACTGAAGAGTATGTACTGGAGATGTGCTTGATAACTTCTCTGGTAGTCGGAGTTCCAATGCCTGCTTCCTTCTGTTTATATTGCTTTCAACTGTCTTCTTTCCTTCTTCTTTGGTGTCCGTTATCTCTCTCTGTTTTGCATTACATGATCCAATCTTCTTGTATTGGTGATGCGCTACCTCTTTTGTCTCGATATTTCTTCTGATTGTTATTTTTCTTTCATGCATTTTCTCTTTTAGAAGTTTCGCTGCATTTTATTTTTTTGCCCAGTTCGATCAGATTGTCCTCTGCCTTTTTGTTTTGTGTCTCCCTTCTCTATATTATCTCGATTACATCCGGTGGCTTCAGTTGTTGTTTCTACCGATCGATTTACTTCCACTTTTTCTCCCTTGAACGATAGCGTCGCATATTCCAACTTTCCTCTGCTTTTTGTTACTCAAATTTCCTTTGTTCTCACCAAATTTCTCGAGTGCCTTTCGTCAATGATTGCTCTTTTGTCTGGCAGGCGCATGCAATCTTCTCTACTTGTCAATATGTTTCAGATCGCATTTGTTTTGCTCCAATTCGGCTATCATGTTTTTGGATTGGTTTCATGCATTTTTTAACACCATTTATCATATAACTTTGTCCTCCTCCTCCTCCTCCTCCTCCTCCTCTTGTTGTAGCATTTCACATCTTGTTTTATTTCAAAAGTCTACTTAATGTATCCGTTTTCATTACCTTGAGCTCTGTCTGTTTCGTGTGCTTCAGCTTCTCTCCCTGTTTCAGAGTGGAGGATTCTGCTTAATATTGAATTTATTTGAGTATTCTGCTTCCATAATTATGAAGTCCTGCTAGATGTATAGTTATGTTGTCGAGCTTTATGTTTGAGCTAGCCATTCTTTGATGGAACCCATGTGTATTTCATTTAATGTTGACTAATGATGGATTGTTTAAGATGACTACATCCCAGGGACTTTCAGTTACAACACTCTTGGCTTTCAAGTTTGTTATCTCTAATGGCAGTGTGTTGATTATTGGCTACAAGAATAAGCGAAAAGGTGGATTACTTGCTTGAAAATATGAAACTTGAATACCTAAAAGGTTAAAATTAGCATACTGGAATATGGTTCTGATCAATTGCTTCTTCTATCTTCCTTCTTAGCATGGTAAATCTTACGGGCCAAACAAAATAAAGACAATGGAAAGGAAGAAGAAACATAATAGATATAATGGCAGGATGGCATATGGATTTGGATTACATAACTTTTCATGCCTATTTGAGAGACAAGAAATAAGCTGGGTTATAAACTAGGTGGAGATGATGACAGTTATGTTAGTCCGGATTATGGAAAACTAATTGAAATGGAACAAAATGGTAAGTCAAAAGCACTTTCTTGATCCATAGCAAATAGGAGAGTATGTTTAGGAAAGACAGTTAAAAAATGCTGAGAAATCAGGTGACTTTGTTTAGGACAATTCTCATAGAGACTTCGAAAAGAAGTCAGGTGGTGATAGGTCAGTGAAGGGGAGGATGGTTCCCTTGATGGGAAGGTGTAAGGGAGAAAAATAAAGGCTGAGGGAAAGCTCAAACAGGGAATGCTTCCTCATACTTAGTTCTGTCATTTTATGGGATTAACTGAACTTTACTTAATGATTGTTTGGAATACCACTTTTGACAGGGATTAACTCTTTTTAATATACTACGGATAATGTGTTAGAATAGGTAATCAAACATATAGATGAACTTAATGATTGTTCTGTCATTTGAGTCTCGTAGTTCAGTTACTCTGTTGAACCTGAACTGCACTGATAGTGCACAGGGCTGCACTTGAATTACTTAATAGATGGAACAAAGTTTGCCATTTATGTTAGCAAGATAATTTTGTAAAAGTTATTCTGTACAAGCAGAATCGAAAAGCATATACTTAATACTAACTCAACCTTCTTTCTTTGGCTGCTTGGATCACTTCATTTGCCTATTTCTTTGCTACTCAGATTTAATAGTCAATTTGCTATTGTTGTTTTTTGGTATTAGCAACTGCAAATTACTTTCAGCTGGTAGCTAACTTTTTCTTTTTTGACGTACAACAGCTGGTAGCAAATTATTTTCAGTGGCTATTATCCGGAGGTCGGTGGGGGTCCATTCCATTAAAGGACAGCAGCTATATCATCCCTCGGTTCAATGTAAGTTTCATTCGTAATTTGAGTATATATGTCAATGTTCTTCTAGATGGATCGATGCTTTGATGGTATATATTGCTAGATGGAGTGTAGAAAGGTCTAGGAAAAATCTGGGTGCCCCCTTTTGTTTATTGTGCAGGGGAGGGGATTGGATTCCAAAGAATCAAATGGAGCAATGAAAACTGACAATCAGCTTAGTGAATTGCCCTCAC
Source organism: Calamus simplicifolius (assembly GCA_900491605.1). Classification (NCBI taxonomy): domain Eukaryota; kingdom Viridiplantae; phylum Streptophyta; class Magnoliopsida; order Arecales; family Arecaceae; genus Calamus; species Calamus simplicifolius. The sequence goes on along the minus strand of UESW01003946.1, from coordinate 1,432,936 downwards.
ATTGTAGGGCTTTTCAATGAGAGTAAGAAGGGAATAAATGTAGGAGAGAGGGGATTTGTTAAATTGCTATGTTTTTTATGCCTTTGATTTTAAGAAAATTTAGCATACTTACTGTTTGGATTCATGATGTTATAGTAGGACAATTCACTAACATAATCTTGCAACAAACAGCTGTTGTACGTCACCAACGATGCTGATTGATAAGAGTTGGATACATAAGAAATGAAATTGTCCAGAATATGATGCCGGTATTAAGAAGTTCATAGAAAAGGCAAGGCTTCATGTTAATGAAGAAGGGAAGATACGTTGTCCTTGTGTGCGGTGTTATAATGGCAAATGGCATAAGCCTGATTTAGTTAAATTACACTGTATGTTAAAGGGTTTCTCGAAGACGTATCAGACGTGGTATTTTCATGGAGAACAGTTTGGAAGCAATGTTTCAGATGAAAATGAGAATGAAGATGATGACCCAGAAAGGGAACAAGATGAGATGGTCGAAGCATTGCAGGACATCGCTGGCCCAAGTGGTGCTCACACTGAGGTTGGCAATGATGATGACAATCCGATGATGTCTGACCATGAAAGGACCGATCACAGTAAGAAATTGGATGATCTTTTCAATGAGGTGGAATCCGAGCTTTATCCTGGATGTGAAAAGTTTTCTTCTTTGACATTCTTAGTGAAGTTAATGCACATTAAGGTCCTCAATCGATGGACAAATAAGTCTTTCAATATGTTGCTTGAACTATTAAAAGAGGCATTTCCGAATGGTACTAGAATACCATCTTCGCACTATCAGGCCAAAAAGAAGATGAATGAGTTGGGTTTAGGCTACGAGAACATATATGTATGCAAGCATGATTGTGCTATCTTTTGGAAGGAGAATGCCTATTTAGAAAAATGTCCGGTATGCAATGAGCCTAGGTACCAAGTGGTTAAAGACAAAGGTAAGAAGATACCTTATAAAGTTATGCGGTATTTTCCACTCACACCTCGTTTGAAACGTCTATATGCCTCAAGATATACAGCTGAAGATATGAGGTGGCACTATGATAAGCGACCGATCACAGATGGGGTGTTACGGCATCCAGCAGATGGAGAAGCATGGAAAGATTTTGATCAAAAGTATCCTAATTTTGCCAGTGAACCAAGAAATGTAAGGTTAGGTCTTGCTACAGACGGATTCAATCCATTTGGGAACATGAGTAATGCATACAGTAATGTTCTCTATAGCCAACACATTGATCAGCTAAATCCAACTGGACCGAAACAACTGGACCAATTACAAAAGGAAAGATTTTTGGAGTGGTTTAAAAATGAAGTAAGCCCGTAAATTCATTTATATTCAATTAATATATCATGTCTTTATTTCAAATGACGTTGATGTTTGGTTTATCCAGATGTTAAATAAGCATTTTGCTGGGGCATCTGAAGCTACTGATGAGCTTTATTCATTGGCTATTGGTCCCGACAGTCGTGTGTTCTCGTATACTGGCTGTGTGGTGAACGACGTTAAATTTATCACTGTTACTCGGGATGTCGGCCATAAAACACAGAAGTGGCATTTGTGTTCCCTCTACTCATCTAGGAGAAGAAATTACCTTTTATGGTATATTATTAGAGGTCCTTGAATTTCAATTTGTTAAAGGTTGTAAGGCGATAATGTTCAAGTGCAAATGGTTTGAAACTGAACCAAAGCACAGGAGAATGCAACAACATTATAATATTACAAGTATAAATATAAGTTCGGAATGGTACAAACATGAGCCATTCATTTTAGCATCACAAGCTGAAAAGGTTTTCTACTTGGATGATTTGAAGAACAATTCTAATTGGAAAGTGGTATACAAGGTTAGTCATCGTCATTTGTGGGATATTCCAAAAAAAGATGATGATGTTCAGGAAGAAGTATATCAAGAAGATGATTCAGCAGCCCTTCGATTCACATGTGAGCAACCTAACATGGACTTAATAACATCTCGGCGTACGGACACTGATGCTGAAATAGTTGCAACTCAAGAAAACATTAGAGGTCATAGTGATGTCGGTCAAGAAGACTTTATATGCGAAGATGTTGAGGAGGACGACACACTAGCTGATTATGACAGTGAGGGATCTATACATAGTTCTGATATGGAGGATGATGAAGAAAATGAGCATATTAGTGATGACAGTGATTAATTTGGTAGCATTCATTTTTTTTTTACTTATTATAACTATATGTTCTTATACTTTCTTATTTGTTAATTCTAGTTTGTATGTTTGTTTGCAGATGTCTTCGAGAGATACTCCTGCTACATCGAGGCGAGATGATTCTCCTAACATTCCAGCTCTGACAGAGGGGTCATCTGTCGGCGCATCAGGTAATAACTCTATTTTAAACTTATATTATTTGGCTATGTTTCTTTATGTTATTTTGCACTAATTTAGTTCATTATGTTTTGCAGCTACATCATCAAAGAAGAAGGGACGAGGTCCTGCTCGCGGATACAAGTCCGCACATCTGATTGATACGCGTCGTGGACAGAAGTTGCCTATTCTTCTGCCACCTGAGGTTGGACGGCCATTGGGTGAGTTTCGCTCTGAGTTTCTGACCGAGATAGGAGTGGTTGTACGTGACATGGCACCACTTGCGGTCAGAAAGTGGAGTGAGATCACTGATGCACAGAAAGCACCTATGATCGATCGACTTCAGGTCAGTATAATTGTATTAGATTACTTTAGATTACGTTTAATGTACTTAATATACCTTATAACTTTTATAATATATATATATATATATACTTGCAGGAGAAGTTCGATCTTGATATGAATTTAGATCATATTAAAAAAGGTATTGAGTTTCAAATGAATAAAGTTTATCGAGAATTTAGATATCGGCTTCATATCCACTTCATTAGTCACGGTGGGGACAGAAGTGTGAGCTTAGCAAAACAAAATAAGCCATCTCGTGTCTCGCAGAGTGACTGGGACTTTCTATGTGATTACTTTTATTCAGATGATTATAAGGTAAATACATCCATACAAATATTTTAATAGTTTATATTTTTTATAAACTCATATAACCATTTTCATTAATTCTTTGATGTAGAAAAAATCTGAAACAAATAAATCTAATCGGGAATTGCAGCCATATGCTGCTCTCACTGGATCGAAGTCTATACCGGCTCACTCTTATGATATGGTAAGGAATACTGTGAATCTAGTGCTTTTATATTCTAAGCATGAACCTAGGTATTCGATGCATGGGTCTAGTTGGTCTGAATTTGTCATCGTGTTGTAATGCCTGCGTATCTTATTGATTGAGAATGGTTGTTTTATGTTGGTTGTAGGTTTGTTTCTTTATGTTTGAATATGCCATGAATTGGTTTAGATTACGTGGAAATTTTATTTTTGTTTCTCACTGATATTCTTGGATCTGCTTGTGTGTGAGTTTTGAGCAAACTTCACTCAAAATTTTAAGAAGATAGATGATAACACTAGAATCATGGCAGCAGATAATTACCTTGTAAACTAAACTAATTCTTTAGCATCATATGTGTCTCCTATCAGTAATCATGCATATATGATAGCATGCCTTTGAACCTCGTTAGGTTACCCTGCAAAGCCTAAATGGCCATTTGACAATCATAGACCAGAGCTTAATCCATGCAAATTTGCCCCTCCTAATCTCAAAGAAAAAAAATAGCGCTGCAAGATGTGTATAAAACTGGTTAAATTTCTATTCTAGAATTGGCACTTGCCTATAACAATTCAAGGACCATCATTTAAAAATCTCAACAAAAGCTCTCAAGAGAAAGAAGCCATTAAATAATAATTTCATAACAAAAGGGAAAAAAAATACTCCTCTGTGGCTTTTTAATGTTCGAACAAATCACTGAAAATATGCTCCAAAGAACTCTAAGAAAAAGGAAAACTTCCTCTCTTTCCTCTTATTGAGTTTGTTTTGTCAGAGATCACGGCTCAATTTAAATTTCACTGGAGGAGCTCAACTGCTATATGCCAGCTTCAAGTTTCAATTGTCCTTGTATAATCAGATTCTGATCATTGAATTCCTGTTTTTCATTCTGTCTGAGTCTTTTTTTGTGTGGCTAAAATCCACTCTTGATTTTATCTTATATATCTGCTGTATCGAAGCATTGGACAACAGAACGTGCAGTACGGTTTCAATTAGTTGTGTTCAATGAAAATGTTAAGCTGCTACAAGGACTCTAACATGCTACCTAAATTGTCCTAGCATTCAGATAGAGAAAGAGAGAGTGATGTAGTGCTAAATACAGCTGCAATAGTAATGATCAATTGGACCATGCCAGAACTCATTGGAGCTGGCTGATTTGTTGCCAGAGACTCCAAAATCCTATCATACTTGATTTAATTTTATCAAAAATATAATTGTATTAGATTATTCCATTGATACATTGATAATTGTATTAGATTATTGTCTTAAATTATTGTTTTAAATTATTATTGTTTTTTTTCAGAGAGATCCTGTTACTGGAGAGGAGCCATCAAGACTTCATCTGTGGAATACTCTTCATTTTGATAAAAAGAAGAATCAATGGATAAATGAAAAAGCTGAAGAAACCCATGTAAGTTTTATCAATTAAAAATACAATATTATTGAATGTAATGTTTTATACTAAACATATTGAATTTGTTTTCTTTCATTGCAGGCACAGTTAATAGAGCGACTTTCCTCACAGGACTCTACAGTAGAACCAATCAATGAGGATGTCATTTGGAGGAGGTTTTAGGCTCTAGATCTGGTTATAAAAGAGGATGGGGTCCATTACCGAAGGGTACATCGAGAATTAGAGGTAGTTCTTCATCTTCTGAAAGCTCACAATTAAAGGGTGAATTACATGAGTGCCGAGAGCTCATCGCTCAGCAAGAGAAGACTATCCAGGAACTACAGGCGACGACTGCTGAGCTCGCTGCTTTCATGCGACAGTTTGTGCCTGGATATCATCCTAGTGGATCCCAGCAGACTTCACCTCCATAGTACATGTATTTTTTTTTAATTATGTATTTTTTGAAACATTGTATATGATGATTTTATTGAAATGAATGAAAACTTTTATTAAATTATTTTGTGAAACTTTTATATTAGAAAATTATTTCTAGTATCGTTGCTTTAATATATTGTAACAGGTGCAATACAAAAAAATATTAAAATAAAATTTTAATATTTTTTAAAATATTAAAATTTATTACGGCGACTTATTTTCGCCGTAATATCAACCTATTACGGCGAAAATAAGTCGCCGTAATAGGTTTTAATTATTTAAATTTAATAAAAATATTAAAATATTATTTATTACGGCGACTTATTTTCGCCGTAATATCAACATATTAAGGCGAAAATAAGTCGCGTAATAGGTATTTAATTAATTTTTAAATTTAAATAAAACCTATTACGACGACTTATTTTCGCCGTAATAGGTTGATATTACGGCGAAATCGCCGTAATAAATTTTTAATATTTTTAAAATTTAAATAAAAACTATTACGACGACTTATTTTCGCCGTAATAGTTGATATTACGGCGAAAATAAGTCGCCGTAATAAATTTTTAATATTTTTAAATTTAAATAAAAACCTATTACGGCGACTTATTTTCGTCGTAATAGGTGATATTACGGCGACTTATTTTCGTCGTAATAGGTTATTACGACAATATATTACTACGACGATTTGTAATGTATTACGACGAAGTTTTTATCATCGTAATAAGTTATTACGACGACATTTGTACCTATTGCGATGAATTAATTCGTCATAATAAATCATTTTTTTTGTAGTGCATGTCCTTGCTGTAATAAAGATACATATTCATATTGGCTGAACATTGTGGTAAGTTTTGCTATATTGGTAGTCGTCGTTTCTTGGCCCTTAACCATAGATGGCAAAATTCTAAAAAGGAATTTAATGGTGAGAAGAGCTAAGGCCACCTCCTAAGCAGTTGTCAGGATATGATGTGCTTGATCAATTGCATGGGCTCAGACATATTATATTTGGTAAGATTGGTAAAAAAAAAATGGGGAGACTTCATGTAAAGCTATAATTGAAAAAGAGAAGTATTTTCTTTGAATTACCATATTGGAAGGGCCTTCTCTTGCGTCATAATTTAGATGTCATGCATATTGAAAAGAATATATGTGATAGTGTGGTTGGTACACTCTTAGACATTGAAGGAAAAATAAAAGATAGTCTCAAAGCTCGTCGTGATCTTAAGGATATGGGTGTAAGAGAAAAGCTTCATCCAACACTAAATGAAGGAAAGTGGACATTTTCTGCTACATGTTATACACTGTCTACGGAAGAGAAAACTGCTTTATGTGAGTTTTTAAAGAATATTAAGGTGCTGATGGATATTCCTCAAATATTTCCAGATGCATTCATTCCAAAGAGCACAAGATATCTGGATTAAAAAGTCATGACTGTCATGTCCTTTTGTTAAATTTTTTACCACTTGCAATTTGTGGAAGGTTATGTAAACCATTATCAGAAGCCTTAATTGAGCTTTCCTCTTTCTTTAAAGAATTGTCTTCAAAGGTTTTATGGATGGAAGATATGGAAAGTTAGAGGCTGCCATTGCAATAACACTTTGTAAGTTGGAGATGCTCTTTCCACCATCATTTTTTGATATTATGATGCATTTGCCACTACATTTGGCGAACGAGGCTAAAATTGCTGGACTGGTACAATATCGTTGGATGTACCCGATTGAACGGTTAGCATTTTGAATTTCCATATTTATAGTATAGATATATTTATCCATTTTCTTGGTATTATTCTTATTATTGCTTTATACTTTCAATAATTATAGGTACTTATGCATACTTAAACATTTTGTGCGTAACAAAAGTTGTCCTGAGGGTTCAATTGCAGAGGGATATATTGCAAAAGAATGTGTCACATTTTATTCTAGGTATCTACATGGTATTGAAACAAGATTCAATAGATTGGAGAGAAACTGATGAATGCAAAATCTCATCATGGGTTAGCAGTTTTTGCACAATTTGGTTGTACTTTCCAAAATAATAAGAAGAAGAAGGTTAGATTCAGACGTAAGCTAAGTAGAATGGAGCTACTACAATCTCATCTATGTGTGCTAAAAAATTGCAACGAAGCTTTACAATACTTAAAGTAAGTAAGCTCTTCTTATTTAATATTTTTATATATGACTTGTAGCTAATGCAACATTGTGATAGAAATGATTATATTGTTTAGTGAGTATGACAACATGATGGCAAATTCACAAGTTCATAATGCTGGCCAACCTCAACATACTCAATTATCTGAATGGTTTGAAAACATGTAAGTGATATAATCCTTTTTTAAAAAAAATAATATACTATTCAAACAATTGAAACAAAAAATTACATAAATTATATTAAATGATATGCTAACGATCTATTTTTAATTATAATAGGTAGCGCAATTGTACTTCAAAGGAAACGAACAAGTGAGTGAAGAACTATATCAATTGGCATGTGGTCCAGATTCAATAGTTACAATTTATGATGGCTACAAAATCAATGGGTTCAAATTTCGTACCATGCAACGTGATAGTGGAAGGGTAACACAAAATAGTGGAGTTTTGTTAAGGGAATTATAGGCACAACGAACATGGACTATTATGTGTACTAACTGACATTGTGGAATTGCATTATATGGAAGGAAATCGAATTGTTTTGTTTAAATGTATCTGGTGAGATGTTCATGGCCCTGGTAGGGGAATTGAGAAAGATCGTTATGGCTACATAAGTGTCAATAAAATGAAAATTGAATACCAATGAGCCATATGTACTAGCATATTAGGTGGAGCAAGTTTTCTTGTGATGGTTAAGACACAACCTCGTGCCTTCTATGATATGTCAATTGAGGAAGAGAGCATCGATTGGAGGAAGAATGTGCATTTCAGCAAGATGAATCCCATCCTAAAGCTTTGTCAAATATGATAGAAAATTATGATGACGTGGATGATTGGATTAGGAATGGCCTTCCTCCTCGAAGTATCGATGCAGAGTTATCGGATGAGGATAGACTTGAAATTTTGCAATAGAAGATGATTCTGACGAAGATCATAATGGCCTCTCTAGCAGTGAAATTTTTGCATTAACAGATGATTGTGATGATGAGGATGATAATGACAATGAGGAGGAAGAACTATGATGGCATGAGCTTCTATTGTTGAAGTTATTTACTTATGCAAGCACTACATGTTATATATTTGCACAATTTTAATTTCTTTTTGTTCTTTTTCTACTTTTGACTAAGCATTTTTGTGAAAGCCCTTTAATGAAATTTATTTCAATGTTTATTAATTGCATTGTTTTGATGATATCTGGTTCTTGTTTCTTTACTAAGTTTGATGGATGATGACTTTTATGATATGTTAAAATTTGCCTTTAAATTGAATTATTGTAATACCATATGGAACAAGCAAAAGTTTTACTAACTTAATATATAAAGGTAGATAATTATGGCTAAACTAGTAATCGCAAAGGGAGATGCATTACTAAAGGTAGAGGCACATAAGTTAATACTATCATCCAACAAGGCCTTTCACCTACTATTAGAGAAAATGTTAACTGTGTGCAAGAGGGTGAAAATGATAACTTTAGTAAGTATCTTTAAATTTTATATTTTTTATATTCCTAATTCTTTTTATTCAAAGTGGTTTTTTAATTTCTTTTTTGTATGCTTATGATTTTGCAGGTTTAGCCATGAATACTACAAAAAAAGGACGAGGGAGGACTTTGAACAATAAGCTGAAAAATTCAAAGACCAAGAAAATAGTGGAGTGGGATCACAAGGGAAGAATTGCATGAGAGAATCATGCTCAATTTGCAAGTTGATGTGGTATAATAGTTAGAAATCGATCCTTTGTACCCCTTAAAGTTAAAGGATGGAGTGAAATTCCTGATGATAAAATAAGGAATATGATTAACCGCATCATGGTAAGATTTTTGTTAGTTATTTAATTATAGCATCACTAATTTTAACATTACTAAACTGTATTATCTTTTCACAGGATTATTTTATTCTCTTTGAGGAAGGACTCGATAAGGCTGAAGTTATAAGAAGGATAAAATATGTGATAAGAAAAAGTTAATGATCAATATAGAGAGTATAGGAATGAGTTGTATGAAATTTATAAGAATCGACATAAAGATCCAGCAAAATTAAAGTGCTTACTAGATGAGGTTATACCAAGGATGATTGGGAATGGCTTGTTGCCCATTGGAATAGTGAACTTTTCAGGTATGAAAAGCATGAGCATGAAGCAATAGAAAGATGATTGTTTTAAGTGTCTTTTATGTATTAATTTACTAATTTATCAATATTTACTTGCAGAAAATGAGCAAAGCAAATGTAGAAAATAGATCAAAACTAAATATGGTTCCTTGTACCAGTAGGACTGCTTTCAGTGTAATTGAACAATGACTAGTATGAATAATATAAATAATATAAATTTATTTTATAATTCTGACCTTATAGTTGTGTATTCTTTTTATTCTTACTAAATTTTTAATTACAGACCCAAGCTGCAAATGGGGTGCGACCAAGTAGGTTGGAAATGTTTGAAAAAACCCGTACGCGTAAGAATGGTTCTTTAGTTGATGTGCAGCTGAAGAAAAAATGGTATGAAAATGTTCATGTATTAGAAGATCAAATGATTTTTTGCTTATGTTTTTATCAGCATGCATCATGGTTTTGTACTCATTTACTCTGAATGCTATTTAATACTTCTTGTTTATGAAATAACTAGTGTTGCTTCTTGAGATTGAATTATAAGACCATCAAATTCGTAATGAAAATGAAACATATTGCAGCATTAAGCTACGTAGCCATATCAAATGATTAAAAAAAAAAAATCCATTGTTACACTTGGGTTATAATTAGGCATGTACTCTCATGTTGGTTAATATGTCATGATCCATTCAAATGTTGATACAAAGTCTCTACTCCAGTAATATATATAATTGAGAAATTCTGCCACTATTTTATGATCATCAAGAATAATTTATAGCTGAATTGTTTGTTTAAAATCCCATATGATATTACTGGTCTAGTTTAAAAGCCCAAACCAAAGCTAAACCTTTTTTTCAATTTCAGAAATTTTAAACCAAGATAAACTGAGAGAACAAAAGCAAATCAGCTTTAACCAAACCAAAATCATGGTTTCAGATCAGTTTTATGGTTTAATTAGTTTTCTTGCACATCACTAACAATAACTCTATGTTGATTACTGGGCCTACAATTTTGATTCCTGCAATATTGTAAACCTCAATTAAACTCCAACTTGAAGCACCAATATAGCTATAAAATCATGTTATATTTTACTCAATTATCTACCATAAGATAGGTAGTCAAAGAAGTGGCATATTAATTGCATTAGACTTTCAACTCTAGAAAATTTTGAATTCACCAAACTGTATATATAAAATTTATGTTCCTTAAAAGAATACATCCTATTGCATGAATTTCCTTTTTTAATGTTTTTGTTATTTTTTTAAAAGATTTAGTTCAGATAGATAGATGCATTCATAATGTGCCTTTACCTTATTGAAAATTGAAAACTTGGCTAATGTACATACAACCCTTTGTTTTGGGATTTAAAATATATGTTTAACAAATAAAATGAAAAAATAAAAAATCAACCAGGTTGAAAAGGTCACTTGTATTCTGCTTGGAGAACTTCCCTCCTAAATATATGCTAGTTTCATTTTCAGTAGCATTCATGCAAAAGCTGCCATAAATTTTATCCAAATTTTGAAATTTCATGGGTTTTCCATTTTTTTCTTAAGAATGAATAAAAAGATATTGTCCAATTTTGGATAATGACATTATACTGACATCATCTGGCCTGTAGTAATTGAAGATGTTGCAAGTTACTGATAGGCCATATGGAGTCAAATTTACACTCAAGTGTAACACGACACCCCAAGGTACTTTCAGCTGCTGCAACTCAATATATGATTGCTTTGGCTGTAGGATAATTAAGTTGCAGCATTTGAATTACATTTTGCAGCTAAAATTATGGACATCTATGCCACCTATTGCTTGTTTTTGGTCCAAAGATGAAATTCTTAATGCATCAAAACTAAAGCGTCCAGTTATAGTAACCAAACATGCCATAATTTTTTTTTGGGACAAGGAATTGGGCAAAAGAAGCAAGATTGTTATTTCATGTGATCATACAATCAGATATTGGTGAGGCCTAAAAAACAATAAACACGACTGTGAAAAAAACATTAATAATAATACACCACCTGCAGATTATGATGAAATGTATCATTGGCAAACTTTTTAAAATTGCTTCTTTCCATGTACCATAAAATGTATCATGTATCATGTATCAAAGTTGCTTCTTTCCAAGTATCAAAGTATCAAAGTTGCTTCTTTCTATGTATCATGTATCACGTATCATTAATGAATCTAGTTACCTTTTTCTATGTATTATGTATCATGTATTTGAGAATTTAAATTTCAATGCAGGCACAAGTAAAAGAACTTAAACAAAAGAGTGATGAGGAAGAGGTTTTTCTTGATGATGAAGAAATATTTATGCATGTTTTTGGCCCAAGTAAACGTGGTCGTCTTCTTTGTGAAGGAATGGGTCCAAATCAATCTACTTTGAGGTCTATTCAAGCTCAAGAATCAAGGACCATGATTGAAGATGCAATAAAAAGAGCAGAAAATGCAGAATTAAGACTTGAAACTGCTGAAAAGGAATTGCATGACATGAAGAAAAATTTCAGAACACTGAAAAGGAGTTTCAAGATATGAAAGAGAAACTTGCAACACTAATGAATTTGGTAGCAAAGCAAGTGGAAGAGCAAGTATGACTATATGTAATTATATTTTATTGGAATTTAGTTGTCTTTTGGTGGTTACTAGTTAGGTTAGGTATGACTATATGTAATTATGTTGATACATATGTGAATTTGTAATGTTTATGGTGGATAAATTATGTAGTTTGATTAAATTTTATGGTTTCATTAATTAAGTTTTGAGTTTTTATTTTAAAATTTTTTTAGCATTACTGATTGAATATTAATTCCAGCAATATATCTTTCTAAAGGAGTATATTTATAGTTATTGCTAAAAATAAGTATATATAAGTTGATATCTAAATAGGTATCTAAACTTTTTGTTATAAATATTACTGATTGAATCAATTAGTTAAGAGCATTAAGGCTCTTAAAGTTGATCATGACCATAAATATCTATCTAGACAGTTTAAAGGACTGCATAAAGAAAAATAGATAGCTAGATAGTTAACAATTCTTAAAACCGCCCAACAAATAGCATTGCAGAGAGGAGGATTATATAAGGTTAGATCAATGATGGGGAAAGATAATCTTCCCATTTCCTATTAGGAAGATGCGTTGTTAACCATTGCTTACATCCTCAACCGTGTAGTCTCTAAGTTTGTGTCTTCCACCTCATGAGTTTTGGTTTGGTAAAAAGCTTGATTTAGATAATGTGCAACCCTGGGGATCTATAGCTTTTGTTCATACACCTTCTCATATATATGGAAAGTTAGGCCCTATAGAGAAAATGTGTATCTTATTAGATACCTAAAGCATTCTAAGGATTATATATTTATTGGTAAATAAGTTGATAAAAGTATAATAGAGATTAAGTCTTAGGATGTTGCCTTATAAAAAGATTTTTTAGCAAAAGTGGGGATACCAAGGACTTTTTATAGGAAAAATTGTTCCTAGGGAATCCCAAGATCCCAGGTGAAGCATGCAAGTATTTTATTTAAATTTAATCTAATTAAATTTATATAAAATTATGCCATATATCTATAATTGGAAGCATGCAAAATTTAAAATTAAATTTTTATATCTTTCAGTTTGTGTACCGGTTGCAAAAGCTGGATGCAGATCTAATCGCCTATGAATATTCCTGTCTTGATGCTTTGCGAGAGTCGCACGTGCCACTCCTTTATTTCGTACGTACGTCAGGATTCCTTGAGACATGGGATATAAAAATAGAAGGAATAATAAAGTGGAGAACTCTTCTCCAAGAGAAGAGACCCTTTCTTTTCATAATGGACTTCTCTATTTTGGATTTCTCTCTGCTACCGTGAAAGAAAAGGGTTGAGAAGTGCTTCTTAAGTCTCTGATGGAATATGATATAAACCCAGCATAAAAATCAACCCAAAAATAACTTTTTGATTTGTTTTATAGATAGGATAATATTAGTACTCCGAGAGCAATCCGATGGTTCAAATGGAATAAAATTTCTTTACCATATAGATGAACCACGTGCATGAATGCATTGTCAACGTGTAAAAGAAAGTATATTAAAAATTATGGATTCACATCATCTCAATGGTAAAATGGTAATTTAAATAAAATTTTAAATTCACGCCATCTCAATGATAAAATCATAATTTATATGAAATTTTAAATTCATGCTATTTTAATGGTAAAATCATAATTTGTACATAATGACACAATCATAATTTACATGATACAACCGTAATTTATATAAAATTTTAAACTCCCATTGTTGCACACATTCGAAGGGCACAACGGTAATTTAAAAATATTTAAAATATCTATAAATATAAAAATAATCAGATTAAATTCGTTTGAAGTCCAAATTGAAATTCGGAAGAACCCATGCGAAGATCTCGAACCATACTTTGCATTGAACTTATCTAATTTTTAATTGAAGTGATTTATGATTTCAAAATTCATAAGTAAATAATTAGATGCTATATTGGATATCCGATTCAAACCACTTTGAAATCGGATCTAAACCACTCTATCGTCAGACCAACCATTAGTCTATGGTTCAAGTCCTACCCCATAATGGATCTAAATAAATTTTAAAAATCTACTTGAGTTACAAACTAACTCAAGTTTATCCCCAGAATAAGTACTACCACTAATGCTCAGTGCTAGCTAGACATCGTTAGTATAAACTCAGTATTATCCATATAACCAAGCCCCACTTAGATCATGGGTCAAGCCTTTCTCCAGGTCATCTGACTATGTATGTGACTCCATTGGTTTGAATCTAAATCAATAGCATAAGAATACTTTCTATACCAATCGATATGACCATCTAGTAATGGTACCCGACGTCCAAATAGATCGAATGTATGTAAAGCAATATTCAGGAATCTAGGCTATGGTTATCGTATAATTCATTCCCTTGTCCAAATACTCAAGATGAATTCAGAGTTCACTGCTAACTTTCAAAAAATATCTAAGTGTGTTTCAACGTGCTCAATCCTGTGACTTCTCACATGGATTACCCTAGCCAACGTTTTGCAAAATTGAAACACAAACTGAGCATTAACTCTAATACTTAGAGCGGACAATTCCATCTTGACTCATTACTGACTTAACAAGTACTTGACTGCACCCAGCAACCTTTTGTCACTGGATTAGAAATTCAGGTAGCCCAGTGCCTAAGTACAGTGAGTTGCTTACTAAGTTACCATAATAGTCTCAAGTCAAAGGGATACTTATACCCATTGTCCTTCTGTGAGATACCCTTGACAGTAGAGTACTCAATAGAGGTGAATCATTGTTCAATGAATGTACTTCTACACTCACCTGCATGCCATAGTAGTGTCATACACTCTTTGATTTAAGAGGGCAAACCAACCTATATGGCACACAATGACTTATACTTGATTACGTTGTCGTCTTAGGTAATAATATATTATTTGATTGCGAACCCATTTAAGAATTACTCGATAATTCTTATTTTCTTGATAAATATAATTCTAAGGACTACAACATATAAGAGTTCTATTGGAAGATAAAAAATATGTTATACTGCCAAAATAACTTTCATTAATCAAATAAATAATGTACAATGAATTACAACCATCTATAAGGTAGACGATTGGCTGTAGGACATATTTCTTAACACTTTTAGCTTTGTAAAATGAAAGATCCAGATCTTGGCAAATTTAATGAACTAGCAAAGGAGAAGGATATTGTTGCCCAAATGTAGCAACCTAAGAGGGGGAAGGGGTGAATTGGGTTTCTTAAAAATTTAATTTACTAGCAAGTATATGCTCTTATATTTTCTTTCACAAATAAATAACATGCAGTGAAGTAAGGTTAATATGCAAACAACCATAGATAATATCGCACACAAACATACCAAGATTTATAGTGGTTTGGTACCAACTCGATACCTACATCCACTTCCCAAGAATCCCTTGAAAATTCCACTAGCACCACTAGCCTACCTGGGCTAGAAAGCTTATTTTCGGGCACAAGCAAGCCTTACAAATATAATTATGGGTAGGCCTCTACCCTCACACGTTTCATAACTATGAAACCCAAATCAAAGCACAATAAATGTAATGTTTATATAAGATGCTCCTAAAGAATGAGCAGATATTCAACAAGAAATACTTTATAACTTAAGAGCTCAACACGAGGTAGCTTCTTTCTTTAAGTGTGCAGCAACAATAATGAAGCCTTCATGAAAGCTTTGAATGCTCTTCAAAAAAATATTGTTGGAGCTTTTAGACCACACCAAGAATCAGAAGTAAATGCACTCCAAGTGGTTTTGAAATAATCAATGCAACTCTTCAACTTTCTTTCAAGAATAAATCTCTCTTCAAAGTATTTTTCTTTCTCCTTTTCTTTCTTTTCTTTATTTTTCACTCTTTTTCTTTTCTTTTCTTCCTCACAGAATCATTGTTCAACTGAGCTATATATACCCAAAAATATAGCCATTACATAAACATTGTGAAAGAGAATGAGAGAAAGAGAGAGAATGGAAACCTTAGATGCCCAGATTCAAGAGCTGTTCGTCCAAAGCAAAGAGCCGGTTGCCCAACTCATGAACTCGGTCACCTAGAAGAAAAATTGAAAGCCCAAGACTTGAGTCTAGTCGTCCATAAAAAGTCACAAGGCAAAATCAAACGTCCAACATGCAAGCCCGGTCGGCCAACGCTTGGGTCGTGTGGGAGTCAAGGAGGAGAAACCGAAAGCCATGAAAAATTGGTCATCCAATCCATGAAACTAGTTGGCTAATATTTGAAGCCAAAATGGTGTCAAGGGGAAGACATGAGCTCATTCAAATCTGGTCGCCCGATCCCAACATTCGGTTGACCAACTTTTAAGGCCAAAAATGTGTCGGGAAGAAGGAAGAAGACAGAAGCTCATTCAAATACGGTCGCTCGATCCCAACATCCAGTTGGGTAACTTTTGAGGCCAAAAATGTGTCGGGTAGAAGATAGAAGCTCATTCAAATCCAGTCGCTCCATCCCAACATCGATCGGCCAACTTTTGAGGCCAAAAATGTGTCAGGGAGAAGACCGAATGACATTTAATTCTGGTCGGTTAACATTGAGTCCTGGTCGCCCAACTTTTTGATGAAAATAGGCGTCAGGGAGAAGACAAAGAGCCTCACAAATCCGGTCTAACTCAAGTCCCGGTCAGCCAACTTTGAGTTCCAAAAAGTGCTATAGGGAATAGAAACAGAAAGCCTTACAAATCCGATCGGCTAACTTAAGTCCCTAGACGTCCAACATTTGGTTTAAAAACATTGGTGCCAAGAAAAACCAAATGTCAAACAAACTGGGACGGCTAACACACAAAATTGGTCATCTAATAAATACTTGAAAATAGTTTTAGCACTCATTCAACTTCAAAATATTCACGACATATAGAAGCTAAATAAAAATAAAATTAAGATTTGGTTGCAGAGTTTGTGTGAAAGATTTATAAAATAGTTAAACCCAGTTCAAGACAATGCAAATATAATTAAACTTGAAAGATGTTTTGACAAGTAAACTATCCAAACAATAAGTGTACACAAAATACATGAAAAACATTCAGTGATCACAAAATCTAAGTCCTTTGAAAAATTATTTAATCTACAAACCTTTTAAAAATAATTTAACTTGAAAAGCATATTAATACATTACCTGCAATACCTTTCATTTGATTCAAAATATACCTTAAGCTGAAGCAAGAATTTTCTTTCATAATGAATAACCTGAGATTAATTAATCTTGACAAAGATTATATTAGTACAATACTTAATTATTTTGTATTTTTCAAAATCAATAAGAGGTCAACAAATATAACTCTTCAATCTCCTAGGGAGAGTGGGAGCAATATATGCCTAATGGATTAGATCGAAGGGAGCATGATCAAGAGTAGCCTCAATCATGTAAAAGTATTTGTGATAAATTTCTTATCATCAATTTGAAATTAAGGGAAGGGCACCTATGGTAACTCCATAGATGTTGAAGAGCTAAGAGGCTCTTTCATGCCCTAAGGTTAGAGAATGGACAAAGGCTATGCAAGAGAAAATGGAGTCTATAAAGACCAATAATAATCGAGACTTGGTTAACTTTCTGCCTAGTCATCAAATAATAGAAAATAAAAGGATTCTCAAGTTTAAATGCAAAGCTGATGGATCTATTAAAAAGTATAAGACTCGTCTTATGGCTAAGGGATATACTCAAAAGGAACGGATTTATTATGAAGAAATATTTTCTCCAATTGTGAGATTTGCATTAGTTCATCTCATTTTAGCCATTGTCTCACATATAGATTTACAACTCGATTAGATAGATGTTAAGATTGTATTTCTCAATAAAGAATTAGATAAGGAGATCTATATGAATTAATCTATTGGTTATATAGTTCAAGACTAGGAGTGTAAAATATGTAAGCTTCATTGATCTGTCCATGGTCTTAACCACGTATTCAAATAATGAAACCTTTGATTTCATCAAGCCATCTTAGTAGATAGGTTTTTGATGATGGAAAAGGACCATTATGTGTATGTTAACTGAACTAAAGGTAGTTTTGTGTTCCTTTCTTTATACGTAGACAACATTCTATTAGTTAGAAATGGGAGTTATGAATGGCACAAAGAGATGGCTTTCCTTGAATTTTGAAATGATGGATACGAGTGAAGCTCATTATGCACTAGGTATCAAGATCTTAAAGGATGGTCTAAGAGACTTCTTGGTTTGTCTTAAAAGACTTATATTAAGAAGACACTTAAGCGACATTAGATGCATAACTATAAACCCATAGATACTTCTGTTAAGGAAAATATAAGACTAAATCTTGATATGAGTTTTAAGACTCTAGAATAAGTATAGAAGATGTCTAGAGTTCCTATTCTAGACAATCAAAAGCTTTATATATGCGATGATGTGTACATAGCCTGACATATGCTATGTTGTTGGGATCATCAATCATTATTAGGTGAATCCAAGACTTGTTCATTGAAAAGCAGTCAAAAGAATATTGGGGTGAATCAAAAGAACATCTGATTATATGCTATGTTATCAAGGAAAGGATTTGCGCATCGTAGGTTAGTTTGTTGTTAATTACGAAGGTGACTTAAATGATCACAAATCATATTATGATATACTTTCTTACTTAATAATGAAGCCATATTTTGGAGCAGCAAGAACAATCCTGCATAGTCCTATCCATCATAAAGGTAGAATATATAATATGTTCCTCTATAGTTCAAAAAGCTATTTGGTTAAGAAAGTTTTTGCAGCATCTTGATATTGTAACAAATTTATTAGACCCTATGATAATTTATTATAATAGTATGGTATCATTGGCTTATGTTAAGGGTCCTAAATATCATGGTAGAACTAAACATATCCAAGTAAGGTAACATTTCATCAAAGTTATTATGACACAAAAATAAATGGTCCTTAATCATATCCCTATGAAGTAGATGGTTGCAGATTTACTCACCAAATCAATGACTAGGGACTTATATGTATCACATGTTACATTCATGGGACTACATAGGATAGGACTACATAGGATGCGATATATGATATTAACCACTATGTACTTATAAAATATTATTTTTCCATTAATATAATTGATGAGCTTTATTAGCCACTTTTGTTAATGTTTATCTTTTTTGGGCGTAATATATAAGTGACACCTAGCATAATAAGTATGTTGATAAGCTAAGATTAGCTTACTAACTCAAGCAATTGCCTTTGGTGCTAAGAAGGTGAGTAGAGATAAGACATAATTGAACTAAGGTGCTAAGAGAATGAAATTAGTTCATTTCATTAATATGTCTCCTTGATGAGGATCAAGATAAAGTTCTTTATATTTAAAAGCCAACATGGATCCTCCTTACCATCCCAAAAGCCTATAAACAGCCAGGTGCGAGATCTTTATCTGACATTGTTGATAATGAGCAAATGGAAAACTCAAGTTAGTCACTCAAGATGTGACCGAATTAAGATCTGTACGGTATTAAAGAGTAAATACGTATGCTCTAATATATAGAGTAACTCCATTGTTACATGCATTTCATACTATATGTGCTTAGTGGTCCTTCAAAAAATGAGTTAATGAATTCACACTTTCTTACTCTGCGGTCCTAGAGATTATAATCTTGGTGTCAATAGTATCCTATGTGATTTTGGATTATATTATGAAGTAAAGAGTTGGTGTTTGTTACTCTTATGTGCTATCTATAGTCGTGGATGATGTGGCCTAACTGGAAAAATGGTTAACTTAGATTCTACTAGCATTAGGACAAAAGAAAGATGAATTTGGAATTACAATACATAATTCTATTCATTAGCTAGCTTGCTTTGATGAACTTGGACATAATTGTGAGAATATGTAACGTGAAATAGGGATTAGGCATGAATCTCTTAAGGGATTAAGAGATGATTCATTTAGTGCAACCAAATGAGATTGGGATAGAATGATACACCATGTTTATTTATTTTTAGGGTGATGTCTCTATCTCGACTCCAATGGGTTACTAGTTCGAAGCTCACAAATGCAAGTGTGTTCACCATCGCATGCTTCATTTACTTGTATAAACTCAAGATCTGAATCCAACCCATCATGTATGAGTAGAAGATGTTCGACTTTTGGTTAGATGAATCCAACCCATCAAGTGTGTTCATCATCCATGGCCTCATGATTGTTTCCTTTGATTTTGTGTCAATTTTTGGTTAGATATCCGGAAATTCCTGGGATATGGACAAAGGAGCAGGTGGAAGCTTGGAAGCCTATTGTGGATGCCGTCCATGACAAGGGCGGAGTGTTCTTCTGCCAAATTTGGCATGCTGGGAGGGCTTCTAATTATGGTATTGTTCTCTGCTATAGCACATCCACATGCAACTATTTTTACCCTTTACAATGTTAAATTAGACCACCAAAATATCCAATCAACAAGGTTAAGTCCTTTAACTCTAGTAATATATGAGATTCGTTTGCACAGCCATTAACATTTATCATCCATTGCTTAGCATTCATGCACACAAATCTCTGCACATTATCCATCTATTTTATGAATCTTTAGTAAAGGAATGGATCTTGGATACCTATACATTGGTTACACCGTTGTTTGGTCCCTTATGGTAGTGCAGTCTTAGAATAGGAGAAAAAAAATTGCTAATTATATACGCTCATAACTTGTTACTGTGTAACATAGGTTACCAGCCTAATGGACAAGCACCCATTTCCAGCACAGACAAGGGGATTGTCCCTGTAACCCAACATGATGATTCGAATGAAAAGTACTCTCCTCCTCGAAGACTAAGAACTGAGGAAATCTCTCATATCATTAACGATTTTAGACTTGCTGCAAGGAATGCTATTGAAGCTGGTAATGTATACGTTCTCCCAGTACTAATGTTTCGTCATGTAATTCTACAAGTAAAAAAAGGAAGGAAGAAGAGAAACTCACGCACGTTGCATGTATATGATACTACTAATGCAACAAATGTTTGACATATATTTTTTTCGATCTATAGGCTTTGATGGGATTGAAATTCATGGTGCACATGGCTACCTTATTGAACAATTTATAAAGGATAGCGTTAATGATCGGACCGATGCATATGGTGGAAGCCTAGAAAATCGATGCCGCTTTGCTTTAGAAATAGTCGAAGCGATCATCAAAGAGATTGGAGCTGACAAAGTTGGTATGCGTCTCTCACCCTTTGCCAATGATATCGGATGTTGGGACTCAAATCCAGTAACCCTTGGACTTTACATGGTGGAGGCACTGAATAAATACAGTATTCTATATTGCCATATGGTTGAGCCTAGGATGTCCATTGTGGATGGGAGACGTCAAATACATCATGGGCTTCTTCCAATGAGAAAGGCTTTCAAGAAAACTTTTATTGCTGCAGGAGGGTATGATAGAGACGAAGGGAATAAGGTTGTGGATGAAGGCTACACTGATTTGGTGGCATATGGTCGCTTGTTTTTGGCTAATCCTGACTTACCTCAAAGATTTGAGCTTAATGCACCATTGAACAAGTATAATAGGTTTACTTTTTATACACCAGATTCTATTGTTGGATACACAGACTATCCATTTTTGGAATCCTCAAATTAAACTTCATTATTGTATAATAAAATCAGGATGTTGAGTTATTCAATATAGAATCTTACAACTTATTCAATATAGAAACTATATTTAAATTGAGTTGCAAATCAATCATGTTGTTCGTTCAAAGGTATTTCTCTTTACATATTTAAACACATTGTAATCCTTCATTCTACTATAACTATTTCTAGTTTAATGGCTAGAATTTTGTCTAATAAGGTGTGAAAGTTAATATTGGTGTTTATTTCATCCCAAATCGATTATGGATGAAATAGAACTTAAGAACTTATATAGGGCTTAAGAGTTAAAATAATACTTTGCTAACTAGTCTTTTTAAAATGAAATATTTGATTGTCGCAGCTATTTTAGTTTGTTAATGATTACTTCCGGGCATTAGAACACAAACTCTGAGATGTGTAATTGATGAGAAGCGTGGCTATAAAAGTCTAGATTAATGCATGGTACAACAAAGTGTATTGGTGCTGCTAATAAATTCCCGTTTTACTTTGCTGTCTGATTGGCAGGCGGTAGGCATTTTTTATGTCTAGGACTGGATGGTCAAGTTTTTCATGGATTCTATAGTTTCTTGGCTGAGATAACAGACTTAATTATTTCAATAAGTGATGCTGGAATAAAATCACTAGCTCATGAATCAAGTAAACCAAGCAAATGAACATGGATTCAACTGATCCAAAATTCCAAATTTAGGTTGAACATCTGTTGAAATTCATACGTATTCAATAGATATCAATCACTGAAAAGTTAAATAATAGTGAAGAAATCACAAAATTTGGGAGCAAATTGCAACTAAAACAAGTAAAACTAGAACAGAAAAAAAGGGAGAGAAAGATTTGAAACAAATATTAATAAGTCATGCAAACACCTGATCACATCAAGTTCTAAAAATCTACAAAGGGAAAAATTAACAAATAGTAACTGTCGTTCAAAATTTAAATATAAAGTTCACCGTGCATTGCATCTCCAGCTGATTAGACCAGTAATTACAAAGCAGTTCAAACAAATTAAGGTTTCAAATCTTAAATTTTGAGGTAAAAAATCAGCCACTGTCCTACATTAGCAACAGTTCATGAATCAAGACACTAAACGGACCAAATAACTTAATTCGAACGCACTATTAGTTGCTCTGTTCATTGATGCTACTTTAGCAATTGACTTGGAAACAATATTGCAAACATTTAGCAGGAAGTAAGTTTCCAAATCATAAGAAAGGCATATGGAAATGCACAAAAGTCATGAGAAAACCGATAAGAAATGGTTGGGAATGGTATCCATACGATGCTTCTCTTTTTTTATTTTACAAAATTTGCACCTCATAAGAGCATTGGCTGTTGCTAAGAATAAAAATTGCTTTCAGATTTATTATCAATTTTTTGCAATTCAATTCTCCTCATTTGCTGCCCTCTTTAGTTTCCAATTGATATCGCTTATGGTCAGTTCATATTTGCTAATGATGTAGCGCTGACTGTTGGGCAAAATAGACCCTAAATACCTAATGGGCCTTGAAAGTCCATTACCTCTTTGTGCGTGTGAATGAGAAATTGCAGGGACATTTAGTTCCATATCAAAAAAATCAAGAAAGGAAAGGTCACTTATATGGAAACCACTTCCTTGAAGCTTAAGTTCCTTAGGCTCACCACAAGTATCGCGCACGCGCGCGCGCATGTGCAAAGACGCAATGGGCGCTTTGTAGGCGCACTTTACACTTCGCACGTGCGCATCGTCTTGAGGGGCTTTAAATTTTTTATAGATCATGAGGATCCGACGGTGGAGACTGATCGGATCAAGATAAAGGGCTGAGATCAATTGACCATTGATCATCGGATCAGGATCAGAACTGATCGTTGATCGATCGGATGAAGGATCGAGATGTGGTGATCAAATCATATCGCGATCGCGATCCAATGGCTCACACCCATCGGTTGACTAGTCAACAAGACGGTTGGTGATAAGGCACCCATCCGATCGTACGGTTGGAGATAAGTCAATAGTCTGATCATGAAAAGGCATATCAAAGACATGCAACCACCTATCTGATAATGTGATCATTAGATCACGATGATGAAAAGACTTATCAGAATGAGGATAGGCTTATCTGATCGGCTGATCTTCAGATCACAACCATGAAATGGCTTATCCGATCGCCTGATCTGAAGATCACGATGTCTAAAGGGCATATCAAGGGTGATAAGCCCTTAACCCTCACATCCTTCGATCAAAGAATTCAAATTAAATTAAATTCGTAGGGTTTCTTCCAAAGGGCACCTAAAAACCTATAAATAGGACCCTAAACCCTCTCATTTCATTCATTCCAATTCAATTCCGAATTGAGTTCTCTCTTAGGCATTTGCATACTTTCCTAAGGGTAGTATAGCAATAGTGCATTAAAAAGAGAGTAATATTCTTGGTTCGATATTTTTGGTGAATTGTAGTACTGCTTTCATCAAAAGGAGACTGTTGTATCCTTAGAGACAATCGTCATACTGACCGTGAGCACCATTGTGGGATGAAATTATCTTAAGGACATAGAGTGTAACTCTAGCCTCAGTTTGATCTATTAGATAGCCACCATCTGCCACACACCAACCAACAATCTTAAGACAATCTCGCTGCTACCACGGAAGTGCTGCTGCAAATGGCTACTATGACGGCATCCATTCAATCCGAGAGACTGGAGAAATTCTCTGGCATAGACTTCAAGAGGTGGCAATAGAATATGCTGTTCTACCTCACAACTCTAAATCTGGTCAGAGTGCTGAATGAAGATCCGCTTGTCCTGAAGGAAGGGGAGATCGACAAGCAAGTCATTGCTGCGGTGGAGGCATGGAAGCACTCCAACTTCCTTTGCAAGAACTACATCCTGAATGGTCTGGACAATACCCTGTACAATGTGTACAGTAGTATTGTTACTGCTAAGGAGTTATGGGCATCCCTGGATAAAAAGTACAAGACAGAGGATGCTGGACACAAGAAGTTTATGGTTGAAAGGTTCTTAGACTACAAAATGATCGACCATAAAACTATTATGGAGCAAGTCCAAGAGCTCCAGATCATCCTGCATGAGATACATGTAGAGAGAATGTCTCTCAGTGAGTCATTCTAGGTAGCTGCCATTATAGAGAAGCTACCATCACTATGGAAGGACTTCAAGAACTACCTGAAGCATAAGCCGAAGGAGATGGGACTTGAAGACCTAATTGTCTGCCTGAGGATCGAGGAGGACAATAAGAGCCAAGACAAGAAGACAGGAGGACAACATGCTAAGCCAAAGGCCAACCTCATAGAAGGAAGAAAGAAATTCAAGTTTCCAGCGAAGGCTTTAAATAGAAGAAGGGCAATCCAAAGAAATATAAATTCAAGGGAAAGTGCTTTGTTTGTGGAAAGCAAGGACACAAATCCAAGGACCGCTGTTTCAAGGACAAAGAAAAGAAAGAAGTCAACGTTACTGAAACCCTATCCAAAGTACAGCCATTTCGAGATGATGCTGTCAGCTATTGTATTTGAAGCAAACATGGTTGACAAAGCAAATGAATGGTACATCGACACTGGAGCTACCAGACATGTTTGCTCTGATAAGAGTTTGTTCTCATCATATACTCCTATCAATGGCAGAAATTTGGTCATGGTTAACTCGCTACATCCAAGATAGAAGGACTTGGCCGCATCGTTATGAAGATAACATCTGGCAAGGAGCTTCTACTTAATGATGTGCTACATGTCCCTGACATCCGGAAGAATCTTATATCAGGCTCCCTCCTAAGCAAACATGGCTTTAGGATGGTCTTTGAGTCTGATAAATTTGTACTCACTAAAGGGGGGATATTTATTGGAAGGGGTTACTTGAATAATGGATTATTCAAGGTGAATGTAATGACTGTACACAAAACCTTGAAATAAATAAAGCTTCTTCTTCTGCTTATATGATTGACTCTTCTTGTTTATGGCATGATAAATTAGGACATGTAAATTTTAATTCATTACAAAAACTAATGAAATTAGAATTATTACCTAATCATGAAATCGATTCACATTACAAGTGTGAAGTGTGTGTTGAAGCTAAGTTAGCAAAAACATCATTTCCATCAGTTGAAAGAAATACTGAACCTCTTGACTTAATTCACAGTGATCTATGTGACTTAAAGTCAGTTCAAACTAGAGGAGGTAAAAAGTATTTTATAACATTTATTGATGATTCAACTAGATACTGCTATGTGTATCTACTAAAGTCTAAGGATGAGGCCTTAGAAATGTTTAAATGTTATAAGAATAAAGTTGAAAATCAACTTGGGAAAAAGATTAATGCTATAAGGAGTGATAGAGGTGGTGAATACGATGCACCTTTTGACGAATTCTATCAAGAGCATGGCATTATTCATCAAACTACTGCTCCTTACTCACCTCAATCTAATGGAATTGCGGAACGTAAAAACTGCACATAAAAAGAAATGATGAATGCTAAGATAATAAATTCTGGTACACAGAATTTATGGGGAGAAGCAATTCTCTCAACAAATCACATTCTTAATAAAATACCTCTTAAGAAGAAGGAAGTTACTCCATATGAGTTATGGAAAGGAAAGAAGCCTTCTTACAATTACTTAAGAGTGTGGGGGTGTCTAGCTAAAGTAGCTATTCCGGACCCCAAAAAGGTCAAAATAGGACCTAAAACTGTTGATTGTATATTTATCGTTATGCACATAATAGTAGTGCATATACTTTCCTGTGTATAAATCAGATATAACTGATATACAGAAAAATACAATCATAGAATCAAGGAATGCAACATTCTTTGAAGATATATTTCCAAGTAAAAGGAAATTAGAAATAAGTTCAAATAAAAGAACTTATGATAATACTGCTAGTAGTAGTCATCAGGAAGAATATCCTAAAGATGAACCCAGACGCAGTAAGAGACCAAGAGTTGCAAAGTCTTTTGGTCCTGATTATGTAACTTATATGTTACAAGATGAACCTCAGACATTCAAGAAGGCAATGTCTAATCCAGAAGCACCCTTTTGAAAGAAGCTGTTAATAGTGAAATTGAGTCCATCATGCACAATCATACCTGGGAGTTGGTAGACTTACCATCTGGTATGAAACCTTTAGGGTGCAAGTGAATTTTTTAAAAAAAGCTAAAGGCTGATGGATCAATTGATAAGTATAAAGCCAGATTAGTGGCTAAGGGCTTCAAACAAAAAGAAGGAATAGACTTCTTTGATACCTATTCACCAGTAAGTAGAATAACATCTATAAGAATGTTAATCGCTTTTGCAGCCATTAACAATCTTGAAATTCATCAAATGGATGTTAAAACTGCTTTTCTGAATGGTGAATTAGATGAAGAAATATACATGGAACAACCTGAGGGATTTATTGTTTCAGGACAAAAAAGAAGGTGTGTAGACTTGTAAATCCTTATATGGATTAAAGCAAGCACCTAAGCAATGGCATATAAAATTTGATAATGTCATGTTATCAAATGGATTCAAAATAAATGAATGTGACAAATGCATATATGCCAAAACCCTGCCTGAAGGGTATGTGATAATCTGCTTATATGTAGATGGCATGTTAATCATTGGTAGTAATACTGAAATGATTAAACAGACAAAGAAAATGTTGATCAAACATTTTGACATGAAAAATATGGGTGTTGCAGATGTTATACTAGGGATTCGAATCACTAGAACATCTGAAGAAATAATATTATCTCAATCTCATTATATTAGAAAATATTAAATAAGTATAAAAAGTATGATACTAGCCCGGTGAAAACACCTGTAGATGTTAATCTACATTTGGCTAAGTATACGGAGAATCCATATCTCAATTGGAATACTCACATATAATTGACAATTTAATGTATGTCATGAATTGCACTCGTCCTAACATAGCATATGCTGTCAATAAGTTGAGTAAATTTACAAGTAATCCAGGTCCAAATCATTGGACAGCTTTAATAAGGGTATTAAGATATCTGCGATATACCCTAAGTTATGGATTACATTATTCAAGATATCCAGCTATACTAGAAGGATACAGTGATGCAAATTGGATATCTAACACAGAAGATACAAAATCCACAAGTGGATATGTATTCACCTTAGGAGGAGGTGCATAAAAATCTTCTAAACAAACATGTATAGCTCGATCCACTATGGAATCTGAGTTTATTGCCTTAGAAAAGCTGCTGAAGAAGCAGAATGGCTTCGAAACCTTTTAGAAGATATTCCTTTGGCCAAAGCCTGTGTCTGCAATATGCATACATTGTGATAGTCAATCGGTAATTTGCAGAGCACAGAATAAGATGTATAATGGTAAGTCTAGACATATACGTCACAGACATAATACCATTAAGCAGTTACTTGAAATTGGTGTAATTTCTATTGACTATGTTCAGTCAAAAAAAAACCTAGCGGATCCATTAACAAAGGGGTTGCCAAGAGATCAAGTAAACTGTTTATCGAGGGGAATAGGTTTAAAACCTATAACTGAAAAATCTTCATAGTGGATACCCAACCTAGCTGACTGGAGATCCCAAGATCTAGGTTCAAAAGGAACAACTAAATTATGAAGAGACTTGATAGCACTAAGGATGTCCAATCCTACTCATTCCTATGATAATTGGTGCTACCTGCTAAAGGTACTAGGATAAGCATTGCTTTTAATGATTCTTATGACATCAACATTCATGTGGGGTATAGCAGGATACTCTTAATAAGAATCACCTATGTGAGTGTGAACTGGGCCAATTCTATGAGAATTTTAAGGTTTAATTCTCTGAAGCACTCATGAGACCAGGAGTTGTTCGGGGCTAAAATGAACACAACCATAAGAACCAAAAGAATGCTCGGGAAGAAGTTGCGTGATTGTTATTGTCTTAGTTTACACAAAACGCTGAAAGGTTCAAGACATCATGTTCACCTTTTAGCAAGTAAACTCGATAACAACTCACTAAGAAGGTTCAAAGCCACAAGCTACCTATCCCGATACAACTTCATCCCATTATACTCTCTTTAGTGTGTCTGCATATTCATTTGCATTAAAATCCTTTTATGTGGGGGTTTGCCTTGCTGATCTTTGATGATCTTTGATCTAAGTCCAATTTCCATTCATGTGGGGGATTGTTGGGTAATGGGCCAAAATAGACCCTAAATACCCTAATGGGCCTTGAAAGCTCATTACCTCTTTGTGCGTGTGAATGAGAAATTACGGGGACATTTAGTCCCACATCGAAAAAATCAAGAAAGGAAGGGTCACTTATATGGAAACCACTTCCTTGAAGCTTAAGTTCCTTAGGCTCACCATA
This sequence comes from Calamus simplicifolius, assembly GCA_900491605.1. Taxonomy (NCBI): domain Eukaryota; kingdom Viridiplantae; phylum Streptophyta; class Magnoliopsida; order Arecales; family Arecaceae; genus Calamus; species Calamus simplicifolius. The sequence goes on along the minus strand of UESW01003946.1, from coordinate 1,404,240 downwards.
AGTGGAGAGCTTGATGGTGATGCGTAGCATCACCCTCGCGCACGTGCTCGCGCGTGTGCAAAGAGCATAATGGGCGCTTTGTAGGTGCACTTTGCACTTCGCACGTGTGCATCGTCGCGAGGAGCTTGAGGGGCTTTAATTTTTTATAGATCATGAGGATCCGATGGTAAAGACTGATCGATCAAGATAAAGGGCTGAGATCAATTGATCGTTGATCATCGGATCAAGATCAGAACTGATCGTTGATCGATCGGATGAAGGATCGAGATGCGGTGATCAAATCATGATCGCGATCGCAATCTAACGGCTCACACCCATAATTGACCAGTCACAAGAGGTTGGTGATAAGGCACTTGTCTGATTGTCGGTTGGTGATAAGGCACCCGTTCGATCGTACGGTTGGTGATAAGGCACCCGTCCAATCATGAAAAGGCATATCAAAGACGTGCAACCCTATCTGATAATGTGATCATCAATCACGATGATGAAAAGACTTATCAGGATGAGGATAGGCTTATCTAATCGACTAATCTTTAGATCACAACCATGAAAAGGCTTATCCGATCGCCTGATCTAAAGATCACGATGTCTAAAGGGCATATCAAGGGTGATAAGCCCTTAACCCTCACATCCTTCAATCAAAGAATTCAAATTAAATTAAATTTATAGGGTTGCTTCCAAGGGGCACCTAAAAACCTATAAATAGGACCCTAAACCCTCTCATTTCATTCATTCCAATTCAATTCCGAATTGAGTTCTCTCTTAGGCATTTGCATACTTTCCTAAGGGTAGTATAGCAATAGTGCATTAAAAAGAGAGTAGCATTCTTGGTTCAATATTTTTAGTGAATTGTAGTGTTGCTTTCATCAAAAGAAGACTGTTGTATCATGGGAGACAATCGTCATACTAACCGTGAGCACCATTGCCGACGAAATTATCTTAAGGACATAGAGTGTAACTCTAGCCTCAGTCTGATCTATTAGGTAGCCACCATCTGCCACACACCATCCAACAGACTGTGATAGATTGCTATTGTTTTGGAAATCTTTGAAGGTTTACCAACTTGACCATGTTGTAAACCTTGTGTGATCTGTCTGACGAATAGCCCAAGGGGTGTTGCGCTCATAAACATTAAAGCTAGTTAGAAGATTTTATCGTTGTTAGAAGATGCACTGTGCTTGACTTTTGTTGCAACTATGCCTTCATTTGTGGTTAGTGCAACTTTGAAAACTTTTCTCTTACTACCATGAGCTAGGGATCTGCCTTTATTGGCACTGGCTCTCCCATTTTCTGAGAACAATTATCTCTTCCAGTCATTTTCTTCTTTCACCAAACGATTTTCGGCCATTCAGAAAGGATAAACCTAAAACCAGCTAAGAGTCACATAAAGTTCATGAAAATTTTGGGAAGTTGTCTCCAGGTAAAAGAAACAAGAAGGATCAAGAATCACGTCACGTCACCGCCCATAGATGAAGGACCCTTCGAAAAACCGATTGATTTCCTGCGCTAGCAAGACCACGCATTAACCTTTCTTAAATCCTAATTTTCGATTCTTCAATTAAATAGACAACCATAGCAAGCAAGGCCTAATGTGGCCAGTGATGCCACGTAAGCGCTAACAATAGGGCTAACTGATGACAGAAATCAAGACGGCCTGCTTCTTCAAGGCGGCTTTGGCAGTCCCTCCACTCCAAAGCGGCCCTCGCTTCTCCAAGTCAGCCTCGGTGGCCCTTCCTCTCCAAAGCGGCCTTGCTCTTCAGCGGCCCCCACTTCTTCAAGTCGGCCTCGGTGGCCCCTCCTCTTCAAAGCAGTCCCGCTCTTCAGCGGCCTCCCATTTCTCCAAGACAGCCTCGGCGGCCCCCTCCACTCCAAAGCGGTCCCGCTCTTTAGCGGCCCTTGCTTCTTCAAGGCAGCCTCGGTGGCCCCTCCACTCCAAACTCACGTAATCACCATGAGTTTAACAAACATTCTCTTCCATGGAACTCCACGTGGCTGATCCCCAGACGGAACCAAGGGTCCATAAAAGGGTAAGGTGGATCCTTAGCAAGGTAAGAACAACTAAGAGTGACAACACACACAAAAACACTCAGAGAATATTCTCTAAGATTTTCTTTTCGAGCTTTCTTAAGCTTACGGCTATGACCCCGGTTGCTAACTTGCCCATCGGAGGGTTCTCGCCAAAGCAACCTCCGGCCCCAGGACTTTTGCAGGTCCCCCATCGGGAAGGAGCTTCATCAACAACTTAACGGAGCCCTCTGACGTCTGCTACCAGTATCGGGCGTCATCAGATTGGCGCGCCAGAAGGAAGGGAGAGAGCAGAGCTCTGTAATACTGCTACAAGCCTTCTTTTCCTCTACATCGATAATGGTGGTGACACATGCTCAGGAGGCTTCCATCAGCCATGCTGGGGGGCACCTTCAACCGGCAGAGCAGTAGGAGATTAATCCTTTCACTGCTAATCCTTGGCTACTCCCGCACCACCAGCCGCGGCCGCTCAAGATGAACAACTGGCCGCACTCACTCGATAGGTCCAGACTCTGACCGCGATGGTTCATGGACTGTAGAGCAGCAGTTTGTAGCTACCCAACACCAGCCCAGACCTCCTACACCACCTGCGGTAGATGCACCAGCCAGCCAGCAATCCTCACGGGGGAGACCTTCTCAGCGAGAGGCTAGCCACCATCGTGTCTCACCCAGAGGATGCCATTAGGAGACCCTCAAGAGGTCACGCTCCCCGTCTATAGCTCGGGCGACTCCTCCCTTGAGCGACGGCGTTGGGAAGAGCCCAAGTGAAGGAATCACCGTTCGTGCTCTTCCTATCCTTCTTCTTCATCTTCCTAGTCATCGAGGAAGATTTCAACCATCAACCACCAAGCGGAGAAGCGCTTGGCAAGTACCACCGGCGATTGAAGGAGCTCAGCAGAAAAATCAACAACCAGCCGGAGGTGGACTACGACACTCGTCCTTCCTTCACTCGCCGTATCCTGAAGGAGCCCGTTCCCTCCAGATTTTGTCTTTCTCAGCTAGAGCTGTACGATGGTACAATAGATCTACTCGATCGCCTCAGAGCTACAAGGCTCTCATGCAAGTCCAAGGGACTACCGATGCCCTCTTGTACAAGGCTTTCTCTACCACCCTGCAGAAGGCTGCCCATGCCTGGCACTTTCGCCTGACCCCACATAGCATAGACTCCTTCCGACAGTTGAAGAGGTCCTTTCTAGCACACTTAGATGTCTGTCGAAGGATCTCTCGGGTGGCAAATAGTCTTTTCTCCATCTGTAAGAAGGAAGGAGAGTCTCTCATAGACTTCGTGTCCCATTTCAAAATGGTGCTCTCGAAGTCTACCATCTAGACGATGCGGTGGTGACTCTGGCATTGAAACGAGGACTTTGTCCTTTCCTTTTACTTTCTTCCTCGATAAGAAGCCACCCAGCTCCTACTCTGAGCTCTTGGATTCATGCGCAGAAGTATATCCATACCGATGAAACTGACTCTACCCACAGGAGTCAGATGGGGGATTCAGCAGGAGGTTTGCTCGTCTGAAGCCAAGTAGACCATCTCGCCCCAAAAATCCTGAGCCACTGCGCCACCCAGATGACAAGCATCGGAGTCTCGCCCCCAGAGAAGATGAGCTCATCCCGCTCCTCGCTTTTCGCTCTCACATTCTCATGGAGATCGAGGGCGAGCCATATTTTTAGCGTCCTCTCCCAATGATGAAAGGAGCTTCCTGTGACAAGAGCCGTTACTGCCATTTCCATCGAGACTACTGCCACGACACTAAGAACTACTATAGTTTGAAGCGCACCATTGAGAAACTCATCCAAAGGGGCTACCTCGAGAAGTATATCCAGAAGGGACCCCCAACTGTTCCGGTGCTGATGGGACCTCCACCTGCATAGGCCCACATTGATAATGCCCCAACAGAGAAGATGATGGGAATGGTTTCTTGGGGAGTGGGCTCTACATCCAAAAGGCCAAGGGGGACGGGGAGTTAGATGATGTAACCCCTTTTCCTAAAAGGGAGTTGGTGGGGATTGACAATGTAAACAATGATAGCATCGTCATTTCGATGACGATTGCCAAGCACCCTGTAAAATGAATCCTAGTTGACAGTAGAGGCTCGGCTGACATTATTACCTACAACGCATTTGTTCGAATAAACTTGTCTCCTAGCTCCCTCCGACCAATGGAACACCTTTGGTCGATTTCATAGGTGACTCAGTAAGGGTAGAAGGTGAGATCATCCTCCCGGTGATGGCCAGAACATCACCGTGTCAAAGCACAGTTCTGATGAAGTTTCTGGTCGTCCGAGTACCTTTGGCATACAATGCCATCCTCGGCTGGCCCGGCCTGAATCTCCTCGACGCAGTTATCTCCACCAAGCAGTTGCTCGTCAGATTCCCAACCAGTAATGGGATTGGTGAGATGTGGGGGAAAACCAGCTTGGTCCTACCATGCTATCACGCGGCTTCAAGTCCTCAGGAAGCGGCGGTTGCACTGGCCATGGGGGCACCCGATCCAAGGGAGCTCAGCAAAGGGAGAGCCGGTGAGCGGCTACTAAAATTTTCATTGGAAGATGACCCAGCAAGGACGATGCAAGTTGGTGAACTTCTTCCTGCGAAGGATAGGGATAGTCTTTTGGCTTTCTTATGAGCCAATTCGGATATCTTCACCTGGTCAGCATCAGACATGCTCGGCATACCGTCGGAGGTGATCACCCATAAGCTCAACATCAATCCAAAGCATCACCCAATCCATCAAAGAAAGAGGAGTTTTTTTCTTGTGCGGCAAAGAGCCATTGACGACGAGGTCAACAAGTTGCTCGTGTCGGACATATCCGAGAAGCACACTACCTGGATTGGTTGGCCAACGTGGTGATGATCCAAAGGCAAACGGAGTTGGAGGATCTGCATCCACTTCACCGACCTCAATCATGCCCCCACTACCCCAAATCGACCAGTTGGTGGATTCTACGTCCGATCATGAGCTCCTCAGCTTTATCGATGCTTTCTTTGGGTATAATCAAATTAAGATGGATCCGGAGGACAAAGAGCATACCTCCTTCGTGACCGAGAAGGGCATCTACTACTATAGGTAATACCTTTTGGTCACAAGAATGCAGAGCAACCTACCAAACTGATGAATAAGGTTTTCAAAGACCAACTCGGACGGAATATGAAAGTATACGTGGATAACATTTACCATCCATTTCTTGGCATTCATGTACACAAATCTTTGCACATTATCCATCTATTTTATGAGTTGCCAACAAAGGGATATATCTTGGATACTTATACATTGGTTATACAGATGTTTGGTCCATCATAGTAGTACAATATTAAATAGAAGAAAAAAAATTGCTAATTATATACACTCCTAACATATTCCTATGTAACATAGGTTACCAGACTAATGGACAAGCACCCATTTCCAGCACAGACAAGGGGATTCTCCTGTAAACCAACACGATGATTCCATCAGAGAGTACTCTCCTCCCCGAAGACTAAGAACTGAGGAAATCCCTCACATCGTTAATGATTTTAGACTCGTTGCAAGGAATGCCATTGAAGCTGATAATGTATATACTTTCCTAGTGTCAATGTTTCATCATGTAATTCTATAAGTAAAAAAGGAAAGGGAAAAGAGAAACTCAAGCATGTTGCATGTATATGATACCACTAACACAACAAATGTTTGACAGATATTTTCTTCTGATCTATAGGCTTTGATGGGGTTAAAATTCATGGTGCACATGGCTACCTTATTGAACAATTTATGAAAGATAGCATTAATGATTGGACTGATACATATGGTGGAAGCCTAGAGAATCGATGCCACTTTGCTTTAGAAATAGTCGAAGCGATCGTCAAAGAGATTGGAGCTGACAAAGTTGGAATACGCCTCTCACCCTTTGTCGATTACATGGAATGTTGGGACTAAAATCTAGTAGCCCTTGGGCTTTACATGGTGAAAGCATTGAATAAATATAGTGTTCTATATTACCATATGGTTGAGCCTAGGATATCTATTGTGAATGGTGGATATCAAATACCTCATAGGCTTCTTCCAATGAGAAAGGCTTTCAAGAAAACTTTTATTGCCGCAGAGGGTATGATAGAGAGGAAGGGAACAAGGTTGTGGATGAAAGATTTACTGATTTGGTGGCATATGGTCGCTTGTTTTTGGCTAATCCTGACTTTCCTAAAAGATTTGAGTTCAATCCCTTGAACAAATATAATAGGCTTACTTTTTACACACCAGATCTTGTTGTTGGATACACAAACTGTCCATTCTTGGAATCCTCAAATTAAACTTTATTGTTGTGTAATTAAATCAGGATGGACACCTTGACCTATATTTTTATATATTGAATCTTGTGATTTATTCAATATAGAAACTATATTTAAATTGAGTTACAAATCAATCATATTGTTCGTTCAAAGGTATTTCTCTTCGTATGTTTAAACACATTGTAGTCCTTCATTCTACTATAATTATTTCTAGTTTAATTTCTAGAATTCTGTCTAATAAGGTGTGAAAGCTAATGTTGGTGTTTATTTCATCCCAAACCGAATATGGACGAAATAGAACACAAGAACTTATATGGACCTAAGAATTGAAATAATACCTTACTAACTAATCTTTTTAAAGTGAAATACTAAATTGTTGAAGCTATTTTAGTATTTTAATGATTACTCCCATGCATTAGAATGCAAACCCTGAGATGTGTAATTGATGAGAAACGTGGTTATAAAAGTCCGGCTTCAATGGTACAACAAAGTGTATCAGTGCTACTAATAAATTCCTATTTTACTTTGCAGTCTAATTGGCTAGTGGTAGGCATTTTTTATGTCTACCACCTCATGGATGGTCAAGTTTTTCATGGATTCTATAGTTACTTGGCTGAGATAACAGACTTAATATTTATTTTCTCCTTTCTTCTTTTGCCACTATTGGGCTATTATGCATCAGGATGTGGTGCAGGCCATTCAGTTAGTTTTTATGGCCAGATCTATCCCATCTGACTGGAACAGGACTCTTGTTACTCTGGTGCCGAAACGGCCTGATGCTTCTATGCCGCACCACTTCCGGCCTATCAGCCTTTGTACTACCTTATATAAGGTTTGCGCTCGTCTTTTGGTTTCTCGACTGAGGCTAGTGGTTCCTCGCCTTACTCTCTTGAGCAGGGCGCTTTCCTCGCAGGACGGTGTATCTCCGATAATGTCCTGTTAGCTCAAGAGGTTATGCATGATATTCACGGAGCCCCTACTTGCTAGTGTCTGATGGCTGTCAAGCTAGATATGAAGAGAGCTTATGACAGAGTGAGATGGGATTTTTTTTTCGCTCTCTTCAGGAGTTTGGGTTTGATGAGCTTTTTATTGCCTGGATCAAGGCCTGTGTTCACCGGCCGTCCTTCTCTATCGTTATTAATGGCAATCAGACGGACTACTTCCATTCTGTTGTGAGGCTGAGGCAGGGATGCCCCCTCTCCCCTTTCTTATTTATTCTTTCTACTGATGCTTTATATAGGGCTCTTCATTAGGCCCAGCATGCTTCTTATTTAGTTCCTTATAGTGCGGGTCCCCAAGGGCCCTCGATATCTCACATGTTATTTGCTGATGATTGTATCCTACTAGGGAGGGCCACTATCAGTAATGCTACTGCTTTTGCTTCAGTGATCCAGTCTTATTGTAGGGCCTCTGGTCAGAAAGTTAATACTGATAAATCCATGATCAGTTTCAGTACGAAGACCAAAGCTTCTACGTGGGAGTCCATCATGCAAATGTTGGGTATTTTTGCTCAGGCTAATCGCCTCTCTTATTTGGGAGTCCCTATTACGAGAAGGAGGCCGCGCTCTGACTTTAGCGATCTGGAGCGCCGTGTTCGTGATCGATTGGATGGATGGCAAGTCATAGGGTTATCTATGATGGCTAGGCTTACCCTTATCCGATCAGTGCTTACTGCTTCCTCTCTATATCCTATCTAATGCAGCCATTTTGGTGACTTATTTGAGGAGGATGGAGAGGTGGTTCAGAGACTTCCTCTGGAGCTCTATGCAGGATGGCCATGAGATCCACCTACTGGCATGGGACTCTGTGTGTATGCCGATCTTAGAGGGGGGCTTGGGATTCAATCCCTCATTGCGAGACGGGAGGCACTGATTGCTAGGCATGCAACAAGATTCCTGCTTGATCCTGAATGTCTGTGGAGCTTATTCATGTGCTAAATACAGAGACTGGTCCTCCCACACTCCTCCCTAGCCTGTCCATGGCTACTCTTTCTTCTAGAAAGAGGTTTGTCATTATGCTCCGGTTGTTCTATATACGTCGTGGATGATTGGTGATGGAGTTTCAGTTGATGTCCTTAGGGACACGTGGCTGGCTGATCTTCTTTTGACTCGGTGGCCCACCTTTGTCAGCTTTGATATCCCTAGTGGTATGAGAGTCTCTGACCTAATTGTATAGGATCACAATGCCCGGCATACTTCCCTTGTTGCCACTCTTTTTGGTGCGGAGCTCTACCAGCACATTCTCTCTGTTCCTCTTCTTCCGGATCACACCTTGGACATTAGATTATGGAGAGGTCCTGTTTGACCTATGCTCCGATCAGGGATCTTATGCAGGTTTATAGATTACAGACGGGGCACACGCTGGATGGGTCTCAGATTTGGAGGCTTCCCATTCACCCTAGAGTTCCTATTCATCTGGAAGATGGCTTGGGACTGTCTTCCTACGTGCTTCCTGCTTTCTGGGAGGGCATGGCGATCCAACCAACGTGCCCGTTATGTGGCACTGTGGAGGAGACTGCGGACCATGCTATCTTCACTTATGGCAGAGCGAGATTGGTTTGGCAGCTTGCGGGTTATCGTCAATGGGATGAGAGTAGTGCCCGTGTCGCACTTCCTTTCTGACTTTGATTCGACGGGATATGAGGAGGGACATCGGACGGTCGAGTTCCTTGGCTGCTTATATTGCTTATCAGGTCTGGTTGTTCCAGAATCGGCATATCTTCACTGATGTCATTGACCCTCCCCACAGGATTGTTAGGACACCTTTGTCCCTTTCTACTGAGTACAACCTTCATCAGTCAGCCCTTGACTCCGATAGCCCTAGCATATGGGATTCCCCTGCTGCCTCTGCAGCGCACCGGCGTACGATTTCATCTCCTAGGAACCCCCTCCACTAGGGCTTGTCAAAGTCAATTTTGATGGTAGTGTTCAAGGTCGTTTGGTTGGTTCGGCTTTTGTGATCCATGGGTTTGATGGGTCATTGATGGCGGCTGGTGGTTTTGGCCTTCTTGACCTATCTATGCCGGCTGCTGAACTGTATGCTGTGTGGGCTAGCATCTCTTATGCTATACGCAGCTTAGGCATTCGCAGGCTTATCATTGAGGGGACTCTATTACTGTGGTCGCTGGCTCCGTCAGGAACCGGGCGACCCTATGCTTACCAACCCTTTGATATGCGACATTCGGACTATACTTCATCAGGCTTATATAGTCCAGATTCGGCACACTTACCGGGAAGCTAATTCAGCGCTGATTGGGTAGCTGCCCAGGTCGTCCATCACTCCGGACCTTGGTGCTGGCTTGGGTTATTCGTGTCTATTAGTGCTTTCTTAAATTTTGTACTCTGATATATCGGGCTTGACTCACCAAGACTGGAGTGATCGCCCGCTTGTACAAAAAAAAAAAAAAAAGTGATGCTGGAATAAAATTACTAGCTCATAAATCAAGTAAACCAAGCAAATGAACATGGATTCAACTGACCCAAAATTCCAGATTTAGTTTGAACATCTGTTAAATTCATATGTATTCAATAGATATCGACCACAGAAGGGTTAAATAATACAGCAGAAATCACAAAATTTGGGAACAAATTCCAACTAAAACATGTAAAACTGGAACAGGAAGAAAGGGAGAGAGAGATATTTGAAACAAACATGTTAATAAGTCATGCAAACATAACTGAACACATCAAGTTCTAAAAATCTACTAAGGAAAAAATTAGCAAATAGTAATTGTTGCGCAAAATATTGATTATAATTAAAGTTCGCGGTCACTGCATCTCTCCAACTGATTAGACCAGTAATTACAAAGCAATTCAAACAAATTAAGGTTTCAAATCTTAGATTTTGAGGTCAAAAATCAGCCAAACTATCCTACATTAGGGAGAGTTCATGAATCAAGACACTAGATGGACCAATACTATGCATGGCGTCCACGTAGACACCATGTGCTCGCAACGAAAGAGGGTCTTTTTATATTTTAAATATAAAAAATTTATTAAATAAGATCCTCTATCTCCATATCACATACACACTATATATATATATATATATCAAACTGAAATGAATCTAATCAATATTTTACAGATCATACATTTTATTCAGATTTATGTTAATCATTTAATTTGAATCTTATTTAATCAATTTTTATAAATAAAAAATATACATAAAAATTATATTTAATTTTTTTCACTTTAAATCTAATATGTTAATTTTATTTTTTAATAAAAATTGCTAGATTCATACCACAACTTCAACAATTTTATACTAAAATCGGTGACTGCTTAGCTGGTACAATTTTTATTTAAGTATTTGTATTTATAAAATTACTATAAATTTTATTTATAGTAATTTTATAAATAAAAATTTTGTTTTATAATCATTTATTAATTAGACTGTAATGATGGATAGTGGTCTTTAGAATAATTTTTTTAATAAATTAAATTATGATTGGATAACCAATGACTTTCTATTTTCATCCCAATGAAATATAATGATTTTTATAAGAATCTATTGGTGTTGCTGACCCTTCAAAAAAAGTAGTACAACAATAAACCATGGTTAACAACCATCTTAATTTATGGTTTTTAAAAGGGATGATCAAATATTAAATACATGTCATAGTTACTATACATATGAAAGAATGTATTTAGGCAAATATATATGTTATTATTTTATTTATTTAGCAATTCATGAATGATTTAAAATGCTTTGCAAGGTCTAAATACCTATCTTACCCTTGGTGGCTCATGAAAAAACTGTATGAGAATTGCTGGATATCTATCCCGATATATGAAATATTTTAATAATAATATTTTTTTAGGACTTTGTTTTCATTTATTGTTGGTGCATTTTTAAGTGATTGTTCGCTAATAACTAATCCAAATAAAATTTTATATAAATAAATATATATTTAAAAATTATTTTACTTTGGAGCCGAGGGCACAATGGGACCATAAAATTATTTCACCTGATTTCCTGTCGGTGAGGCATATGGCCAGTCTGGGCAGCTTCCTAACGCTGACTTGATAATTGAGTGGCCAAAAAGAACTTTTCTTTTATTTTACTGAAATACCCCTTAACATCTACCCAGCCTCTATAAATACCTTAACAACACTTCCAGGAGCCAAGAAAAAAAGAGAGAACCGGGAAGCACAAGCAAAAGAGTTTCACCAACCCATCAAGCAGTTCTCCAAGAGTCTCTTCGACATAATTTTTCCAATGGCAGCCATCCCTCTTCTAACTCCACACAAGATGGGCAAATTTGATCTTTCTCATAGGTCTGTACCTTCTCGCTTGCTTTTCTCAGTCAAAATACATTGCTCCTTCAAATCAAATAACCATTTCATATATTAGTGTCGAATCTTATAACCAATTCATTCTTTCTTCATAGCTGGATATATATTGTAAACCATACCCTATAAAGTCCATTCACGTTTGTATGTTAAATAAATCTCTTCAAGTGGTTTATAATCGTGCATCCTGAATACTTTGATTTGATCCATTCACCCTTGCTTGTTGCTGAAGAAATTAAGGGCTTCATGTTTTAGTTCTCATTCTTATGGTTTGTTGTTGTTGTTGTTGTTAAAACCCAAGAAAGGGAATGAACAATAAAGCTAATGGCCATAAAGAAAAAAAAAAATGAAAAAACCTAATTTATGGAACCCGGATGGATATTTCTGTGGAGGTGCTGGAAAATTCCTGGTGCCAGTTTTGAATCCAGGGAAAGTTTTACTTTCTTCCTTCCCAAATGTAATGACAGCTTTGAATCATCATATGCTACCAATTTGTCTTGTCATATTAGAACCCCTAAAACAAGGCAACCACGTACTACCGTGGACCCTAGATAGCGAAGGATGGCTAGAACAAAGAAAATGGTTTTCAAAAAAGAGAGATAGGAGAAAACGTTAGAATGCTCAATATTTTGCTTCATGTAAATTATTAATGACAATTTTGTTATTTTAGCATTCTTATTAGATAAAAGTATAGGTAAATTTTTTGTTTTCAAAATTCAAAGTACTGATGAATGCACCACAACTAATCATAATTAGTTGTGCTGAGAAGACGGCATTTATTTGGTTGCAAGCCAAATTCTAACGCATGGTCCCGAGCGTTTGGTAAGAGGTCATCAATAATTTAAAAGGGGGATCATGTAACTATATTTGGTACATATTTTGATGAAAATCTGTTTGATGGTAAAAGTAATCCAAATTATCTCATGGGGAGGTGATATCTATATTACCGGATATTTTAATATAATAATTTTTTTTGATAGAATTACCCTTACCTTTTTTAAAAAAAAAAAATATTCTTTTCTCTAAACAAAATCATTTCTTCTTTTTCTCTTTTCTCATGTC